>VXBL01007965.1:177566-209906 GCA_013400195.1 Aramus guarauna | reverse complement strand
AAGTGCCAAATGGCCTTAGTCATGTTTTCCCTATGTAGGTGCACAGTTCTTGTGATCCCTATAACAGTACCCAGTGGTTAAATTTTAGTTTGCAAATTCATCTGTTATGTGCCATTCTAATTACCTGTGGTTTCTTGTTGCTTGTTATCTACTTATCTTTTTTTTACCAAAACATGAAATATCACAGTTATGTCTGTTGCTGAAGGGATCATCAGGGTGGTGCTCAAGACAGACAAGGTTATTTTTCATTCATTCTGCTCATCAGAAATGCAAATTTTATCTAATAGAAGTGTGACTGATTCCTAAAGCCCACTCTTGTTTAAAAAGTGGGACATACTCCTACTTTGGCTGTGACCTATAGATCTTTGGGTCATGCATTTGCAGTAACTACTGAAAAATTGCCTAGTCAGACAGTATGTTTCCAGATGCTAAGTTGCATTAGAATGGCGTACACATCATAGTATTTTTTTTATTTTTGCATAGGGGTAGTTTAATGTGTGCCCAACAAAGCTTATACTATCTAATCAAAGGAACAAACTTTACTAGACAATCTTATTCTATGATCCATAGCATAAAAATGCTCAAAACCCCTTGCTATATATAAACAGTTTGAGGTACATGTTTGTAGAAGAAAAAAGAGAAGAAAAATGTCTGTTCTTTATCAAAAGCTGTTTGATAGCACATGACGTGCGGGCATGAGATTTAACAGAAATTGCTTCTCACATTACTGTTGCTTCTCTCGAGCTAAGTGTTTTATGCCTCATCTAAGATAATATAATCACAATCCTTACCCAGACACAGAAGGCAGGTCTGGATGTACTGATGGTGATCATTTGGCTGGAGTCCTAGAAAACACCAGTGTTTGGGAAGGGTTAATAAAAGCATCAACAGGTTGAGTATGATGAAACTGAACAATTTGAAGAGAGAAAGAAAGGAAAATCTCGGTGTAAATCTTTACAAGCAAAGCATAATTCCTGTTCTGGACACAGGCTGATGGCAAATTTCCAGTGAAATATTTTTGTTTTGTGTTTTGCAATGGAAAAAGCTAAAATTTAATTGAAACCAAACCTTTCTGTTTCAGCAATTTCTGAAAGAGCAAAAGAGAAAGACACTCAAAATCTAATAGCTCCGTGGTTGGAGCCCTTGACAAAGGTGCCATGACACCATCTGAAGAGTCACCTGAGACTAAAGAAGTTTGATCCTTTAATGTCCTGTAATTTCCATTTGCATGTCCTGTCCTGTCATCCTTTCTGGCTGAATAGCTATGTGTAATCTTCAGACAATGAACAGTTCTTACAGGAGAAACTGAGGGGATGGTCTGGTTGCAGGGGAGGAAAACAAGAAAAGACTTCTCTCACTTTGTGTTTTGTCTTGCAAAGCTATGAATGGTCTTCCATTCATCCTGTTGGAAAACAAAGAAAAACATTGGTTTAGACAAAGAAAAACATAATTTTAGAGTATTTCGTGGGATGAGAAAGTCACTTCCCCACCTCATGGGAAGATCATCATTGGTGTTCCAAAAGGGGGAGAGGAGAACGCCCGAAAAACCCTGTAGCATCTCCAGGCTCATTCCAGGCTCTGCAGCACTTTGATTTTTAAACAATGTCTGCATGATGCAGTGATTGCTGCATGAGAAATGTAGCTACATGGTTAGTTCATTACAAATGGCTTAACAGAGAGCCAATTTCTACCCCCCATATATTTTTTAAAGCTCCCATCATGGATTCATCTGAGGGCCACATTGGCCTCATAACATGTTTTGATTTGTCGTATGAATTGCCTGCTTCTGTGTACAGATCTTTTTCATTTTTTCCCCTTCTGCTTCTGGACCATGATTGATGATGTAAATAATCATTTCCAGGCATGAGCCTTTTTTTTTTTTTTCTTGTTGACCAGTCACTAATCACTACTTGTTCATCCCTGTGTTTTGTTGGTAAGCCAGATGAATTTCTTTTTAATGGCCTTCTTTCTCTTCATGTCAGAAATCTCACCACAGATAAATGGCAGATACACACCACATATGTAACAGTGCACAGACCTTATAATCATTATTCAGTACGTTTACGAAGTTCTGAGAAATTTAATTTTAAGAATAGTAAACGCGTGCATTTCTCTGCCATCCCTAGCATTACATGCTCTGCAGAGATAAAAACTTTAAGGTACATTCAGAATTAAAAGGCTATTTTTTAACTGATAATGTTTTAGCATCCTGCATCTAAGCATATAGAGGTTTTCATCTTGATCTAACTTAGCTTTCTGCAATGTCCACACCTTCAGTCCTGAGCCTGCAAAGCACTTAACAACAGTTAATTTGCCTTATTTAAACATCCTTCTTTGAAGATTTGAGTGAAAATGTCTGAATATTAAAACTAAGTCTAGCGTTATTTTAATATATGCCAACTAATAAAAATTCCAACGCTTAAAATAGACATGGCATCATAAACATTCTTATTTGTGCAATTGTATAGCAACCCACAGATACATATATCATTTAGTAATCACAGTCCTAATGAAATAAAATGCCTGAGTGTAAACAATATTCAGTGCCTAGCTTGGGGTTTTTCACATGCTTTATGCACACTGTATTTAAGTGTTGCTTCCCATGCATCTCAGCTTTGTCATACCTCCACGTGCCCCGCACACCCCATGACTTGGGCAGTTGTTACCTCTCTGCTAAGAAAGTGGGGGAATTGGTACGTCCTCACTGCAGCCTCAAAAGCAGTTTCTGAGGTCCCAGCACATATGAAATCTTCCTCCCTTCTGGAGAAAGGTGATTACACTCATTTGAGAAGTTTTTTTAGAATTCTGAATTTTTCATCATTCTCCTTAAAAGTGGCTGCCTTAAAGTTTAGATGGAAAATTAAGCTGACTAGAAACACTTGGCTCAGGTGATGCAGAAGGATCTCGTTTTTCTGATCATTCTTGCATTCAGGAGCTATGAATAGAAAGGAACTGGATTAGTAAATAGAGTTGTCACCCTTTTTTGGAATGAAGTAATTGACCTCAAATGTCAATTTTTGAGAGGAGAGTCAGAGAATAGAAAGAACTTGGTTTGTTCCTTTGTTCTGTAAGGCATTTGCAAATCCTGGTATTAGGGGTTTCCAAATGTTTTACCCCCTAATGTCTTTCCCCTTGCTTGTTTGACACTGCCACACCCCCATTCTGGTATATTTTTTGTCTGGGTTACATAAACACTGTGTACAACACATTTACAAAGCTCTTTGCTCTTGCTGTAGATGTTACAGGTTCTTTCCCATATATAGCCAGCCCTGCATACTTCTGAGATAGCTGGTCTTTAGTCATGGTACCAGCAGTGGCTCTCCCTGCTTGTGCACCCAGTGCTGGAGTTCTTGGCTGGCTTTCTGCTGTGCAGATGTGGGAAAGGTCCAGTAAGATGCTGGCTGCAGTGGAGATATCCTTGTTCCATAAATATGGGTGAACAGCTTGTGAAATAGTGGAATGACATGGTTCCAGAGATTTCAGAAAGTTAATACTTATCAGAAAATATCGAGATGTTGTATGTGTCAGATAAATTATGTTTCTAAAAGACTGGCTACAGATGTGCATCCTTGGCAAAGGGCTTGCGTTATGTCATTCATGCACATAGCTGGCACTGAAGATGAGATCAGCCTCCTTCCACTTTGTACACATCCTGTTTTATGGGCTGTAAACACCTTAATTTCTACTGAGGCTGTGATGTGTAAAGGGATGCCAACATAAGATTATCCAGTTGTCCTCCCTCATCATCATCTGTTTTCAACATCAGATTTCTGATTTCAACCTGATTTCAAGATCAGATGTTTCTCTGAGAACAAGGGTGGACCTGTTCCAGGTGTATTTTTGTCTTCCGGGGAAAGAAAGTGAACAAAGCAACTGGCACGGTTCTGGGAACTGCCACAAAATACTGACACCTTATGCCAGAGCATTAATAAGATAAGATTGTGTTGTGCAGTTGTTAAAGTCAAACCTTTCATACAGAGCAGACAGCTCTCATTGCCCATGTCCCGTAAAGCTGAAGTTGAAGCACAACCATGAGGCTTCTAATACCGTGTAAACCAACAGTAAAATAGAAAGCTAAAATAGTAGCAAACAAGTAGAAAGAGAAAACAAGATTTTCTTCTAGTGTGTGTATTCTTCTAATATATATTAGTCTCTTTGAATATGTGGAAGTGTGTGTGTGTGTATATCTGTGGTTTTACCAGGTGCTGAAGGGGCTTTTTGAACTATTAGCAACAAGAAATACGACAGGAAACAGAAGGGCTGGATATGAACTCTGGTTGAATCCCAAATTATAAATTGGAAATGTTACAAGATACTTTTCATCACTGATCCTCTAGAGAGCCTTCTTTTTTTTTTTTTTTTTTATATTCTTCCAATTTTATCCTTGCTCATCTCATGAGAGTCATCCAGAGACATGTAAGCCAAAGCTATGCTTTGGGCTGACTCCCCTGTCTGAAAAGGAGAAACAGGTTGGGAGCAATAGATATAGAAATATATGGAACATATAGCTTTATAAGAAATCCTAGGAGGCACTCAATGCTTTTTTGTTTATGCACATCTAACTTTTTGATAGGTAAAGTAAACATGTCCTGTACTTCTTTTTGATGGCTTTGGCAGTAATGCTGCAAGCTCAAGGTGAATGTTGTTAGGACTAAGTTTTCTCACAGCAGGTTTTAACTGGCACTTTTTGTACATCTTCCTTTGCTGCCTCTTTTTTTCATTTGCCTGTGATTCTTCCTTGAAAAATACCCTTTAAGGGTACTGAGTCCTGGTTAACTCTTCTAAAATATCAGGGAAAACTACAGATGTTTCTTTTAGCATCACACCATTTAATTCTGTCTACTCATTCTGAATAAGATATAAATAAAATGCTCAACATGAGCCAGCAGTGTGCACTTGCAGCCCAGAAAACCAACCGTAACCTGAGCTGCATCAAAACCAGCGTGACCAGCAGGTCGAGGGAGGTGATTCTGCCCCTCTACTCTGCTCTCATGAGACCCCACCTGGAGTACTGCGTCCAGCTCTGGGGGCCCCAGTACAAGACAGACATGGAGCTGTTGGAGTGAGTCCAAAGGAGGGCCACAAAGATGATCAGAGGGCTGGAGCACCTCTCCTATGAGGACAGGCTGAGAGAATTGGGATTGTTCAGCCTGGAGAAGAGAAGGCTCCAGGGAGACCTTCCACCAGCCCTCCAGTACCTGAAGAGGGTACAGGAAAGCTGGAAAGGGACTGTTTATCAAGGAGTGTAGTGACAGGACAAGGGGTAATGGCTTTAAGCTGAAGGAGGGTAGATTTAGATTAGATGTTAGAAAGAAATTCTTCACTGTGAGGGTGGTGAGGCACTGGAACAGGTTGCCTAGAGAAGTCATGGCTGCCCCCTCCCCGAAAGTGTTTAAGGCCAGGTTGGATGGGGCTTTGGGCAACCTGGTCTAGTGGAGGGTGTCCCTGCCCATGGAAGGGGGGTTGGAACTAGATGGTCTTTGAGACCCCTTCCAACCCAAACCATTCTATGATTCTATGAGAAGAAAATACGAATTTGAGCAAGAGCTAGTAGTGTGCCCTTGCATGAAAGGAGGCCAAACGCATCCGGGGCTGGGTTGGTGGAAGAGTAGCCACCAAGTTGAAGGAAATGCCTCTCCTCGTTTGGTGCTGGTAGGACTGCATCTGGAGTTCAGAGGTCCTGGTTTGGACTGCTCAGTACGAGATATTTACCAGCTGGAGTGAATCCAGTGGGGGTTCACCACAATGGTTAGGAGGTAGAGCACATGATACATGAGGAAGAGGGAACTGGGTTTGTTCACCTACAACAAGAAGGAGAAATTTTTGTTTCCTTTTCCTTGCTTATTGCAAAGAAAAATATTATTATTATATTATATACTATAATACATTATTATATATTTTTTTCATATATTACATTTATTATTTATTATAATAAATATTGTTGTTTATATATATTAAGTATATATATAAAGTCCTCCATTCCAGGAAGATCTTTCCTCCTCTTGTGACCAGAAGGTGGTTTTATCCCCTTGTGAAACATGAAACTGAGTGACATTGCGGGGCTGTTCCCGCAGCACTAGATCTGAAGTCGGGGGCATCTTTGCACCCCACAAGAAAGAAGGATTTCAGCTTTCCTGTGCACCTCTCACCAGGGGCTGGACACTCATTGCACTGCCTGTTTCGTTAGCTGCAGCTCTGCCTGGCTATGTTGTATCAACAGGATGAGTACACGGCCTGCGAGGCCATGTCCGTGCTTGGATTAGGCCTCGGAGAGTTTGGCCCTAGTAAATCTTTAGTTGAATATCCAATGGTCATTTCTCCTTTAAGTTTGAATAACATAAATCCAAAGTAATTACATTGCCCTGAGTGAAATATTAAGGTTTTACTCAATTCTATTTTCACTTTCTTCCTTCTAAAAAAACCCGAAAACCAAACAACCTGAATTTTTAAATCTGAACTTTACAACTATTGCTTTGGTCTCTAAGTCAATGAACTTTCTGACAAGGCTAAAGCCTTTCCTGGCAAGTGATTTACAACTGGGACAAGCCCTTCCATGAAACATGAGTTTTGCAGCCTGTTGTGTGGTCTCTTTGGCTGGGTCTGTAACACGTTTCCGATTGCCTAAATATAAACAGATAAAAAGGAAAGGGACTGCCAAACTCTGCTGTATAACATAAAGCAAGTCAGAGGGAAAAAGTTGGTAATTTTTCTTCTTCCTTTTACACTGCTGGCTACATCTTATCTTTAGCTAGAAGATGCTAACGTCATTTCCTCTCTATAAATTGGCTTGCACGTGATACAAAAACACAATATGACTTTCTGTTCTAACTTAATAAAAGTTTTGATACATCAGTGTTTTGACATTCAGAAACCCTGATTTAATCTCAAAACTGTTAAAACATCAATTTACCGAGCCAATGGGTGTATATATTGCTTCAATGAGCCTTCTTTTTTAACTAAGCAGTAGTATTTGGGAGATTTGGAAATAATTGCAAAAACCAATGTTCGCAAAATGATGATACTAGGACTTCTTTTGGACCAGCACAGAATATATTTACCTCTTTTACTGCTCTTCTGACATCTAGTCCTGTCTGAAGTAATAGTGTGATTGTTCTGTGGATTTTAACAGAACTGTGGCTCTCTTGAAGCTGATTCAGAAAGCAGTTGTGCCCATCTTCAGTATAAAATGAGAGCCTGATAAACCCCAGAAAAAGCCTTGAAAGCCTTCATGAAGTTTTTAATAGTGATCCAAATGAATAGTGATTCACCTACTTGTGAATGAAATATGAAACTTGTTTCTCTTGCTCCCATTGCTGTGCCATCTGGGTACATGTGAAATAAAACGATAGCAGTGACTGGCAAAAACTCCCGTGGCTTCACAAAGAGAAGCAAGAAAGTCAATGACTTCCTGCTTTTTTGTCCTGTTAAGCAATCTCCCGGTTTTGAGATTCACAGTTATTTTATTTGCAATGTAGCTGTCTACTATTTAAATAATTAAAAAGGCACACCCTGCAAACACATTTTATAATTTACTCACAAAGATATGAGGATCTCCCACTTTGACAGTCATCATACTTAATGACAAGTGGAAACTTTCTGGATGGCTCTGGTATTCAGTCATTCTTGGTCTTGGTTGAAACCCTTCCCGTTGCAATACCCAACATTTAACGTGTCAGCAGCAGAATGCATGAGCTGCTACAGGCAGGTCAGGTACACAGGGGGTCAGGAAGGGATCATTTAACAGGTAGGACATCATATTGGAGGCCACGTGAGAAGGTACACCATGCTTCACAAGGGTCTTGGCAGCAACTATCCCTGGAAAAGACCTTTCAGAGACTTCCTGGTGCCATGGTGGATAATTAGAGTTGATTTTAGTGTGAGTTTGTCAGGCTCTGGACTTTCCCTGTGTGTGGGGTGCCAGGCTATCAGATGTCTTGCCGGGGCTTTGGCTGGCTGGAGACTCCAGTTTCCAAGGGGCAGCGCAGCTGCTCGATGACTGCCTGCTTCTGTCAAGAAGCGCTATTAAAGCAGTATTAAAAAGCCCCATTGTAAGATGTGTGCAAAGGTTGTGTGGGTCACAGGTAGCTAGTAAGTTCCCAGTGTAGGCAGCGTGCAGCTTAGTCTGGGACTGCAGTATTTTGGTTTTGTACTTACCCAAGGTGCCCAAAGCAGCATGCAGGCTTAAAATGCCCACAAGGGTCTCAAATGCCATTTTCTATTGAGCAGGAAACCGTGTTTTAAATGCAGTTTTTCTCAAAGCTAGTGGCCGTGCTGACTACCAGCGGAAACCTGCCATATGGTATGTACCTTCACCTACAGACACCCCCCCTTCCCAGGGCTGACTGACTATTTTGTGAGGAGTTGGCTAAGCCCCGAAAGGTTGCCAGCTGAGAAACTGAACTTACAGCTAAATGACAAAACTTAGCTTTTCTAATCACTCCTTTTCTCCAGGCCTGCTTCTGGGTGGTTATTCCTTACGCTGTCACCTGTTAGCTTGTTAAGCACAGGAGGTTGACACCTGCAGACAGCACCCGAATAATGAAGCGGCTTGAACCCCAGTCTGGTACAACTGTGGGGGGGCTGCCCTGAGGCTTCACAGGGTTTGCAGCCTGGCAGATACAAGGAGCATAGAGACTAGCTCTTTATTGCAGCAGCTGCCGTGGCCAGCAGGCAACAGTTAGAGCAAAGGTATTGCAAAAGGTCCTTCTTTCTGGAAGAAAAAAAGAGATTTGCAAAAACAGACATGAGCCCGGTGTGTCCCCCACTGATGGCTGTCAAATGGAAACGTATGGGAACTTTGCCATGGAGTACTTATGTGTAAATGCATCCCATTGTCACCAGGGGGCCAAGCCTTGAGGTTTTAAGAACCATCAAAAGTAATATCCAAGATTTCCTTTCTAGGGAAAGGATCCTGAATCAGATTAGTAGGTAGCACACAAGTGGTTATCTGGGAAATATGTTAATGCTAGAATTGTTTGCAGTGATCGGGTAACTCCTGTTCTACAAAGTAACTTTACAAAATAAGTTGAGATTTCGGGGAAAGTCTTTCAATATATCTATTAGACAAACTTGATTAACAAGGGAAATGTCATTGCAGAGCAGAAACATTGTGGTATTGGCCTGAAAGGCAAATGCATAGATGTCCAGGGCAATCGCGGAGAAGTGATGTGTTTGTGTGTCATCAGATTTCAGTTTCCTATAACTTGATTACCCCATGTATCTATGAAGTATCACTGCAGCAGTACAACTGCAAATTAGGCATCTTACCAAGCATCTTACAGGACCTGGCCAGGTTTGTCCCTGAGATTTCCTGGCTGTCAGCCCTAAAAGTAACTGATTCGATGATACATCAAGTCTGAAAGAGTCTAGATTCAACAACAGAAGATTTTGCGTTGCTAGTATTATCATTGCAGTGCATTAAACTCAGTTCAGCACCAGTGGGTAAAACCCAAGAAGCTAGGGAAATACCTTGGGTTACTGTTCACACTAAACTCTGTGTTTATAGCTGCAATCTGCATTTTAGCTCATGACTTTGAAGTGAGCCCTGGTACATCTCTGTGAGTGGCAATGTGAACACAGTAGCTTGACTCTACGCCTGTTGCACTTGCAGTCTTTTTCAGAGTATAGACACAGTCGCTGTCTTTGAGTGCATCTGTGAAATGATTAATAGTGATTCTTTACCTCTTAGGAGAGTTGTGTTGAGAGGACTTGGAAAAAATAAGGGAATGGGAATGAAGTAATACTGATAGAAACTATATATATATATATATCCCTGAAACAGTTTAGCAGTACAGTATAATGATTTTTTTTTTCTTTCCCCCCTGGGTGAGACATTTTAATGACCAGGCAGTTATGTTTCAGAGTGCCTACCAACTTAAAGTGATGAGTCAAAGACAGGGATTTTCTGTAGTGTGGCTTATCTCTACATGAAAGCCTCCTATAGTAGATTTGAAAATCTGTCAATGTCAAAGCAGAGAATAATGACCACATTACTGTAGCTGTCTTGTTAAAACTCTTTCAAGTTGTTGGGTAGATTTGTTGCAGAACAAGGTAGCAGAAAAATACAGTAAACTTACAAGTACCTGTTTTTCTGGAGCTTGATTCAATCACAGTAGGCTGGAAATTGTGTTTCTGGGCGCAGTGGTCTATCACCTTTTATTTGGCTTTAACTCCATGGTTCAGATTAAGGATATAGCAGATTTGATCTAGAATCAATTCTCCTAGTAAAAACCCTGGCAACTGGGCACGTACATCCCTGCCTATTAAAAAGTCCTGCTCTTTCACATCTCCTTTTATTAAAAACTCCAGATATTCCCTTAAGTAAAGAGTTGTTTTTTCACATACCTGATATGCCAAGCAAGTCCCTAAAAATTCTTACTCAGCACTTAGAAAATTATCTAATAGTCAAACGATCCTCTCTGGAAATGGGAGATCTCTGATGAAACTGATAAGAGTTTGGCTAGTGATTTCCATTAGATACATTTCACCAATGTTGAGTGCTGAGCTCACACTCCTGGGGACGTACAAAAAACTGAGCTTGAAAACTTGCAGGTAGAATGCTCACCTCCAATAAATCACACATTTCATGACAGGGTGAGATAGTCAGTGATTAATCACACTTTCTCCCAAGCTGTGTAAATAGGGAAGATTTATCTATTTAATAAGCATTAAATAGTAGCAATATAAGAAAAGAAGAAAGCATCAGGAGAGAGTCATCCCATGATACAGCAATTTGACAGCACGAAAAGCACTCAGTGAAAAGGGAAATAAATGTTGTGTTGAGAAATAGAGCAATATATGTGTTCTTAGCTCAGCAGGTTCTGTGTACATCAAGCTTTGGACAGCAATGTTGGGGATATGCATAGGTGCATGCATAGGTGGGATGTTCAAGTTTCTATTACATGTGGCAGCATTAAGCTTTCATTTGGATTCATTGACTATTGACACTTTACTTGGAGAGCACTGTCCAATGAATGAAATTTTCAGCCAACTGGCTACCTTTCATTTTTTTAGTCCTGGCATAGCTTAATCTCTTCCGTTCATGTGTTATTACCAGATCTGGATCGCTGCGCTTACATCTTGCCCAGTGTTATTTAACACATCTGGAAATGCTGTGGTTTGCTGAATGACAAGTCACACTCTCTTTTCTTCCAGTTCCGCCTGGTGGTAAAGACAGCACTGAAGCTGCTGCTGGTGTTTGTGGAGTATACCGAATCCAATGCACCGCTTTTAATCCAGGCAGTATCTACTGTTGATGAAAAGAGAGGTGAGTAGCCTTACTTGGGGGGTGCAAAATCCCAGCACTGCTGAGATCAGGGTAGCATTTCATCACTGATTTCAGTGGTTCTAGAGTTGCTGTCGTGATGCCTGCTTTGTGCGACGTACCCTTAATTTCTTGATTAAAAGCATGTTTTAAGTATTCATGCAAATGAAGACTGTTTCGAGGAATTAATTATAGTGGGATAGTGAAGAGTGAAAAGCTGAGGAACCCGGCCTGTACACCACAGTCATTGCCCCTTGCCTGCACCCACGCGCAAAGTGAGCCCCGTTGCATCTTCCGACCTTGGAGGCTCCTTCGGGCCAGGCTGCCTTTCCACTTACTTCTGAGAGGCAGCAGTCTTATTTACAAAAGAAAATGATATCTAATCAGTGTAATCCCTTTGAAGAGAAAGACGAGGTCAGTAATAGTACAGGCTTTATAGTAAAAGTAAAACCATCTGTTGTTACATTAAAATAAAGCCCTTGAGCAGATATTATACTATGAAATCTGTTACCCTTCAGGCTCATGAAAAATACTTGAATATGTATACTGTATTTTTTACAAATAAATAGAACAAAAATGGTTCTTTCTTGTTCTTCCCACAAAGCCATTGCTAAGCTCCTGGGGCATTCTCTCTTGATGCAAAACATTCCTTTGCCTCGAGGAGAGTTTTTGAGGTTGGGAGAGCCATTGTTGTGGTCTCAAACACATGGAGGTTGAAAGCAAGATCCCCTCCGTGGAGCAACTGCCTCCACGCTGAACTTGTTGGAGTGACCTGATATGGTAAAAGTGAAACAAAAAAAGTTGGGGGGTGGGGAGAAAGGTGGTGCCAGAGATAGGAGAAAGTAGCCAGGTTTTGCTTTCACCTATCAGCATGAGTGTTGAAAAGACAAAAAACCCCCTCAGTTGTCTCTTCTGGCAGGGGAGCAGACAGGGGCAATTCAAAAGCAGTGTAACATCTTTGAATGGTGGACTCTTCAGGTTGGCTCTCTGTTTTGAATTAAAACCAGTAAACCTTACAGTGCCATAAGCAGAAATATAATTACAATATTCATGTAATTGTGAGTGCTATGATTTATTTTTACAGTCATCCTTAGTATTTCCTCAGCTCTCTGAACTCACAGGTATTCTCAGCATGTTCAAATTGCCATCTGTTCACATGCTAGTAAACCTCATTAAAGAAAAAAAGAGAGAAAATGGAGGACCCTAAATACACTACCATGCGCTGTGTATTCCCTTCTGTATCTGTAAAACAGCCTCAGGCAAACGTTTACATGGCCTAAAGTAATAAAACTACTTCAGTAACAATAGAAAACATGTGGGGAAAAAAAAGTGATGCATGTAGTTAGATGGATACTTGTGAGAGCGTGAGGAGAGGGTTTATGGGAATTCTCATACCTGTGGGTTGGCGGATTGTCTCGTGAACTCTTGCAAATAACTTAGTCCCAAATACCCAGTTTTCCTTCCTTGCTTTTTCTTCTTCTTTTTTTTAATTATTATTAAGCAGTTATGCTTAGCTACAAAAAAGATACTTTTTTCTTGTTTTAGACTTAGTTGCTTTTTTAGGTCATCAGTGCAATAGCCCTTCACTTTTGGCTGTGGATGTGCTGTTTTAATTTATATTTTGAAATTAGTGGCTTATAACTGAGGAGTGCGTGTCTTTAATGACTGATTTAATAGAACAGAAATATGGAGGAAGAAAAAGTGATGTGCCTTTTCTTGAAACGTTGTCATAAATCTTGCAGGTATATAATTAAGTTTAACACTGCTTTGAAAAAAGTCCGATGTTTCATGTACATACAAGGTGATGAGATATGACATAATTCCTCAACATGTGTACCACACATGATTAACATAAAGAACCCCATAATAACTCAGCCTGGTTTCAAAGCGATCCCATCTGTGGTTTCTGTGCAAGAATACATCCATATGCAAACTGAAGTACAGAGCTCTGCAGAAGTGCCGGCTTCATTCTCAGACACAAGCAGGCCGTAAGTGAATAACTGCATGGTCCTCATCATATAGGAAGTAGCTTCTAGTTATACTTCCATCTAGATCCTCTTTCCCCGGCCCTTTCTTGTTTCAGAGCCCCAGAGGAATTTGATCTCTTTTCGGTTTAAGCATAGCGGGACTGTGTGGGCTCTGGAAAGCAGAGCTGGGATTGCACTCTGCTGTCTGGGGCTGCTTTATCAGGAGCGTTTTTTAGGACAGAGATTAAAGCTCTGTGGCTGACCTGGACACTGTCACATATTGTTTGTGAATTCTGACTTCTTGTTACTTGTAAATGGCCCACGTTAGCAGTATCTCTACTTTCCCTGCCATTTCACACATAGTTAGATATCCAGTAAACTGATGCCCATTTTGTAGATATGATGGAAGGCTGTATGTTCACACGTATTTAAATAGCCAGGAATACAAGATGTTGAGGTCTTTCCAAAAGTATTAATGTCTTTCCATCCTAGGGCAACTAGAGACAGGCAGTCTGTAAGTTAGTGGCAGTCCTCATGTACTGTTCTGGCCTGATGCAAGGCTTTCCATGGTTTATACATAATGTGCATGTCCTGTGTAGTTGTGATGTCAAGATTTTGTGTAAGGTATTAAATGAATGTTAGAGGTTTTTTCTGAGATTCATATGTAAAAACATTTAAAGGGGAAACTGAAAAAAGACTGAGACTTAAACCAATGGTCAATATTATTGAATAGACTGTATTAATTTAATATAGGCTTAATTATTGCAACCCCATAGTTCTCCGTGTGTTTATGCGCTGTGTGTGACTACTCAGTGCTGTCATAGCGTCAGGGCTGAGGCTCCAGCCTTCCTGTCTGAGCAGCCACGATAAGCTGTGGAGCAGTTCTCGTTTCACCCATTAGAAGGCAGGAGAACACACACAAAACTCCACCTCTGCTGTTTAACTTCAGTGAGCCTGCTTCATCACTCCATTCAGTTTTGCTGCAAGTCCTGCATGGAAGTCATAACCTTATGGGAACATCCCAGTCTGCTCCCAGAAGAATTGCTGGGATGCTGTATCATCATTCTTTTACAACATCATTCTTCTAAGTCACGATCGGGTGGAGGAGACAGGCTGGAAAGTAAACCTTTTTGAGAATCAGCAAGCGTAAATGTTTACACTTAATATTTTTTTTAAAATAAACTCCGTAATATACAACTATTAAATGGATTTACATTTTTTACTAGAAATACACATGCATTGCCAAACCTATATTTGAGTTCAGGTTTTTCAGGTTTTGTTATAGTCTGACCATTACACAGAAAACCGAAGCTGTAGATTTTAGATCTTCATAATAGTTTCCTCAGAAGTGGTTCTTCATCTATAAATGGAGAGCTTTTAATCTTCTCCACAATACAAATAGCCTTCTAAAGGAAAAGGAAAAATAAACATGTTTTTCATATCTCTTGTATGAGCATCGTTGTACTACAGCAGCCAATGAGTTTAGAAAAGTCATCAATTTTTTTAGTGTATGATTTTTCCAAGGTATCTTTCACAAAGTTTCTATATGCAGCTTGAAAGGAGAAGTTTTTTCACTATTGTATTGCCTTGAAAATTATTATTTCCTTGTGGTCTCCAGCCTGTGGTCTCATCTTTAAGTGATGACTCTCCAGGACCAGCATCTTCAGAAATCCAAGCTCAGGGCATGAGGGTGAATGAGACCAGAAACTTGCTCTAGATCTGCCCATATCCCATTCTGTCCGGATCGTAGGTTGGAAACTATAGCCTCTCATTATATATTACCAAGCAATATTAACCCAAGTATAGTAATGCAGTAAGTTCATGGTGCAACTTCCACACCAGAAGTGCCTTGTCCCCAGGTGGGTAGACGGCCTTATGGCTATTTCCATGTTTACTCTTTGGCTGTTCAACTTGAGATGACAATGAGGAAACCAGCGTTTGAAATGAAAGGTTTGATCTGGTACGGATTGGAGTAGCTCTATCAAAGTCACTGATAGTACTGTCTCCTCTTGATATTACTTAGGGAATAGATGAAGATTTTCAAATTTAAGGCTAGATTTTTGGAAATTGTCTAAGTTTAATGGCAGTACCTTAATTAAAGCCTTTGAAAGATGGATGAGCTAATACAGGGCTGTCTTACTAGTAAGTATGCCTGATTAACAGTTTTAAAAAATTGTATTCTGAAACAGAGAAGCAGCATGGGTAGAAGAAAATTATATATCATCCTTGCAGGAAGACAGATAGGAGATCCTGAAAATACTCTTTTATGATAATGGAGAGGTATCAAGACATTCAGGAGAAAAAAAATCATACTCCATGATGCTGTCTTTAAAAAACAAAACAGGATTGTTCCAATAAGAATAAAACCTGCCTGCAAAATAAAGGCATGTTTCCCTAGAAGACTCTCACTGAATAATGCAGTATGGGTTAAATAATTATTTTTTAATGTTGTTATCAACTCTCTTTTTTCCAAATGACATTGTTATAAGTCAAGCTTGCATAGTTTCCTCATTTTGTTTCTCATTCTTATTTTCTTCCATTTTTATTTTTCACTGGAAACCACAGGAAGACATTTTTGTAGTGAGGATATCATTCCTGCTGATCATATATCATTTGTGAGCTGAGTCAATTTGTTCCACATGTCTTTTGAACATGCACTGCACAAAATGTCTGGTAATGTAGAGAATCTGGCAAAGAGTTGTCTAGTGTATTTTCATTACAGCTGTGTATTTGAATTAGTATTTAATTAGTAATACACATAAATACATTTGGAGACCTAAGAGTGAATCCCCTTCCTTTGATTTTGCTCGAGATAAGGAAGCTCTGATTTATTATTCAGTAGTAAAGATCAGAGAATGTCTCAAAAAGAAGGGAAAAGAAAAGAGGAGAAATATTGCTCTCTGCATGGTCATTAATAGACAGATTTTTCCACACAGTGCACTGCCATTGCCTTGAAAAGGGAGATCCTTGGTTAGCAAAGATTTGATGTCTGTGCAGCAGGATATATATAATACCAGCATGAATAAACAAAGGCCGTTATCACTGTGAGAGTAATGCAGAGTTTTAACATTGGGGTCACTGATCAGTCAGCAACAGGTTGTGGTGATGAAACATCTGCATTTTACTGACTGATTATACTCAAACTCTCGTCATCCCTGTAGTGTTTAAGGGATGTGGGCTGTTGGAATACTCTGCATTTTTCCCTCTGAAATTCAAAGACTCTTGCAGTTATGCTCATGTAGTTGAATTGAGTATCTCTAAGTGAGGGTGTTAGCTTTCTATTTCATCCTCCTCATCTTTAACTTTACTCCGAACAAAATACTGAATTATAGTCCTTCATTATTTATTTCACTTTCCTAGATAAAAGAGTTATGTGGGTTTTTTCTTTAGTAAATACAACCATCTGCCTTTTAGCCAAATGAAATAGGATGGTTTTACAAAGTACCTTCCGCACAAGAGGTTATCTTGGGTCTGACTGGCATTGCCTGTCTGATGTTTTTGGCATAATATCTCACTAAGCCACTTGGGTTTTGGCATCAGATAACCATGCAAATGCGAATCAACATGCAAATCAAGCAAATACATCATAACTAGAAGCAAAAATTTTGACCTTACTTAGTGGAAAAATGAGAGAAATGTATCTGAAGGTTCTGCTTATCTGAAAGTTCTGTAGCGGGGATTCTTATTAAAATAGTTAGAGTAAGAACCACAGCAAAAGTCTTTTTCCCTCAGTCATTTCTTTTATCCAAGACACACAGCCTGTAATTTGATAAAACTGTTTCTCTGCTGCACTGTTTTGTTAACAGGATTTATCTTAATGCAGCGTAACTCAGTAGCATCACTGGGAATGTAAGCATCAAATGCACCGAGAGAGTAGCATATAGATTTTTGCTGAAGATTTATCGAAGTATACGTGAACCTATGATAGGTGGGGTAAAATTCCTCACACCTGATTTTAGAAGTTCAGTGTCAATCAAACTAGGCTAACAAAACTTTCTTCATCATCAAGGGAGAGAAATTGGTACTCTGGGGAAAGTCCACCTGGCATATTTGAGATCCTTGCATTGGGATGCACCATAGCTTTCACTGACTCTATTAGCTTCACTCTCCACGAAGCAAGGGAGACTGTAGAGGAAGCTGGAGATAACTATCTTTCCACTTGATCTTCCATCTGGCGACATCATTCCAACTTGTGCTACCTCTTGGATAAATGTTGATGCTACAGCTTTCCATTTTGATCACCGTTGCCAATGGTTTCTGCTTTTTCTCTAGGAGCCAAGCCGTGGTCCAACATCATGGAGATCCTGGAGGAGAAGGATGGAGTTGATACCGAGCTACTGGTTTACGCAATGACCTTGGTTAACAAGGTTTGTTTACTTTGTTAGCATAACTGGTGGAGAGAGTGTTAGTATTTTCAATTTTATCATGATCTTCCCTGTTAAGAATATATGACAAAGGAGATATATCCTGGAGAAGTTGCATCACAAGCTGTGATCGATCAGCACACTCTTGTTACTTGTGTTGCAGAGACCTAGAGGCAGCAGCTAGGAGAGGAATTGCTATTTTGCTAGATGCTGTGCAGAGACGTGTTATGACGTGGCTCCTGTCCCAACACTGACAACACACAAAACAAAACTCAACAAACTAACTCAACACATTATCCAAGAGGAGAAAGAGAGCAAGTGCCGGTGAACTATCACATGCTCACAAAGGCTTGCATTGTGCACAATTTTCTAGTTCACATCGTTTAAATTTTTTTTACTGCAAACCAAATATGATGAATTTAACAGGTCTGAGTGCTAGTGAGAGTGTTTCTGCTTAAAAAAATGAGGTTACATTTTTTCTTCTTTATATTTTCTGGTGTCCTGTATTACATGTAGTTTTGCAGTAAAATCAAATGTTTTCAAAAGTACTCACTTGGGCTTTGAGGAGGGAGAAGGTGAAAGGCCCATAGAAGTTAGAAATTTATGAGTGTAAATTCCTTAAAAATGAGCATCTAGTTCTAAGCGAATCTTAGGGTGACTAAAATTAAAAATGGATTTTTTAAAGAGTACAGAAGATCAACATACTACTAGCAAATCAAAATAACCATGTGTTTTATGATTATACTTAATAGGCCAGAGTATTACTGAATGTTATTATTATTCATTATATTTATTTAAAGATCCTGAGTTTGTTACTGGAGGTCATAAATCAAGCTACCAGTTTATTGTGCTCATGGCTACATGGCTGGGGATATGCGTTGCTTTGGTGTTTTTCTGATAAAATAATTTCTTAATGGCAGATACTGTCCAGCAAAGGTGCTTGAGAGAGACTAACCTCTCCTGGTGACATCATTGATGTTAGTGTACTTTTCCTTAGAGCCACCCTTGCTCCTGCAGAGCTTCCTTATCTCAAGCAAGGGTCCTCTTGACTGTAAAAGACCACCTTATCTCATTGATGTATGCTTTCTGAAAGGCATCACCAGCTTTATGTGCTTCTGTCTGTAGCTGCTATTGAAGGCGAGGCGGCTAGTTTTTAACATCTCCATTTCACACCTCATTTCATGTACCTATTCCTCTTTCTGGGACAATTCTCTTCATCCTTTGCACAGTTGTAATCTGTCTGGTGTTTGACTTCTTAAAAAATTTTGTTCTGTGTGGATTCTTATCATCCTATAGTCAATCCCTTTAGTCTGAGTTTTTCACTACAGTTAAAGCTATTTTTAGGAGGAGGTAGTTCTTTAAAAACACACAAAAAGAAAAAGCATCTCGCAGTCAAAGGAGCAAGTCAGTTATGAAGATCAAGGAAGAGAGGAATCCCACAATGCCACACTTATAATTATGATCTGGCTTATGGACAGTTTTATGATGTTTTTAATGGGATTTTTTTCATGATTATAGAGAAAACAGCAAGCAGCATGTCACAGTTGTAATTTTTTTCCCCCACAGAGAATACAAAGAAGGCTCAGATGGTTTCAGTTCTCTAGATGAGGAAACGTCAAAGTTTTCAGTGCAGGCAGAGTCCTGACGAGGGATTGTCTTAAGGAAGCATACTTCTACTCCTTTTTCTTTCTCCATGTATACATTTACAGACTGTTTTCCTTCCTGCTCAAGAGCAGAAAGCACATCTGCCCAGACATATGAATTGCTCCAATCCTTTTATTTTCTTTCTCTCCTTTGTTGATACTTAATCAATTTACTTACGCTAGCAATTCATTAACCCTCTCTTAATTTGGGGAGATTTAGACATTAATGAATCTCTTAAATGAGATTGATTCCGGTGCAGATACTTCTGGTTATGTATTGTTCCAGTATAAGCTTTGTTATCTTCCTTTGGTTAGTTCCTGTGATCTGTTAGATCTTACTCTAATCTCTACTTTTGTCATTTTTGTTACTGAGGTCTGGATAGGTTAAACCCTTCATGTTTCATTTATACTAAACAAAACAAACCCACTCACCAAATGCAGAAAGAAAATTCTATGTTGCATTCAATTCACTTTATATTTACTTGCTATAAAAACTTTTCATTATTGGGATTACACTGGAAGCTTTGCAGCTGTAAGATTACTGTTGATTTTCTTTTTACCTGTATTTAATATTGCTTGTTCTCCCATATGATACATTTTAAAAAATAGGTAGATTAAATAATTATGAAGAATATGAAAAATAATACATTTTGGTATAGTCAGATTAAGCACTGAATGCTTTTTAGGAGCTCCAGTGTAAGAGTAGAATTTAAGGGCCAGCTTCCAGGCCAGCAGTTACTAGTGGGAACTGAGAGTACCACCCACCAGCGGTCCATCAGCTGTAGTTGAAAAAGTGCAGTTTCAGGCCAATGTGGTGTTCATACGGCAGCTGGCACATCATTTTCCAGTGAGCTGCCTTAAGAACATCGCAGCTGCCACACTGGAACGAAGATCATCTTGCCTCCTGTGCCTGACGTTGGCCACACCAGGTGTTTGAGAAGAAGTTGTGGTTCCTGGGAAAACGCACGCATGAGGGATGCTTCTTCCTATCCCAAAGCAATTGAAAACCTGGCTAATGCCCGTAAGCGTGTTTATTCACCAGGTAGTGCTTTTCACCGTAGCATGTAAGATTTCCATCTGTTGGGTGTTTAGTAAACAGAGCAGTACTCTCACATTACTTGGACTTGCATGTAAAGCGTTGCACACCAAATGCATTTAGCTGGCCTTTCTGTTGTCTGTATCCTCTCTGCACCACTGGTTTATACTGTGATTGTTTTGTAAATAACAATAGGCACCATACTTACTAGTTTTATTAGCTGGTATCAGCCAGGGCTATACATTTTAAAAGCTGCAAATAAAGACCGCCTTTCAGTCTGAAGCCAGGAGGCATAGGCTAGCACTCATTTATGTCAGATTTTGTTCAGAAATGTAACTGAGGATACATAGTGATAAGAATAGTATGCTGTTACCAGTCTAAGTTTTTGTCATCTAGGAAAACATTTGACTGTTATACTCCCATAAAACTTTTTTTTTTAACCCCCGATACAACTTTATCAGTTTTCTTGCCTCTGTTTCCATTGGGACTGTTACAGTTAGCAGTAGGTAAAACATATTGTTTAGGCTTTGGTAAAAATGTAGTTAAGAAGATATATCAAGCTCAGTACTGCCAGGCTGGGGTTTTGGTTTTAATTTAGTTCACCATTCCAAAAGTAGACACTTGAGAGGGAAGAACACAAAGTTACATAGACTTTCCTGCAAGGGCTTGAGAGCAACATGTAAAATCATACAACAAACAAATAAAAATCTTAATTCAGGAATGTTTCCTCAAACCAAAACTGGTTAGAGGCATAGGAATGAGTCTTGACATCCATATTCATACTTCCTTTGTACACCTGAGTTCTGAGCGTAACAAAATTCAGCAAGGAAACCACAGAGTATGGTTTAAACATGCTTCTCCAAGTGGATAAATTTTAATTCTTGAGACAGGTTTTCATATTGCAAAGTTCAGTCTTCAGAGCAGGAGGAAATATTTGGGACTTGTATGTATATTTTGATATTGCAGTATCATTTCGAACTTAACAAGGTTCTCAGGAAGGAGAAAAGACCTTGGAAGGACCTGCCCAATTTCTGACCTCTGCTCTGCTGGTTGCAGCTTTTGTTTCCTTTATAAAACCATCAAGAACATGAGGCCTCACTCTTGTTTTCTAATATTACAATCCAGGATTAATCAGTCATTCTTGCAAGCACCTCAAGTCCCTTGTGTTTAGTTACTGCAGATATCTTTCTCCCGGGCTAGGCTGAACTGACCTTCTTGTGACACCAGAGATGCCCTTTTATATCCCATTTAATAATGTTAGAAATTGAATTTGATATGCGTTGAACTCCAAAAATGGATCTGTGAGTTTAATGACAAACTGTGCAAAGGAAAAATATTTGGTTTCTATACTTGGGAATTCAATTGCCCAATTCTGGCCAGTAGCATGCAATGAAGATTAGATTTCCACTGCTGCATGATTTAAAATTATATTAACCAATAAAAGGCTGCTGACAAAAGCAGGGTTGCCAGTAAATACTACCTTATGCTGCTGTTTTCCTTGTCTACAGCCTGACTGGCCTCACATTTTAAAAAAAGCTATGCTTGAAGGTGGGTGATCTGCATATCAACATTAAGACCATTTCCTGATCTTTAAAGAAGTAAATGATTGGAAGATCTGTGCAGGAGGTGTGACTGTCCATCCTTTTGCACGTAAGACATCACATTTTATTGTGCCTGAAGACACTCAGGTCAGCGTAGCTGCCATCTGCTTCTTTCATAAGCAAGAGAAAGCCTGATAGACATCGTTTTCTGTTATAGTATTTTCATATCTGTATTAAAGCTCCATTGAATTTACAGTGTGATAGTTTCATTTGCTGGATCCTCAGATTTCTGCTCAATGCTAGGTATCAGTTTAGGAAAGAACAAAATGTACATGGAATCTATTTTCAGCACTGTTGGGGAAAATTTAGTTCCATGGTCTTCAGTGGGTTTTAAAAAGAGGCTTAAATACTGTCCTGGACAGAGACGAAGCCTTAATTTGAGCCTGAACATAGAACCCTGAAGGTATAACCCCAACACTTCATTGGTGTTTGTGCTAAACATTCCTGTTGCAGTGGACCTCACCAGATGTCATCCAATAGCCCTGTAATGACTGAAGAAGATGATGTTGCTGTGTTGTGTTTAGTTTAAAAAAAATAAAACTAAATTTAAGAGTATTTTAGTGATGCACATTTTCCAGTGCCTCATTTCACTGGGAAGAGGTGCTTTAACAGGGCAGGATATGTCAGCTGACTAGTCCTCTCTCTTGTTAGTCACGTAATTCAGACCGGTTTTTCTGAACATAAAGCTTCTTGGCATAGGGAGACGGCCCAGAGCGGCTTCTCTCTTCTGCATTCTGCTGCTCAGAGCCACTTTGGAAAAGCTGTGCTCCAGAAAACCCATATTCTCAGAGCACAGTGCCTCTTATCCCAGGCATGAGAAGATGAAACTTTTTCTGGAGAGGGCCTGCTGTCTCTGTCTCTTCCTCTTTCTCTTTTCTGTTGCAGTATAGGTAAGTTTCTTAGCTAATTAAATAGGAGAGAGGAAACTACTTCAGAGTAAGCACCTCTCTGGTGAGCTAGTCCAGAATAACTGTGTTGCTTCCAGTGTGCACTCTCACGTATTTTGCAGAAATGGCTCTGTATAGACTAATTTTGCGATGAAGTGTGTGTTGCTCTGCAAGTGTGTTGCACAATATGTCAGTAGTTTCTGCTCAACCTGCACAAGATTACACTCATTTTTCTGCATCATCCATAAGGAGCAGTAAAAATTCAGCACAAGCTGAGAAGAAATCAATGGCAAACCAGAATAGTAGCATTTTCTATTGACTTTGTAAATGTCTGCAGGATTCTGGTGGATGAAGTTGACTTGTGCTCTGGGCAAAGTTGTCCAATGTCCATGTCAAGCTGTGAGTGACTTGATTCAATCCCTCTTGCTACATACACCACAGTGACATGCTGTGCTATACATGATATACTACAGAAGACCACCTTTCTCAGTTTTCTGGATTCACCAAAAAAATGGGAAATTACTATGGCAAGAAAAGTGCTCTTGAACATAGGGCAGGTGCCATAGAAAGCTCTGAACTCCAACACTTCATTTTCAAGAGCTATTATTGTTGGCATTCTTTATTTTCTAGTGTGCAAAAGCTCCTCTCCAGTGTCAACGATAACAACTTGCCCCATAATCAGGAATTAGTAACTCTTTTAACAATTTATAGGAGTTAAGCAGTCAGCGTACCTTTAATAAGGGAGGAAGGGAGGAAAGGAGTCAACATCTCTGTAATATAAAACAATTTGTGCGCTGGGAGGATGACCTCTGCTGCAGGTGTGGAGGACAGTAGGCACATGGTGCAGGATATTTCCTGCTGTCCTGACATCACACAGCTGTGCGTTGGACATTTTCTTCTTAAGGCCAAACTTACAGGAATCAGTAGGAAATCAGCCTCACTGGTTTTAGCTAAACCATTTTTTTCTCTCTCTCTTTGCTTTTATCCCTGTGTTTGATGCCTTAACAGTCTCTGTTCTTTAAATCTGTACTTGAATGAAGCCAGGAAGAATCCAACTGTGTATTTTAAAGACCCACATTTTCCATACTTTTTTGTATGAAATAACAACATTGATTTGTTTTGCCAATTATTCATTTTTCTACACAGTGCACACAGTTGTTTATTAAAAGCTGTGCCACTTGTTTTTTATTTTCTAGCGGTGTCTCTAATCCCACATCATGGGTTTTACTTTATTGAAATCATACATAGCACCACTTGCCACCCGCTTTTAAAAACCTTTGTTTAATTCTTTTCAAAACAAACAGATTTAAATGTTTTTCCTTTGATTCTTAGACGCTGTCGGGGTTGCCAGATCAAGACTCTTTCTACGATGTGGTGGACTGTCTGGAAGAGCTAGGCATTGAAGCTATTTCACAGAGACACTTGAACAAGAAAGGAACAGACTTGGACTTAGTTGAGCAATTTAACATTTATGAGGTAACATAACATGCCCTGTTTTATGCATCTTACAGCTTGTGCAAACTTCAAAGCCAAGAGGAGGGGGGGAACGTAACCTAGGTGAAATTTGGTTATCTATTTTATTTTAAAAGAAAAACATCTGGTTGCTAGAAGTGTTACACACATTCGTATACGTGACCTGCTACGGTACATAGCTGCCTTTAATGCAAATGCATTTCATACTAAAGCTGGGGCATACTCCAAGGCAAACCAGCACATTTACTAGCCTCCTTAGAGGCAGTTCTGCCTGCAATTAAAACTTTCTCAGACTGCTAGTTACACATCCTGAGGTAAGTAGAAGTTCTTTCCATATGCAAAAGTATTCAGCTCATTAAAAAGGTTCGGCTGAGCTCAGCTTCACAAATACCACTTGTTCTGCAGCTGAATACCCAGCAAGTCCCTGTTTACGAGTTTACACTGGACCAGATCCTTTACAGTTTGCAGCAATGGAGTAATGAGTGACTCCACATTCACCACCTAGGTATAAAATAACTACTTCTGAAGTATTTATATGTGAGGGTAGGATATCCAGTTTCTTAATAATTAGCCTCTTTTCAGACTTTGGGAAGTGTTGGAGTGGGGAGGTTTAGGCTGAAGTTAATGTAATGTAAATGTGAATTCATATTCTCATGTGATGAAATGAAATTCCTTTATCTCTGTTTACATCCAGCAAAGGATTTGGTAGATTTGATTCTCCATTTTCTTCATCAACTCTACACCCATGTCACTTCACTAACTTTAGCAGAGTTAAGTTTTATATGCAGCAGTTTGCAGGAGGAGTCAGGCCAAAATAGGAACATGAGAATGAGAGGTCTTCATGTTCTTATTTCTTTTTTCTATTGTCAGAGGCATCAGATCATAAAATCCATTTTAAAATATGATCATTAACCTTAAGAGCAGGTCTTTTTGTGCATGTGCCTACTGAAAGACTTGATTGCAAAATTAGCAGTTTGCTCAGTTGAGTACCAGCTTTCTTTTGATGACCAGACTAAATTTAGACATGCCTATGCACTTTCTTTCTTTTTTCTGCCAATGTTGTTCTTTATCTAAAAAATCTCTTCTTCCCCACTGAAATAGATTTTACACCATAAGCAGAGATACCACCGTTCCCCCTGCCTTTGTTTTGTTAAAGTCACTTCTGGTAAGAATGATCAGAATAGCAAAACTAATAGAAACAGGAAGATATATGCATTCAGCTGATCACCCACATCACTCTCTTCTATACTTCTGCCTATTTGAATGGATCTTTCTCATATAAAGATTACTCTAAATGCTGTGCTGCATTTCAGATGAGATCCACCAGTAACTTTGTTGTTTCTGCCAACAATACCTCTCCTCACATACCTTAAGGCAGCACGTGCTTTGTTTCTCTTAGAGGTATGTCACATTGCCATGTCAACGGCCTGCTGTAGTTCAAGATACTAGGTGTAGCATCCATATTTTACTCCTCTCCTATTTCCAGCTGATGAGCTCCCAATCTGTGTCAGAAGTTTCTGTCAAATGTCATTGTGGCCATACTATTCTCAGCATCATTCTTTTCTGATATTATATATATGTTCCTCTGTATTGACAGTGCTTCTGAACTGGCAGGAAATACTGAATTTTCCACTGAAAGGCATACATGAAAGTAATTATGCTAACCTAAAAATTGGGAGGCTTACAGGGGATGTGTGGTCTGCTTTTTTTTTCTTTTAATCCATTGTGGTACCAGCTTACAGAAATAGTTTTGTTTGTTGGGGTTTTTCTTTTGTTTACATTGCAGGGACATCTGTAAAAATTGAAATTTTTAAGAGGAATGCTGTTACATATACATCTGCTGATCTCTTCCTTGGCTGGCAATAAATGATGGCACTATTCTAAAGTACTTTCTAAAGTAGTAGACGATGACTTCCACTCAGTCATTACAAGTGTCATGTCTGAACATCAGGAAATGTTCAATCAGTCAATGCATGAGAATTTTTTCTGTTGATTTCACTACAGCCAAGACTTCACCTAAGTATTTTGGAGGGAAATAAAGAGAGCTAGGTGTCCAACACTGCTCAGCTTCCTTGAAAATTAAGTCCTACATAAAAAATTACCCAACAAACTAGGAGATATATAAATGTGTTCTTACAGGTCCTGTAGGGTTCTATACAAGACGGTGGGGTACAGTTCCATTATCAGAACTGCTACACTGCACTAAGTTGATGGGCAGCAACTTACAGGGATAGCTATAGGGTGACGCTAGTAGGAGTTAATCATGTTGGGATCAGTTAATTTTTGAAGCCTAGGTGTGAAAACTGCTGGTGCCTAAAGGAACCGCATCAAAAGCCTTGCCTTTCTTCCTTTCTTCCTCAGCTGACACTGAGACACGAGGATGGAGACGAGAGTGCTGACCCCCCTCCCAGCGGGCGCAAGGACCGGAGAAGAGCCAGTCTCGGTGCTAGTGAGCGAAGGGGGTTAGAGCGCCGACGGAGCCGCAGGCACTCGGTACAGAACGTCAAAAGCACTTTATCGGCCCCTGCGAGTCCGTGCGGTCAGCCAAACCCTGGCTTCATGCTGGGCCACGGACAGCGCGTTGAAGATCTCAGTGAGAGGTAAGTGAATGAGCTGGGGAACAGACTTTTCTTTTCCCCTATGACGTTCAGTTACGTTCATTGCATTATATTAATCTGCCAGACTTTTGTTTTTCTTTTTTCCCCTCTTTCTATTGAATTAAAAGAGGAAAAAAAAACATATTTAAAGTTAAAATAAAAATAATAACAACAAAAAGAAATGGATTTGTAGGTGACTTGATTTACCTACAGAGCCATGTTCTTTGGCACCATCTACCCTAAGTAAATGGACCCAAACCACATGAGGTGGAGCATTCGATATGGGAACTAACCGAGGTTTATCTCTTCCATTGACAGGTTTTATATTCAATATAGCAACGTAATAGAAGATTGTAACAAGGCCATAGTCACATTAATGCAGAGCTATTTGTCCTGTATGTGTCATGGTTTAACCCCAGCTGGCAACTAAGCACCACACAGCCACTTGCTCACTCCCCTTGCAGCCTGATGGGGGAAGAGAATCAGAAGGGTAACAGTGAGAAAACTCATGGGTTGATATAAAAACAGTTTAATAATTGGAATAGAATAACAACAACAATAGTAATAAATTTAATGAAAAGGAAAATAACAAAGAGAGAAATAAAACCCCAGAAAGACAAGTGATGCAAATTACAACAATTGCTGATCATCAATCAACTGACACCCAGCCAATCCCCTAGCAGCAACCGCCCCCACCAATCTCCCCCCACCAGGTTTATATACTGAGCATGATGTCATATGGTATGGAATATCCCTTTAGTCAGTTGGGGCCAGCTGTCCTGGCTGTGTCCCCTCCCAACTCCTTGTGCACCCCCAGCCTACTCACTGGTGGGGTGGGGTGAGAAGCAGAAAAGGCCGTGGCTCTGTGTAAGCACTGCTCAGCAGTAACAAAAACATCTCTGTTAGCAACACTGTTTTCAGCATAAGTCCAAAACACAGCCCCGTACTACCTAGTATGAAGAAAATAAACTATCCCAGCCAAAGCCAGTACATGCTGGATCCCTTATGCCATACCATTTACGTCATGCTCAGGTCCACCACTATCTGATACATCCTCATTAACCACCACCCCCCTTCTCATCAGTACAATATGTTACAGTTCCTTCTTTTTTTTTTTTTTCCCCTTACCAATCAGGATTCCAGCATAAATATTCTCCTTTGAGGCTACACTGCAGTAGTGAATATATCTAATGTTTTATAATTAGTGAAATACAGACAGTGGCTAGTGGAGCAGCAGTCTGCAACACTAGAATCAGTCAAAGCTAGTGTCATTGTGTGTCATTGTAGTGTCATTGCCAGTCCCATAACGGTTGGCTTGGGCTATGCATGCCTAGGAAAAAAGGGAGCTGGAGATCCTCAGAGTGTCTGACCACTGCACAAGAAGGCTGGAATTAATTTTGCCTAAGTTAGATGTCTGATCAGCTCGCCTCCCTTTGATGTCAGTGGAGTGCTGCAAGCACTGGTAGGCCTTCGGTTATCTAATGTATTTTACGTGCCTGAAATTTCAACCGAGATGAATCATGCTCTGAAACTGGGTGTTTCTCTCTGTTGACTATAAAGGGAAACTGGCTGACTAGCTTCAGTGAAGATAGCTGCAGATAGCTAAAGCTTCACACTGTCATCCTGTGGCTGAAGGTGCAATTTGCAAAGCCGAAGCGTGCTCCATGAAGAGCGTATCTTGTGTTGATTATAACATTTGGGCAGTTCTTGGGGGTTTCTGTTGGTTAGCACTGGATGTGAACTTAGAGCCTTAAAATCCTGTGTCACATGGAAAGCAGCCTTTCTTGCAAAGCAAACTGAGTTGACTAAAGCTTAATGGCTTCAGGCAATATGAAAATACAAGATTTCAGATAATTTAAACAGCAGTTGTGTGTTGTATATTGCATAGTGACTTTTGGGTTTTGTTTGGTTTTTTTTTTTCTTCTTCTTGCGTCTGGCACCACATTCATGCTTGTTTTCTGTCACCTTTTATTGGCTGGGCCTTTAGTGAGCTGGAGGCTGAACACCCTGTGGTCTCACAGGCTGATGGCAAGGATGACAGTGCACTTGAGGCTGAGTTTAAAGCATCTTCAGTGTGAGTACAGCTGGGGGCTCCAGCCGCTCTGCATGGGATGCCTCGTACATGATCTTGGGCCCTCCTTCACGACTTGCCAGTGTGATTGAGAATTTGAACCCACAGATGCGCAGCACATACTGATTTGTTAAACTGATTAATTTGGATTAGAAATAAGGAGATGCTTCAACTCTACAAAAATTGTTGATTGTCTTACTGTAGTTAAATTCAAGTCATGCAGGATGACAACCGCTACCAATACTTTTTCCCACTATTAATGTTTGCTTACTAGATTTATTTTACAGCCTACAGCCTAATAAGTTTGTGTTTGAGCTTACATTTAGTATTGGGGCAGTAGAAACAGAGCAGATTAGTTTCATAAGTTATTTGAAGTATTTTTCACCAACATAACATAATTTCAATAATTATCTTCCTTTTCTGAAAAAAATTATCCAGTTCTGCTTTAGATCCTCCTTGAAGCTGACATAATTTAAAGCATAATTTAAGTTTAAATCCAAGAAAGAAATCTTTATTTAAGCAGTGATATTTAATTTCATGTTGTCCTTGGAATCTTCTTGAGGAAAATAATTAATTCTCTTCAACTCCATTTGGAATTTCTAACTTGCTCACCTGCCTCTCTAAGGAAAGAGGTATTCAATTAAGAATATATGTAACACTGATCTTCACTTTGCACATTAGTTAAATAAAAATCCTTCCCCTCCCCCCCCATTCTCCATCCCTCTTAGCAGGTAAAGACAGGGAGCATTACTTATAGCTAGCAAATCAGTTTTTTTCCCACTGGACATTACAGACCACCGAATATGTTTTGGTACCTGAAGATGAAAGGTTTATGCTCACTGAAATTTTCAAAGTTGCCATAAAAAGAAGCTAGTCGTCTGTTGGCTCTTCTATAAATCCCATTAGGTTTCTGGTAAACAACCATCTCAGAAAAGCTGATTCTGTCCTTCACATTTTTAGTCCCATATTCTACTCAAATCTGTAGTTGTGGTAGGAAGAGGAAAACCAGCCTTCCTGCTTTATCATACCCCAGTAAGTCTCTCAAATTTCAGTGAAATAGTCCAGATGGATGCAACAGTATCTCTACCTGAGAGCTAAAATGGGACAAAAAAAAAAAAAGTAAAAGCTTCATGGCTTCTATTCATTAACATTTAAACAGAAAAATATTGAAGTTGAATGACCTGTGCAATGTTTTTACACATTTATAAAGTTTGAATTAGCCCTGTGTGGAAAGAGGTTTTTCTCTCTGCATTGTTCCTACTGGAATCAAGTTTTCAAATTTGAGCACATGGTTTCTGATGCAATATATTTATTGAGTTAAAGGATTTTAATAGAGCATCATAAGTTTAGGCCTTGCTGCAATTTATAATGAAATTTTAAAATCATACGTTAAAATATGATGCAGGCATCACCTGTTATGTCAAAAGAAATGCTTGTTGTGTCCCTTCTGCTTACATCATTCGTATCGTAGAGAAGAATCTGTACAAATAGAGTTAAATTGCGTATTACCTCTCTAAACTGAAAGTAAGTTTTGTTCATCCCGGCAAGATCTGTCTTCTGCTAATGACCTTCTTTTGGTTCATAATCCTAGTCCCTCCCAAGGAAGGAAAAAAGTTTGCAGTAAGTTTTTGCAGTGCTGTATTTTCTAAAAAAAATAGTCTGCAAAAATGGGTTTCTGTCTCTTTTTTCCTTCACTGCACTTTCTCTACCAATAGGAAACGTAACAATATTAATGATAATCTTACTGTGTTGCTCCTGCTGGTGCCTGAACTTTGTGTGTGGTTGCAGATGTCTATGGTTTCACAGTGGATTAGCACAATCAAGTTCAGTGGAATTGCTTCTGATGGACGTTGTTAGAGATTAAAGTCACAGTCTTACACTGTACCAGATTTTGTCTTGGGCAATATTCTTGGCTATTTTTGGACTTCACTACCAAAATCATTAGAAGTTCAAGTTCTTCCTCAGCATTCTCCTTCCCACAGCGTTCATGTTTCTTTTCTTTCTAACTCCGTCAGCTGTTTGGCAGTTACTTTGCTTTTGTTTACCACATCAAACAGGTTGTCCACAGTCATCTGCTTTGTGTCAACCGGTAACTCTTCCAAAAAGAGAAAAATCCATGGTGCCGGTAAAACAAAAAAAGACAATACTGGCCAAATTCTGTTCTGTCTCACAATACTGTATATCCAGAAAAGCTGTCTGAAGTCAATGGAGTTGCTCTGATTTACTCCAGGCTAATTGACAGCAGACTTTGGGTTTTGAGCTGGGAAAAGTTGACCGTAAATGCTAAGGGCAACCGAAAGAAAAACTTGCAGGCCTTTTTCATCCATTTGGCAACCTTCTTCCAAACTAAATGTATTGCTTTTTCACTTGTGGTTCAAAATAAATAAAGCCCCAAATCTGCTTTGTGTTAAAATAGTTTTCATGCAGAGTGAAACCCAGGCTAACGTGTCTGTTGCTAAATAAATAAATAAAGAAGTTGATAATGACTACTAACCAAGAAAGGCTGAAGGCTGATTTAAGGATATGTAGCTGCTGCAGTGTGCTTTAAAATGCCAATCCAGACCACCAACAGCTTTGCTTTGCTCAAAACATCTTTCTTTTACCAGGATGGCATATAGCACCAAAAAAACTGGAGGGGGAACATCAGTCTTGTTAGCATGATGCTTTAAATGCTTTTCTGAGAGCACCTCCTAAGGTTTTCTGCCCTGGTCCAAATTGAGTGCTCTCAATCTGTGGTCTAGCATGCTGTTTCTTAAGCACTAGTCTTTTAAACCAATTCTTCCATGTTTTTTGTTTTTTTCTTTTTAAAGTAAAGCTAGCTTTTTCCAACCACACAATGGATAGATTCGGGAAAAATGTAAGGAGTGGCATGGAACTTACACTAGATAGATGTTGTTATTGTGTGCAGTGATTTCTGACTATATAAGTATTAAAAAACAAATTTCTGTCTGTCTGTCTGTCATTCTCATTGTGCCTGGCTTCGAGGGAGCAGAAAGCAGGTAGTTTGGAGGTTCTCAGTGTTGTTTTGAGCACTGAACAGGTGCTCTGCAAGACCCCTATATGTGCAAACCAGAAGCAAGTACTTCTTCCTCCAGGTTTTTCAAAGTAAAGTGTTTCACGTTTTGCTGTACATTTCCCTTTCTTCAATACTGTACAGTGACCATCCCTGTCTCTCTCCCTGGGTGTCCCATCAGAGCTGTGTCAGCCAGGCTTAGCACACGTACTCAAGGGAGCTTCTATGAGTGTGATGGGTTGACCCTGGCTGGAGGCCAGGTGCCCACCAAAGCTGCTCTGTCACTCCCCTCCTCAGCTGGACAGGGGAGAGAAAATACAACGAAAGGCTCAGGGGTCGAAATAAGGACAGGGAGAGATCACTCACCAGTTACAGTCATGGGCAAAACAGACTCAACTGCAGAAAATTAATTTAATTTATTACCA
>VXBL01007965.1:52446-177426 GCA_013400195.1 Aramus guarauna | reverse complement strand
CACTGACCTTGGTGTCTGCAGAGTTGTTCCTCTCGCATCTTCTCACTCTTCTCTTTGGCTGCAAATGCCCTTGGTGGGTTTTTATCCCGTTCTTAACTCTGTTACCGCAGTGGCGCTACCACCATCGCTGATGGGCTTGTCCAGTCTTGGAACTGACTGGCATTGGCTCTATCGGTCGTGGGGGAAACTTCTAGCAGCTTCTTGCAGAAGCCACCCCTGTAGCCTCCCCCACCAATAGCTTGCCACACAAACCCAATGCAATGAGTTTTACACTGACACCTCAAACTAGCATTTGAGTGAATGGCTCTGTCAAAACTTTGTGGAATTTGTTTCAATCAAAGGCTGAGGTTTATACAGTTGTGAATAGCTAGGAAGGATTAGGAATTTACCTCATTTTAGTAGACTCTATTCTGCTCTATTATTTTTATTATTCATAGCTTTGATTTGATTTATATCATTAAAAAATCACAAAATAATTACTAGGATTGGTCATATAATAATATACATGTTCATCTAGAGATAGTTAGGCCTTGGTTAGGACTTTCTTGTCAGTATTCCTGTGTTTGAAACCTAACAAGCAGAAGAGCTGACTGCCGTCATAAGAACCCATTAGAGCAGACCCTGCATCCTGAATCAGTGACTGAAGCTGGATATAACAAGCTACCTCGTTTATACCATGGGGCTAAAAAGGTATGAGGAAGACCAACTGTTCAGGTTCACCTGAGGCTTCCAGATTTTTCAGTCTGAAGAAACTGAGCCTTCAGGAGAACTGTATTGATAAGGAAAAAACAGTAGAGGACCAGACAGGGAATTATGTACCTATGAACTATTCTTTTGTTAGGGTCCTGCCTGGAAGGCTGTTAGGAGTCTTCCTCTTCCTCTGAGATAAGAGTAGCACAGAGAATTCCAAGGTTTTCTTCAAATTTCTGTGTTAGCTGGACACAGCACCGTTGCATGGTGCACACTGGGCTCAAGAGTTTTCACACCCTTTGCGATCCTAGAAAAAAACTGGAAAATTGTTGTCTAAATAAAGGAAAATTGTGCTGAGAAGTCATAAGGATCTGTTTGTTAGAAAATACATGTTTCTGATGCTTGATGATGGCTGAGATGCAGGAAGAGATCATGACTCTGTTTTGGTTTTACCAGAAAACAATGAACACAGCTGAGCCTCTGATGCTAAGCATTTTTTCTGTTTAACTTCGCATTCCTGTCAAGTTTCTAACCAACAGCACAGACCATAGTTTGGCTATTAAATCCCTTCAACTGATTATTCAAATTGCTTCATGTACAGCCAGGCCTGCAGGGGTGGTTTGTCCAAAATGCAGCTGAGACTTTTTTTTATTATTATGATTTTCCATATTTTCAGACAACCTAAACCATAACTAATCTTTGATTTTTCTCTAGCATTTCCTATGGCAAAATTCTAGGTTTTGTCATGATGTTTCAAGTTCTGGTGACTTTCCACTAGACTATGCAAAATGTTTTGATTATATAGATACTCATGGCTATAAATCAAACTGCTGGTTACAGTGATGGGTGGGGTTTATTTTATTTTATTTAGAATGGGTACTTTCCACGTCTCTTAGAGTTACTGTCTGTGGCAAATACAATCAATGGTATGATAGGTGTGAAACAGCAAAGTGGGGAGGCTCGGCATCAGCATTTAAGGCAGGACTTGGGCTGATACAGATTATTAAAGGCCTGGAAGAGAACAGAAATTCATTTACTTTTATTGCTTTAATAGAAGGAAACAAATGTATTTTTTTTCCTATGCATTTGTTTCTGGTTCCTGGTTTCTGGTTCCTGAGGCACAAATCTAGAGAAAGCAAACATCTCCAGGATAAACACGCAGCCACGTATCTATGGATATGCTAAGGATCCCTCTGATACAACTATGCATGTGGTCTGAGATACCTGGCATTGGTGGTGGCTTTGAAATAGGATAGCATATGATCAGTTATGGAGGAGATGTTAACTTTTTTCACAGTTCGGTTGGTATGGGCAAAAATGGAAATGAGTTGTAAAAGCAGCGGTTTCAGAAAGGAGATTTATCCGTGAAATGAAAAGGTTTGGTAAGGTCGCATCTATTCATAGCGTCAGACCTTTATTAGTCATTGATAACAACAACATACAAAATCTGATCCGTTAAGGTGCTGCTATTTTATTTCTGGGACAAGGAGGACACATTTATTTCTCTCGCACACAGGGTTATTAGAAGCATGAAGTCAAGCAAATTTGAAAGGAGGTGAATAAAAATGTGAAATTTGTGATCTTACTCTTTTAAAGAACGTCTTGGAAGTGCCTGTAAGCAGTACAGTAGAGGAAGAGACATGAGATGGGTTAACAAAACTTTTTTTTCAAACCCATACCATAAACAAAAGACTCCATTTATGTATAGATAGGGACTGACCTGTTAATGCATGGGCAATAATAAAAAATTTTAAAAAGCTACAACTTGAAGAGTATCTCATGTACTGGTCCTATTTCTGTCTCAGCTTGATACCAGCACTTTTCATCTGAATTAAAATACCTCGGTGGAAATGTCAGGTTTTGTAGTAGAGGTAGTGTTTGCTGTTTATGGATCTTGCTGCAAGAAAGTATTTTCTATTTGGTATATGTACAGAGTCTGGTTGACAGCACTGGACTTTGCTGTAAATGCAGTGATAGATTTTCCCTCTTTTTGAATTGTATCAGGGATGAAGAAAGCACTGAGACTTAAATGAGGTTATAGCTGCATGGCAAATGAAAGCACAGAGTGACTTAGGCTAATTTGGTTTTGGGTTTTTTTTCTCCAGTGTATTTAGCTTTGGTGAACTACCTGAGGAAATATAATGCCAAACCAGGATTTGAATACGTTTCTCCAGAGGCCTATGGTAGTGTCTTGTGCACTGGCCTATACGTGCCTTAGAGGATTCACCTCCACAGCATGTTCCCAGCGTTTGTAAACATGATCCTCTGAGGCCAGGAAAGTTTTTTTGCACATAGGATGCGATGAGAATGAAAAAAGACAGCAGTTTGGCAGGATGCCATTTCCAGATCCCTCCCTTTGAAGTAAGGGGCAATACTTGTGACCTTCAAGTGTCAACCAATATGCAGTTCCAAGCTCTGAAAACACCGTTTCTTCTCTCTTTCTGTATATGTTTCAGTATTTATTGCTCCTGTTGCTCTCTACATTATGATTCTGTTTCTGTACCTCTTCTACTCATGCAGATGTAAAATCAGCAATGCTGTTCAATGATGAGAGAGTTGGGACTCTTGCAAGTCTTTGCACAGCCTTGCCACTATCTTAAGCAGGACTCTGCTGTCTTGCTCTGCTTTGATGTGTCCTATATAAACCAACTGCAGCAATGAAAAAAGTGTAGAGGCATTACCTTGGTATTATTTAGGTGTGAAAAGTTGTTCCTGATAATAGTTTAGGGATAAGAAAATAACAGTAACCTAAAGTTAAAGAACAGCATAATATGAAGGTATAGAGAACACACTTACTTTACATTATTTATCATTTCCTCAACTTTTTTTCTGAACAGTTTTCTTTATTTAGGGCAGAAATACCAGCATAATTTTCCTTTTGACCTTTGTAATTATGCATCGTAGTTTCCATTCTGTGCAGAAGGCCGAATTTTGAGGCTTCGCAAGTAACTTGTTATCCGTATCATTTCATGTATTTTCATCTTCACATAGTTGCACCAACTGCAGTTGTCTATCAGACATAGCAGGGAAGTTAATAGGTGGTTTCTTTAGTTTTGTTTTTAATGGAAGAGGAAAGTGTATTGCCATATCTTTATGCAGAGTAATAAATGACAAGTGTAAATTATTACCACTTTCGGCTTTCACATAAAAGACTAGTTGAATCTTTTCTGGCAGCTAGGATAGATGAAAGGAAGAAGCAGCAGAAGTGTACCAAAGCATTTGTTTGCTTTACAAGGACTTAGGAATTTGGCTATGATTTCTTCTGTCTAACCGATGAAAGTGGAATTTCACTCATAAATTGAGGACAATGGCAAGCGATTGCAAAAGAAAATAAAATTACATCCACTGTGACTTATAAAGATCTTCCCTTGATGGAACATTTTTCATTTTCTATTTGTTCACCTGTGAGGGGTTCAGAGAAGCAATTTTCCAAGTGCTGTGCAAGAAGTAAAACAGGTCAGAGGTTTGAAGGGGGATGGGGAACCACCATGAAAGAAAAATTTGAGATCAACTGTAGTATTTCTTTTAGAATAATATCGTGGAATGGCTAACGGTGATCTTACTCCACTGAATGTGGCCTGTAGTCTTAGTCAGGAGCTGCTCCTCTGAAAGGTGGTGAAAGCTTAAATCAAAGTAATTTAAAGAAGCTAACCTGAAAAGCACTTGACTTAATTACAAAGAGAAAGAGAGTGAAAGAGCATTCCTTATCAGTAATTAACTGCACATAGGGTTATTTTCAGAGAGTGTAGGAATAATGGCTGATAACTTTACAATTCCCCCATCCTTTCTTCTCTGGGTCGCTTCATAACTCCAGGACCCCTTTTTTCACTGAAGTCCAGCGTTCGCATTTCTTAGGAATTTCTATAAAATTCTGTGGTTGGTCGCAAAAGGCTCAGAAGTACATTCAGGGCCTTGTCTAATAAACTGCAAAATTTAGAAGGAAAAATTTAGTAAGACTTTAGTAAAGGTTAAATGAGCCCTGTGCAAATTGATATCATATACCAAAAAAGAAATATTTTAATGTGCTGTTATCTTGTGAATTAACTGCATTGTGTGTGCAGACCCAAACATTGGTAGCCTAATTATGGCAAGACCATCCTTTTTCCTATTGTTCTATAGTCAAACATTAGTGGTCAAATTCTTCCTGAATTAAAGTGATTTAAAGCATATCTTACACTTTAAAAATTTCCTTTCATACCAAGCAGAGCGGAATCTGTTTCTGTGCTCATGCTTATTTTCTGGCTTTCATTTTTGGTTTTTTCCTTCAGCACAGCCTTTGATTTCTCTGTTAGCTATATCTTTGGGTTTGTGGGTTTTTTTGGAGCAGGGGGGAGTGAGAAACTTGCGTTTCTGGGCTACAAGCTAGAACAAAGAAAGCCTGAGTTTCTTCAAGCTGCATTCATCAAAACTGTGAAGGGAAGAGTTTGAGGGGAGCCAGGAGAGGACAGCAGCTGGATAACCTTGTACACATTGTTCAGCTCTACGGCATTTTTTGGTGCTTTGAGTTCTTGTGGAGCGAAAGTCAGTGTCTTCAGAGTGGTGCCTTAGTTTTAAAATCACCTAGCTGTGGCTAGGTTAGGTGTGTGTTAGGTGTGATGCCTGGCATCTTACAGACTTTGCCCCTGCCTTCAGCTAAACTTGTAGATGTGTCCCTTGATTAACATCTCCTTTCATCAGTCTGTGTTAGTGTTTATGTCTTTGCAAATTAGACTAGCTATTTAATATCAGCAGGACAAGTTTGATTGGTGCTCTTTTAATTTATTTTTCTTTTTTATAGTTTATTTAAAATGGAGAAAGGTTAATCCACTAGTTCCAAAGCCTTTGCCTAGATTTCGTTTTGATGCCCTAGTGGTTCTCTATCCATAAACTGCACTTTCATAGTCTTTTTAAACATGCATGTATTTTAAGGGGCTATAAATACTTTCATGTCAAACTTTAGTTGCAACAGCTGAGCAAAAAGTGTGCCCTAGTAGATGCATGTTAGTTGCCATGACTGATGATATACTTTATAAAAATTCGTGGGGGTTTGGGGTTTTGTTTGGTGGGGGTTATTAGCCTGTAGCAGTGATCCATTTTAAAGCTGAAAATAAACACAGTGATTATTTTGAAATTTGTTTTCACTGCAATAAAGCTAATTTTTTAAATACTTCTAATCTGGTACTGTTGTCATGGAACTAAAGTAACCCAGCAATAGCCTTAAGGTTATCTGAATATATCTGATCCTTCAGCATTAGCTGAAGCCTTTCCTCCCTGCCTGAGGATAAATAGTTGCCTTTTGTTGAACAGGGTAGGTTCCTCTGCTACTGGAAAACATGCTGGCTTCTGCAACCTAGTTAATTGAAAACCTCCCTGTGAATAATTTTTCTTAATTTAATGCTACTATTGCATTGACACCAAAATTTCTGTTTATGTGGGAGGGAAAGTAAGCTTTTCCACATCATCCCTTCTCCATTGCACACAGAAATGAACACATAACCCTGAAGGGTCCAGAAGAATTCACAAATCTGCCATTCTGTTTGAGCATCCATCTGTCTGATGTTCTTAGCTTTACAGGAGTGTCATCTTCTGTAGTTGGTGTTTTCCTGTTTTAATAAATAGTCAGTTTTCCTTTTCTACCTTTTGGGAAAGATTTAGCTAGCAGGTACTATCTCTATTTCATGGACAGAATATCTGTGCTCTAACAATACTGAGAAACAACTGCCGCTGTTGCTTTGATGGGAAGAACAGCATGCTTGATTCCTGCCTGTGAGCTTATCCCTCTCCTCTGATCTGAATCTGATCCACTTTCTGGGCATAGTCCAGGGGTCTGAAACTGTGAGTTTAGTTGCTGAAAAAGGACTTTCCAAGCATTGAGCATCTCTCCAAAGCACGTGCTTATTTCCTTTGTGCAAATTGCCCTCGACCGAACTTGGCTCCCCCAGGTTGGGGAGCATGCCCACCTCCACACACAATGCCGGTCATCTCTGTAGCCAACACAGGCAGAGCCAGCTCCTTCCTCTTGCTTTTCCAGCCAGTTGCCACGTATCTGCTGTCCTCCTAGAGTTAATATTAGAGGAAGAGACCTTTCCAATCAAAGCTTCTTCTAAGCTTTTGGTCTGGAAGTCAAGGAGATTTGTAGAAAGAGTCCTTAGCCTGACAGGAGAATCATCGGGCTGGTATCTCTAAAATTAATCCACCAGTTAAGGTATGAAGATGGGCCCACAGAGCCACTTCACTGGTACTAGACAGCTGGAGGGGAAAGAAGATGTCCGTTAACTTGCAGCCTCTGTCATAAGAAAATCTGGGTCAGATAGAATCATCTAGGTTGGAAAAGACCTTTAAGATCATCAAGTCCAACCGCTAACCTAACCTTGCCATCCCAGATGATTATAGTGGTCCTCTTTTTGGGTCAGGAGTAAAAAATTTTCATTATTTGTTCATCTCAGATCTCAGCATCTGAATCTTGTGGAGCAGGTACTGCTGTCGGCTATCAGCAGCCTTGGGAATGCCAGTCCACCAAGCCAGTTGCTCAAACAGACATGTAACACCTGCGTGGTGTACTCCATGAGCTCTGAGCAGATGGGGTGTGTGTATGGTTTGCATATGCTCACTTCTTAGAGCTCATCCTGTTAATTCAGTTTTCTTATTTATTATCCTCACTTCAGATATATGTGCAATAAGCAATAAGAGATTGACTTCTTACAAAATATTCAGCTTGGAAACAGTACCCATTAGGGATATGTTAATGCCTGTTTAAAAACTTTAAAAACAAGTGTGCCACACAGGGTTGGTGTACATGCATAGTTCTTTTGACATATGATATTCTGAAATAATACACAAATTAAGAGGCTGTTATTCTTGATGTACTCCTTTGGAGTACAGCAAGTCATAACATCTAAGAAGCAGGCTCTTGACTTTTTGCTTCCTAAAACAAAATTGCAGATAAACATCACAGCAGACAAAAGTATTTCCTTCATGTGACATCATTATTAATAGTTCACAGCCCATCATGAAGGAGGACAGGGGCTAACCATTGCCTTCAGCTCCATGTAGGTAATATCGCCTCCTGGTCTAAGTTCTGTTTCTCGTTGTAGACAGGAGTGTTTCTCTACCTATAGACTGAACCCAAAACCTTACAGGTCCCAAACTGGTCTTCATGTGATAATGGTTTTCAGTCCAGTAACTGGCTTAAAGATGAAATTAATTCCCTTTTTTGTAACTTAGCCTTCAGCACGTGGATGTATTACACAGCTTACTTGAAAGATGTGTGTATAATTTGAAGACCTATTTCTATTTTAATAATGTTTTTAAGTGAATGCTAGTTCTTAAGGAAAATATGCCATTGATGGCTCTGGAAATTGAGATATCACAGTTCTGTTTCCTGGTTTGTTTTTCAACTGTTAACCTGAGCTTATATGGACAATTCTCTTGTAATTCTAAAAGCTGCTTGGTTTTTAGGATACTTTTTGCGGACAACTAGTCCTTCCAGGGTAACATGCAGTAAATTTTTTGTGAGGCACTGGTCATATATCCTAATTTTATGAAGTTTATTATTTATAGGCCTAATTTAGGGTGTTTTCATATTCATTTTCATAGTTGTATAGGATTTTCCCAATAATGGATTGGAATGATGCTTTGCAAAGCAGCAAGAAAACCAGATGACTGTATTTTAATTGATTACTGCTCACCTGTAGTATTTAATGTATGGTTCACTTAATAGTTGTACACTTTCTGCACAGAAGTTCAAAAACATGTGACTTAAATTAGAATAGTAAGTCCTTATTTAGTTCCAGAGTTTGGCTGGCTCTAGGGAAATAGGCTGTAGGGAAAAAGTAGTTTTGCAGCTCTAGGTATCAATTAAATATCCTATTCTGATATATACTTACAACCAAAATTCTGAATGGTGGACAAGGGAACAGCTTTCACTGCGGGTAAATAACTTGGTATCAAGAGTTAAATGGTAGGTTCAAGGTTATAAACATAAGATGTAAAGACAGGATGGTTGGATCTCAAGGAAAATACCCAGGATGTGTCGTTCTCCTGGCAAATGTTAGTTTAGGGGCCTCCTGATGATCCAGTGTTACAAAGTCATCCTTAACCAACAGAACCATCTAGGTTCTGGATGCTCTTTTCTTCCTACCTTCTCTTTCCATTCAGTGCAAATATAACTCCAGTGGTTCCCAGTTCCACCTATATTGTATAAACTCGTGTTCTTACTGCCATGAACTCATGTGAATGAATAAACTCTCAAAGAACCCTTTCAAATGTATGAGATCTACTGTATGCGATGAGTATTTCAGTTATGATTTTGGGTATTTTGAGACAGTTGAGGAAAGCAAGGAATTTGATGTCATCGATCTGCAGCTTAAAACAGTGATAAAAAGGCCACTCTTGTTCATTAGCAATAGCAGTGCTATCAACATTATAGGATGCATTGTGCTCTTATCAGAGAACTGTCATCTCACAGAGCTTCATGAGTTATTTCCCAAATGTGATTCCTGTAGGACTGGCGGATGCAGACGTTTGTCCTTCACAGGACATAATAGCAAAGCTAGTATTGAGATGCTGTCTAGTGAGGATGAGCAATGATATGAGTGCCCCCTGGCCAACTCCTTTTTTTGGGTGTTTTTTTTTAGTATACCAATGTATACGTTTGTGGAGGTCAAGAGACGTCTCTATAGGGGAGATACATGTTTGTGGAGAAGACGAGGAGATGGAGAAATGGCAACTGAGACGGTTATGTCACTGTGATAGCTTAGGAATGGTTGAAAATATCTATCTCCTAGATATTTGCCAGAGTATTGGAAAAGTTCCAGGTGCTGCCATTTTCCTGATTATTCTATAACTAACTCCATACAAATGCAACAAATTTTGGATTGACCCTTTGCATTGCACTCAATGAGTTCATGATTTCACATTGTAAATATTCATTATTCTTATGACATGCAAACTAATTCTAAATGGAAAAAAATGCACAGAGCATCCCTTCAGAATTAGAGAAAAGAAAACCAGCTTTCAGGAAAATGCAAGGAATATGAGTGTCTTACAAACTTTATTACTGTTTGTATGTTTTGCTTTTTGCATGAAATATAACCTAATGGTATTCATCATTAAATCAAGTGGAGAACTGGATCAACTGCAAATGCAGAAGTCCAAAGAGAGAATTTTTTCTAAATCTTCCATAAGTCTGTTGGTTTGGGGAGGAAAGGCATTAATGAGAGAGGAGGCAGACAATGTAGGCTTTTTTGTTTTGTTTAATACAGTTTTCTTTTTTACTTATGTGGTTTGTATGTTATGGAGGCTTTATGCATGACTTACAATTCTCCTCTGCCAGAATTAGAGCTGAACTGAAGCCTGCTTTGACTGTACTAATGACTCTACTGAAATAATTCATGTACTGGCATTCAATAACTTAAATATTGCTATTTGCAAATAGTCCTGAACTGATTTGATCTCTCTGTTATTTCTAACTTAATGGTTCACCCTGTTCTGTTTTCCAGTTGAGCTATCGGTTGCTTAACCGGAATGTTTTATTTGTGTTAATTTAGAAAGTGTGATGTCCAGTGCCAGCTGTCCCATGCCAGCACAGCGTGTACAGTCCTTTAAGCCAAACAGACCGTGCTTAATGACTAACCAGTTGAACATTGCTATTGTCATGAATGTTTTCCATTAACACCTCTGCAGGTAGGGCAGCGGCTAATGAAAAGCCAAGCTTGAGAAAAAGAATGGCATCTTTGGGGTCTTAAAAATCAATAGTAAAAAACCTAAATAGGGGAGAGGATAGATTTTTTGTATTGGTAGCTACCCTTGTGCCAACACATACTTAACGGGAAGTTTTAGGTGGCTGTTTGTCTAACACAGAGGGGCCATAACTCCCTCTCCCCTTAGTGCTTTCTTTCCATTTCTAACTTCATCGCATTTCTTTTTCTGGGGACTCACATTGTTTTCTCTTCCACCTTCTCTTCTTTCCATCCCACCGCATGCCTCTTTCCTTGGTCTGACCTCAGAGAGGAGGAAGAGTATGAAGAGGAGGAAGAAGAACAGCCAGTCACAGAGCCCAATACTGAGGATGAGGGGGAGGAAGAGGCCGGTAGGCAGGTCAAAGCCAGGTACCGGGATTAAGCATCACCCGTCTGCCTTTTCCTCAGGTTCTGGCATGAACTCACCACCCCACTGTGCATCTACCTTTTCACTCACATTCCTAGATGCCCTGTTAAAGCCACCCCCCAAGGAAGTCTTTTTGCATTTAAAAGCTTTGTTGGTGTGTGTGTGTTAGTGGAAACGTGTAATTATAGAGGCTTAATGCACTAAGAACCGTCTGCACTCACTGCCTTTGTATAAAATGAGTAACACAAATCGTAAAAGATTTAGCAGAAAGCATAACTTTTAAGCGTGGCTTAGGTTTATCTTTTTATCTAAGGCAGTGGTGAAACCTGGCAGTGCTTTGCTCAGGATGTTGCTTGGTTTCTTAGGTTTTAACCCTTATTTTCATGATACAACCTTATTAGCGGTATGGTACAACCCTATTAGCAATATTTGTTGCTATGAAGATTGACATTTTTTGAATGGTGCCTATGATTTCTATCAATTTTGTTCATGTTTTAATAGGAAAGAACTACTTAGAGGCAAAGCTGATAGACATATATAATTTTATACATACATGCCCATCTGTGTATAAATGGATATAAACAAACCACCTATCAAAACAATACTCTCATGTAAAATTTTCCCCTTACTTCTGAGGGATATATGAATTTGGCATCTGGCAACTTTATCCTAATAAATTGGAAGAAAGAAAATACGTTCTTTCTTCCAGACAGCCATTTGATTAAGGTTAAATTGCTTGGCTTTGCAACTCGGCAAATGAGATTGGATATTTTTTTTTTTTTTAATAAACCACATTCATGCAGAGGCTATACAGCACGGAAGGAAGAAATGAAATTGTTTAATGTGTGAATTCCAAAGAAAATACTGTACTGTTGTTATTAATATCTTCCAGTCTGCAAGTCTTGCCAATGGCTGCCTGAAATTTCAAAATTAAGTGATAATTTCCTCAAATCCAATTCTTAAAATTCAAAGCAAGACACACGGTTATTAGTAAATCGTAGGAATGTACTAAAATATTGTTAAAAAAAAAAAAAACAAACAGGAAAGAGCCATGTAAAGGGTGTGATGTGCTTTTAGGTCATCGGTCTTTTAAAATTACAGTCATTTTGATAATACTGGGTGGTATTCCCATTACTTTTCTAAACACCCTCTTTCACTGTCACTGTAGTGTAAAAAAAAAATTATCTGTATGTTGGCTGTTCATGTTAGATGCTGTCAGGAGGGATAAGACTAGCCTGGCTTCAATGACTCCTGATTAACTTCATGATATGCCAGTATACCATATAATATGTTTTTGTTGCATACCCTGTGCCAAACCCACACTCCTCAGACAAGGGCCATGCCTTGCATGCCTGGAGGTGGATTGCAGAGGTGGTCTCAGGAGAATGAAATCAGCCACCTGCTGAGTGATCCAGCCCAAAGCCCATGCACAGGGTTTATGCTGGAGATACTACTGAAAGCAGATATCCCGGAGTGCAGATCCCATGGCTTTTCACCTGCCTTACTGCTTCTGCCACACATCAACACCTGCCTTCACTAGAGCAAAACAGATGTGTTTTCTCTTGTGCTTGGTGCAACTCTGCACATCTCTATCTAACACCAACATGGGATGCTGACACTCAGAGAAATTAGTACCTTCACATCTAGACAAATGATCGGGTAAGGCATTGCTTTTGAAATAATTCTAAACATTAATTTTGACAGGACACTGTTGATATTGGGTATTTTTTATTTTCACCTCTGGTGGATGAGTGGTTTTAGTAAAACTACCAGATCACAAGGGAGGATGATTATCAGATACCTGGCCTTCAAGAGGCAGTCATGCAGACTGTATCTCGAAGCATCTGTACTCTGTGGACCATGTTATCCAGCGTGATGAGACTACTTTGTACTGCTCTGACAATGCTGACAACCTAACTTGAAATACTTGAAAATTGTTCAGAAAATGGTTGTGAAAAGGTTCATGAAAATTAATTCTGAAGCCCGTGGGTTAAATCCCTTCCTTTCCTGTAAGCTGAGTCACTTCCATTCCTCAGAATGTCTAACCCCAAGAAGAATCCCACTGGGATACAAAGATGTGAGTTCTCTTATTTTATTTAAAAAGAGATGATGACTGTCTAAATTTGGGAAGTTTTTATTAGTCTGATTCTCCTTGACTTTATTTTTTTTCCTCCAAGTAGTACCATCTATTGATCTCTCTTTTCTCCATTTTTTCTCTCCTTCCTTTCCCTTTCTCACAATGTTTTCCTCCTGCAGTGGGGTCCCAGGTGCACGGGAGGCTATGAATGAAAATCTTTCACGGTGCTCTGATTCTTCAGCCATCTCCAGTGCCGTTTCTCCAGCTGAGAGGCCTCTCTCCTGCTCGAGAGCAAAGAGCAATTCTAGCAGCTCCTCTTCTGTGCCTGACTCATCTGTCTCTCATCATAATTCTGTCCTTTCATCACCATCTTCACCTGCGACAGCACTGCTAAGCTCTTCCCAAAATTCATCAGCATCCATTACTCCAAAGGCATCTCCTACAGTGGAGAAATTACCTTATGTACCACATACTCCTTTTCACCTCTTCTCGTACGACTTTGAAGAGTCTCCAGCATCTGTGAAAGAAAAGGAAGCAGAGGTGATGAGGGAAAACAGGTAGATTTTATACAGCTGACGTTAATTTTTAGCTAAATGAATAACACCTTTCAAGAGTTTTATAGTGGTAATAATGCACTCTCTGTGTTGTATTATTTCCAGAACACACTGTATTAGTTTTAGTCCTGTAAGCCTGTGTTTTGATTTGATTGATATTCTCCTCTTGCCTTTGTTGCTGTCATTTCATCTCACTCCTCTTCAAGGTCTATAGTTAATAAGTATCCTGGCCTCCTCTGTACAGCCGTAGATAAATAACCTGTGATTTGGGAGATCACAGAAAGGAGCACCATTTTGCTCTCATTTACAACAATGTAATTTGCAGGCATGATTTCATGAAAATTAATGGACCTCTTCTGCTATAAAACCAAGCGAGATCAGATCAGGACTTGAAATTCAGGGGTGAAATCCTGGCTTCAAAGACTGAACTGCCAAATCCTGAATTTGCTATTAGATTACAGTGCATATCCCTGCCACGTGCAATTTCAACTCCTGCTTGTAATAAGAGAAGTAGATTAAACCCTTTAAAGAGAACATAGCACTCAGTTTTCCCTCCACAACATTTAGTCAGTTCAGTTGCTCCTCATGCATTTCTCTTAGTTTTTAATTTTTAATTTCCTCATCCTTCTCATTTAAAAACAAAAAGAAATTTTTTTGTCTCAATCTGTTTTCAAGTATAAAAGGCTGTCAATAGATAGCACTAAAAATAATGGTAGATAATCACCTTGAAAAGAAGTTGATGATTTTTAGCTGTCTTTCCCAATGATCAGTGTTCTTTGAATTAGGTGCTGAAAATGTGCACATATATTGTGAGCATATTTATTTCCTCCTCTCTCCAGCAGTCCTTCTGAATTTCTGCATGTGAACAAATATTTTGATTCCTTTGATCCTTTTAATTTTCGATCTTTCTCTTCTAATAGGTGGGTGGGTTTTGTTGCTTTTTCATTTCTCTGAAAAGCCTGTAAATGGAAGTAGCTGTTGACAAGGGACTTAGTTCACATGTCTTTCCTTGCATCTTGCATCTTGTACACTGGGATTCCTCTAAATTTACATTTTCCTACATAGGTGCAATTTTCCCTTAGGTGTCTCACAGTCATTTATTGCTCTCTCATTGCTGCTGCTGTTAGAATTATACTTTTCAGAGAGGAGATTCCTAAATACCTCCTGTTCCTTCAATGTTTAGTATTTCTGCAGTGATTTTTTTTCCTCTGACCTTCCTTGTGCTTCTAGTTACCGCATAGGATCAATGGCGTGGTGTGGGTGAGAATTGTGCTGGGTTTATCTGGAGAAAAAAAAGAGGACAAAGCTTGCACAGTTTGGGCAGTAAGGTGTTCATAAAAGAGGTAAATGTCTGGGGTTTCTTTGGAGTGAAGGCTTCTGGGACAAGGCCGTTGCATCTGCATCAGTATAGACAGGATAGAGACTTACCCTGGTGTGCGGGTTTTGCCTTGCTACTCTTCCAGTATCTCTGTCTCCCTCTAAATTTGATTTACAGGGATGCTGTGTCCAGGCCAGTCCCTCTGAATTTGATTTTGTTAATATTTGTAGGTCTGAGTCCGTAGAAGTGTGTTCTCTCCATTTTAGTGAGAGTTATCTTTGGACTAATTGAAATTCCTTGGTCTGAAGAAGGATATTGCGCTGTGTCAGCTTTTTCACAGGGCAGAGGAGAAGAAAAGCAAATGTAATGGTTGATACAAATGTCTCCTTTCAGTTGATTGAAATGCAAATGGAGGTTTCTGTTACTGTAAGGAACATACCAAATGAGCTCTGAGTTGTTCTCAGGACAACGGAGTTTTCTCCTCACTCACTCGGTACGGGCACGGGCAGGATGTTTTCTGAGCTGAGCCTGCCGGAGAGAAGACCTGTGCCAGGTCTGTGCTGGGAAGCCCCACACTGCCCGGCTGCACAGCCCTCCACCAAAACTGTCTCCAGTTTCTAGTTAGTTTTCTTCTAAGGCAGGATTGCCAGGAAGGCAATTATTTCCCATTCTGCAAAATTTCTTTTGTAGCCCAGAAATGTGCACGTTAGCATTTTTTCCACAATTATTCCCCTGTTCCTGGGCAGTCAGCATGGTGTCTCAATAATAGATGGTGGTGGTGGGGTGTTTTCTAAAACGTAAACATGGAATTGTTGCCAAAGGGGGTATGTTCTCTAAATCATGATCCCTTCCATTATAAAAACCCCTAACTGAAATCTATTCTGATTTTAACATGGGCATTGGCAGGCAGCAATTCTGTCATACCCTCAGGAATGAAGCTTGAAACTTTGAATGAAATTTCACATGGCTAGATGAGTGTGCTAAATGGAGCTGAAGGAAAACAACCAGCCTTTTCAAATAAAATTGCTGAGTGAAATTACTGAGTGTTGATATGTGTGGGAGAAGAAACAGCAGAGAAAAGATACAGTGAAGGAGACTATATTGTACATTATGAATTATAATAAGGAAAATGATGTTGCCTTTTTTCCTGAACCGAATTTTGTCATTTGGATGAGTTGGACTGGTGGAGTGCTAACATACAGAGTATCATATGCTTTTCACAGGGGAAAATGGTATCGTCTGTGAACAGAAACGTTAACATTTTTCCAAACTGGGAGTCTCTCCTCGACATGCTGTTTAAGTACGATGGTTAAAAGGAACAGCAAAGCAACACAACTGCCTTTTCTATTCAGTACGGGAGCCAGGGTGAAAACAGTGATACAAGGGACTCTGGGGAGGTGGCTGTTCCAGGAGTCCTGGAAACAATTTCTCTTTGATCAGCAAGCTCACATTGAAGTCCAGCAGGTTTTGGGTTTTTTTAATGGAAGGAATGGCTGGTAGAAATTCCTAAAGCTGTGTTTCCGGAGACATGTCTTTTTTAGCCACGGTGATGATTTTTTACAGACATTGTAAGAAATGGCACATAGCTATGACTTACGTTGGGGGAGGGGAAAGAAAATACCGCCTGCTTTAATTGAAAAGAATGTGGATGCTTTTTATTTATAACGCAAACATTTGCAAATCAAGGGATGTCCAGGTTCAGATCATGTCTCAGAAATGTTACTGTTTTCCTTAATTTCACTAAATATGAATACTGCTCACATGGACTGGTTTGATCTCTTTTCTAGTGGCTGGGTATCAGCTCCCAAAACAGCTAATAAATTTGAGTAACTGGGCAGTAATTTAAGTATTCCTGCTCTGAGTTGTCACTTGGGAGGACCATTCTAATCTCCCAGTATTTTCCATACCAATAGGTCACTATTCGAATCAAGTATGTCTATGACATGGTTGATATTAAAATGAGATGGTAGGTAGCATATTTTGAAACTGGGATTAGAGCAGTATTTTCAGAAGGTGGACGTTTGAGAAGTTGTGGGGTATGGGATCACTGCCACCCCCTAAACAAGAGGATTTACTGTTGCATGCCTGCTTGCTGATGGATTCCTTCTGTCTCTCCCTTTCTCCTACTTTCTTTCCCGTTGCTTCAGATACAATAGCTATGGCAGCAGCTCTTACTCTTCTCCACGACCTTACTCTGGTGTGAGTGCCCCTACGACACCCACTTCTCGTTATGGGACAACTCTCTCGCCGCCTCAAGAGACCAAATCTGACAGGTTTGTAAATAAAGCAGTGTTTTCACAACAGTTCCTTTATAGTGAGGACAAAGGAGATAAATGTAAGCTGTTCTGAAAGGGTACTAGAAATATTTTGTAGCCAAATATTTTCTAATGTTGGAAAGAGGACGTACAAAAATCTAGACGTGTTCATTTCCCACTCATTCTCAAGCCTTTCTCTGACTTGGTGTTAAAGGCTGGATGTATTTCCATCCTACTTCTTCCACTTAAATGGATAAAACAGAGTTGCCTCACAGATATGCTGTTCTAAGTATTAAAAGGTGAATTAAAGCACATTTTATTTCTTTCCATATTTTAAAATAAATTCAGACATCTATTTTCACTTCTATCATCTGAAATCAACTATAAAATCTTGGAAATGTGCTTAGCTCACAATTTCCTAGGCCATAATTTTGTCCTTCCTTGAAAGTACATGATACATCTCATTGTATTTCAGCAATGGCAAAACATTTCTCGCTGTAGGTAAAGCAAACTCGTACTAACCTACCAGTTATTAACTTTAAAAAAAAATATTAAACAGAAAAACACCCAAAAAATTAAAAAAAAAAAAAATACAGCAACAAAAAAGCAGTATTTTGAACAATCAAAATACTCTCATGAATCATGTAAGGTACTAGGGGAAGAAGAAAGATAGGACAATGTTGTGGATACATGAAAGAAATTCCTCTGGGCAAGAGATTTGAACCACCAGAAATTAACTGATGGTTACAACCTGATGTAAGTGACAGCTTCAAAGGATGTCATGCTGAGTTTAAGGAGGAAAGGTAGAAGTTTTTAATTAATTTAATTAAATAATTTAATATAATAACTTAATTAAGTAATTTGCAATTAGGCCAGATGGGCTTTGGATTGTTTGTTGCCAGATTGGCCTCTAATTCTTAAGAATTCCATATCCCACCCTTTTTTTAAACTGAAGGCTCTTTCAGGATCCTTTGTCTATATTCCAATTAGGTTTTGGCAATTATTTTTTTGAATATTTTTATACATGTATAGAAATACACGTATATATGTTTGTGTGTGTATGTATATATGTTTGACCCTACCTAATGCCTCACATCCTTTCCAGTCTACTACTCAGAATGGTTCAAGTTAGGTTCTTTCAGCATGCATGTATTTCTAGCCATGAGGTACTGATTTAATCCTTTTTTTCCAAGTGAGTAATTACATTAAGTTTATCTTTGGAGAAAGGCATCGTTTTTCATTTGCTCATCTTCCTAGAGTAACTTGCCTCGATTTGTCTTTCCTGATCTGAATTAAATTATTGCCGATTGAAACCGTAATAAAAAACTCTAAACTGGCGTTTTCACCCCCTTTTTTTACCTTAGCAAAATAGATGCGAGATAAGCAAGAATGAAAGGTATCCCACTGCTTTTGAAGTTTTAGGTTCCCAGGCCCCTGCTGTTGGAAGCTTCTGGTTGCTACTGTAGCAAAGAAACCCCAAAGTGGTCGAACGCTGAGATGGCTAAAGATAGTTGTGCCTGTCCTGCAAGAGGTTGATGGCGTTGGCCTTGCTCCAGTAGAGGAAGCGAGCTTTCATTGCAGCATGCGCGTAAGTGCGTTGCTGGTTTGGAGCCAAAATGCCTTGGCCCCACAGGATGAAGCTGTAAAATTCACAGATTCATGGAGAGTCAGGCCAGAGGGGAGCTCTGTAATCATCTGTCGTGACCTGTAATGGGTCTCACAGAAGCTAAATGAAAGCCCCGTGTACCTTCATGTGTTTTCAAGCGGTAGCGCCTGACTTCTTCTGGAAAACGTTCTGATATTTATCATCACTGCTAGGAAAATATTTCATATTTTGGAGGCCGGTTTGTCTAGCAGCACCTTCCTGCCATTACAACTCCTTCTGCTTTTCTCTGTGAAACTGGAAAGTGCTCTGCTTTCAACTATCAGAACTCTCTTGCATGTTTTAAGTGTCTGAACACAGTGCTTAGAGTTGCATCTCTGTCTTTCCTTTAGGTTACATCTCTCTCCTCTTGTTTAAATGTGCAGCTCACTATTCACAGGAGTTGAACTCGCCAGGATTTCTGCATTCTTATATTTGAGGGATATTACAGCCTGATGCTTTATATATATTAGGCTCTGAGATGTGTGATAAATGTATGCATGTCACAGCTGCGTGTTGCCTGCAAAATAGATGTGGTTATATCTTGAAAGATAAATAAATTTACAGTTCTGATGCCATTTTGCATCAAGTCTTGTTCTTTTTGAGTGCGCTGCCATTGCAGATGTATAGTTCAGCGGGCTCTAATGATGTGACTGCTTTGAAGAAGGGCAGAAGCCTGCTTTTATTTCATTGTCCTGAAAGACATGAGTTGCAGAAGTGCCCATGCAGAGATCGATGGATAGAAATTTGCTCACTGGAGAGTAGTCTCTGTGGTGCATGATGCAACGCTCGGCGCTAATTAGTATTGTGGTGTTTTTCACAGTCTTCTTTCAATAGTATTTGCCTTAGATAATGTAAACATTATTTCCTACCTCCTGATGGTAAAAATTTACATGGATTCAAACACAAAAAAAAAGTTAAGAGATGTAGAGGGGAGAGGAAGACACTTGATAAGAAGCAGATGCGTATCTGTGGCTAGCTCCAAGGTGAGTTTTTTGCTTTCGCCTTATGATTACAGTTATCCAAGGCCTCCACAGAAAGATCACTGTCTTTTATCATGCAGGGAAGAGCTTCAGATGCAGTTCCTGGTACTGTTTATCTGACCTTGGAGAATGAGGAGGAAGGAAGAAGCAGCATTTAGAGCAGTGCCCAGCGAAATGATTCATGCTCCATTCAGTTACCCTGACAGGCCTTTTTCAAACCCTTGGCTGCATTTTGCTTATGTAAACAAGAGCTACAACTTAGGTGGAAAGAACCAGTGTGGTTGACATTTTGACATTCATACTTTTAAAACCCTCTTTGGCTAAGATCAGAGGGGAATCCAAAAGAGCAGTATAATTCAGTGCAACAGTAACTAGATTTCGTTCTTTGAAATCCACAAAATGTATATATTTCTGATTGTACAGCAGAAGAAAAGGCTTACTTGACTTGTTTCTCAGTTTCTAAATTCAGCTGCAGCCTTTTGCCAACTTCTTGCAATACTGTTGTTCTCTCTCATTTCTCTGGGTCCCCTGTGGAGAGCCATGTTTCTGAAGTGCATATTGCAGCCATGGGAATCCTGCTGAAGGAGGGCAAATTGCAGGGCACTTTCTTTTCAGCCCTTCATTGGGAGAGGAGAAAGCGTATATTGGTTCTCTCATATCTCTCTGCTTGTGCAAGTTGCTCCTAATGCATAAAAAGTATAACCCAGTCCTTTTTTCAACTGCCAAAGACTGCTTTTACTCCATAAATATACTGCTCCCACTTTTCATGACTTAAATCACCAATTAACTTCCTAAAGGGGGGCAAAAAAAATCATCAATCTCAATTTCTTAACCTCACAAATTTTTGTAACAAGGGAAAAGCAAGACATGGCTGGAGCACAACAGGAAGAAAATAATTTTTCTATATCTTCGAGGTGCTGCGTTACTTGGAAGAAGAATTTGTTGTAAGACTCTTCCGTATTTCCATGCCTTGTGCTCACACCTAAGATATTTCTGTTTAGCCAAAGGTTACCTTCTTAGACTGTGAATCTAAGATGGTGACTCAAATTGAAAGCTGCAGCCTGGAATCTATAGCTGGACAGCAAACTCATTACTTGCAGAGCTTCCCACCCACTCATAGTGTGGTTTTGGTGGTGAAGTGTATGTGTTGTTGATTATGACCATAGTTAGAGGAGCCCTGCAGGAGTCTAGCTTCTAAGGCAAGAGTTCCTGAATTCAGCACCAGCTTTAAGTCATTCCGTTGCCAGAAAAATATCCTGCTAGTGTGTTTTCCAAGGTTGATTTCTTCTGACACATTTTCCAGGAGATGGTTCCTGCTGGGCTTGATAGTAGAACAGTAGCGCAGATAGCCTAGCTCAAAGAGCCTTCTTCTCAGGGCACCTCATGTGCCGAGGGAGTGGGAGTTCATGGTCCCCATTCTCTTGCGTCTGTTAAATCAAATGCCAGAAAGTTCAGTTCGCAAACCTCCACTTCTGGATCCTCTTGGCCAGTCAGTGTGAACTTAGTCTCCACCTCTGTCTGGTCCCTCTGAAGTTCTTCCAAATCTCGAAGTTTAGTAAGGGCCTGCTATGGTGTTTGCAAATTATTTCTGCTTGATGCACTCTCCAACTTTTCCAGACCATTAGAAAATAGACTTAAGAAAGATGAAATGTGTTTCACATCCCTTAATCTGTTTCCCATCTTACGTGCTTTATGATCTACAACAGTACATTACCTTGGGCTCCCATAATGCAGGGCCTTGAACGTTGAGTGTTCCTATCCATGTTCTTATATATCTTTTAAAAGAAATGTACCTTCAAGCATTTATTTCTACAACAGGTGCACACAGACACTGGGATCAGCATGACTAGATTATAGGTGATTTTTTCTGCACTGATTTTAAAGACACTTTAAACACCATACCTGAAGCGTAAACATGAAGTGCAGCAAAAGTCCACAGATACTCTTGAGTTTTACTCCCTCTCCAGGTGCCTGAAGCAGTGATTTTCTGGCAATCCAGTGCTTTTTTCAAATTTATGTTTATTAAAAGCAAAACAAAACAAAACAAACCTGCTTGAGAATGCTAAACAGCTTTTCAGTTAGACTTTTGAGTAAAATTAAAGGTCCCTGTAATTGACAACACCAGGGAGGTGTAGCTGGATGAAGTTTCTTGGCAGGTTCTCTTTTTTTCTTTTCTTTTTTCCTTCATTAGCCAGCTATCACTACTCTGCACTCTGGAGTTACCCTATTCCAACTGTTAAGTTCTAAGGGAAAAACAAGAAACCTATGAAAAAAAACCCACTAGACAGCCTGCGAAGCTGCTGCTCTCCTAAGAACAGCTCCTCTTTCCTTGGCTTTCTATTCTCTCTGCTTCTGCCATCTTCTCTGTGTCTTAATGCGTACTTCTAGGCTCTCAGACCAAAGACCGTGTCTATTTTTTCTTGTGGTAAATGCCAAGCACATCTTTCACTCTGAATAACATAACGAGGAAGGGATAGCTTGGAGGTTGAAAATAGCGGCCCAGGGCAAAAGCCTCAAGTTTATTGCTGAGATTTTAAGAGGAAAAGCGACCTTAGGAATTAGTTGATGATTTACAATTTGGGAAGCGGCAGTGGCTTATGCTGGCTTAGCCTCTTGTCGAACTACCGTGTAAGCAGTATTCGTGATTGCAGCTTCGTAGGCTTCATCATAGGTCATACATATGTTTAAACAGAAAGCGTGAGCCGGGTTACAGTTTCAGACGACAGCGTGTTGCTGGCTGAGCACGCAGCGTGTGTGGAGGGCACCAGTCACCCCAGGTACCCACTGTGCCAATTAAAAGTCTAACATTAATCAGTTCTTCTCTTGGTCATTCTCAAGTTTCTTTCTCAAAGGAAGCATTAGTCAGTAGTTTTATCTCTCAATTTTGTGTTTATTTTTAAGAGAAGTTTTGTAAAGATTCCTCAAGTAATGTTTAGTCTGTTTGCAAAATCTTATATCAACACGCTTTTGAATTTGCCCTGTCATGTAGGGAGACATAACACACGGAGAGTTTCTTTAACTGTGAAAAGCAATATGGCTCTTGGCAGCGTTGCCTCTTCTTTTGTCTATTTCTAAGCTGGAAAGCGGATTTATTTTGTTTAAGCCAGGAGACATTTAAAGTTACTTAAGGCCTGAATAGGAGGTGCCGACTGTTGTTGTTCTCTGTAAGCATTCTCATGACTGCTGGAGCAGGAGCACTTTGAAAAATGGGTAATTAGTTCTTCCTTATTAAGGTTATTAATGATTCTGACCTTTGTTACATTAAAGAAAATCCTGAACATTAACCTTATGACCAAAAGGGATTTCCTCTCATAAGTCATCCGTTAATTTTTTTTAAGCTCCCAAGAATATATATTTGTATTTTGTATCCTTGCTGTGGCTAACCATTTCCATTTAGTAAATTTTTAAAATTCAACTAACAGAGGAAAACACAGCCACGAAAGAAGTGTATTTCAGAGTTAACGTGAATGAAGAACATTTTTGAAGCTGATAATTGCAATTTTGCTGTGATAAAATGGCTTAGAGTAAGAAAGAAATTTTTTGTTCAATTTTCAGCAAGATTAGAGTAATTCAAGTCACATACTCCTTTTCACAATATAGAGTCTTTGATGGAGTATTGTCAGAAAACTGCAAGTATTTCAAAGTAGCGTGAGATATCTTGTGTTACTGATTCACTGCTGTGTTAAATGCAGTAGGTCAAGTTAGATGACTTTTTATTCTGAAGAGTTTGGGCTTATAATCAATGGTTTTGTTTTGTATCCTCTGCCCTATGTATATATTTTTGTTGCCTTCTTTTTCCTTCTTTATTTTTTCCTATTCTTTGCTCTTTCCTGTCTTTTCCCAGCAAGACAAGTAACTAATGAGCTCTGTGTCCCCGGGTCCTAATGCTGTGGTGTGGAGCTATATTCACAAATCCCCAGACTTAGACATATTCTTGCTGTGTGTTTTCTTTCTGCGATGAGAGTGGAATAATATAGCTTGTTTAGCTTTTGCTGGTTTTAACAGCAGGCAGAAGAAAGCTTTTTGTAATATTTTTGTATTAACAGTCCATTCTTAATAGCCTTGTGTTCTCTACAAGACTAAAAATAGTAGTCAGAGTAAGTATCCTTCTGGATTGTATTTGTAGAATTGAACAAATGGTTGATATTACCAGTTGGTAACATATGACACCAACATTAAAATGCTGGCATATATTAGCTATAACCCCATTTTGTGAGTGATTACTCTATTATGCTTTCATTGAGTATTCACATACTCTTTTCTATTAAAATCTCTTACTACCTCTGGTTGAATGCCAGATTTCTTTTCCCAGCCTTTTCCTTGCTCACCCGTTTTTAAAATGCAGCCTACAGCAGTAAGAATTAAACATTCCCAAGGCCTGAAGGTACTGTCACCATTTAAACGGCATCAAAGCATCAAAACTACCTGAAGGCTCAGCCCAAGCCTTCCTGCCTGCTGGTTTGGCCAGTCCTGCTGCCATTTGCAATTCAAGTATGACTTCAGCTAAAGGGAACGTTTATTTTAAGCCTTATTGCCAGGGGGATACAGAGACAGAAAAACAGATTTTACAGACAAACCAAACATAGACAAATCCCTTTTCAGATTGTTTAGAATATTTGAGGAATACCTCTTATTGCTTGCCTTTCCTTCTGGCTGTTGTACGGGTTTGTACATCCTGAAAGTAACACCTGTTTCCTGCAGTTTTAGTTTATGCACGTGTAGAAAATTAAGGATAGAGTTTATCTACTCATTTACAGTTGCAGTTCACATTAAAAAGAGGATTGACGCACTCGAATGCCAGCTCAGTTAGTGTTTGATAACGACAGCGAAGCTGTGGGTTTACGAGGTTTCACAGGGAAATGGTCTCAGCACTTGGCGTGAGGTCTGGTCTTCACAGAGGGAAGATGCGTCTGGTCAAGTGGGCTGGATGGCGCAGGGCCTAACCACTAAGCGAGCACTAACGCAGCAATATCAGTGCTGTTTTGTTGCCCCTTGTTTTCTAACTTTGACTGAAAACCCAAAGCCTGATTGTTTTCTGAAGAAGTCAGTGCCACACAAGGAGTCAGCTGGCAGTGTTTCTGCCTGTTTAATTATAACCTGTTTCAACAGAACCTCCTCACAGCTTTGACTGTTAGTTTTGACCATTTCATGTAATAAACGGTTGTATGCAGTATATCGGTCCAGAACTGTCTGTGTTTGGGACAAATTAATTGTCTCAGGTATGTGTGTGCATGCTGTGCTGTAGCTTGTAACTCAGCTGAAGTATGGACCTATAAAATAACCAGTGTGAAATACCAAGTTTTGGCTATTTATTATTGATTCCATTAGTTTCCAAGAAGTGGCAAACTAATATAGTACATGGATGTCCAGCAGTTTCTTAGGCATTACCTTTTTTCCTGCCTATATGGCTGTTCATCTTTTATTTAGATTGTGAGGCTGCTGTTCATACATCTGCAAATTCCAGCTGAGCGAGCAATGCTAACCAAACTGTGCTAGATCGAACCTCTAAACAAGGTGTCTTGGCATGTGGAGACATTTTACTACCAGGGTCAGGTTAGAATCTCGTCTGCAGGACTAAGCGGCACATGCCCATGTGATTCCCCTGTAATCCCTTGGATAAGAATGTGTATTTACTGTGGAGCCCCCAAGAGCTTGCTCAGACCTGAAGGTTTCCAACCTGCTAGATGCTGTGCAGACCTACAATCACTCTTTTGGTCTCTCAGCATCACCCCATCCTTCCCCTTAATTTTCTTTCAGGTTTCATTAAGTCATAACTTCCTTTGACTCCAAATGGAGTTTGCAGACATCAGGGCAGCTGGATGGGATGGGATAGCAAGCTACATACACAGCACAGATACAAGCACAGACTTGATAGGGACTCTCTTTTTGCCATCTCTGCCAGTTTATTTCCAGGTGTCTTCATGTCAAGGCACTGTCCAGTTTTTGCCTTCCGAGAGCAATTTCTGATGATTGCCATGTTTTTTTCATGCTACCACAGGGATGGAGCTCTAGCTTTTGAATCTTAGTACAGTGGTGCTACTGTTTCTGCTGGGAGCTTTCTCTTGCAATATGCACTAAAGGGTCAACGGTTAAATAAATTTAAAATATATTCAAGGGAAAATTCACCACACGTACTTGACTGTCAGAGTTTGAGGATTTTTTTTTTTCCCTTTCCTTAGTGCTGAGGCATATTAGAGATTTTTATGGTTTTGAGCGTGATCCAGCATTGATACTGTCGCTCTGGAGGTGTGCCAGCAGGGAGGCTTACAGAATATCAAGTTTTATACCATCTTATGTAATGTTTATGCGGGTGGGATATGACATATTGAAATTCAATTTATTGAAATTATCAAAATTATATTCATACTGCCCTGCTGCCAGTGAGGCTGAAACAGCTAAGTTTTGTGGCATTCCTGCTTGCACAGAGACACTCAGGAAAGACAGGTTTGCATTAACATTTTTTTCTTCTCCTGCACCTGTTTTCACTGGTGAACTGATGCCATTACACTAAATGCCTGCATTGTGCACCCATAGGCATGTAAATAAAAAAGGGAAAGGGTCTGAGTTCTTAAAAAGTGATGGAAATTTATTCAGGTTTGCATTGCTGGTTTAGGAACCTTCCTTTAGATGGGGTTCAATTTCTTTTCAGAAACAGCAGTATCAATTTCTTTCATTAATCCTTTAATTGTAAATCTCATGTTACAACAATGCACAGAAACCGCTCTACATGTTATGTCCTTTTGATTTTATCAGTTTAATTCAATCAGTGTGGATACATTTACATCTGTATAAAGCTACCCCATCCAATACAGATTTTTCCTGTCTAAGAGACAGAAAGACAGACATGTTTACTCTGAGGTGGCTTTGTTGCCATGTGAGAGGTTGGTGGTACCAGTACCACCATTTTGGGAGAAGGATGTACAAGAGGAACCACTCTCCTAGCCAAAGTAGTACTGGCGGTGAAAAAAATGAAAAATCTATGTCAAGACAAATCTATAAGGGTATGTAGATGTAGCTGTTTTAAGTGTATTTGCTACTTGAAGCTATTTCATCTCAAAAAAAAAAAAAAGTCATTTATATATTTGAGAAGTCTTTACTTTAGAGGCTGCCATTTCTGATGGAAAAAGTCCCACTTTTTTGGCTGGGCATTTACCATCTTATCTCATGCATCTTAACAGCCTCTTGAACAACAGCTAAAAGTTGGGTGTACGTGCTTGTGGTGACATCGAGCCTCCTTCATAATAGCAGCCTACTGTGGAGCATCCAGTTCATAGTTATGGTCAGAGGACTGCAGAGAAAGTCCCCTTTCGGACTAATTCTGGCCTAGCCATAAAACAGGTGGTAGTAAACTGTTCTTTTTGTTTACTCTGGGCAGAACAAAAACAAATGGGTCTAAATGACCAAAAAAAAAAAAAAAGGCAATTTAGTCTAGACAGCAGAGAAGCCATTGTTGCTGGCAGACATAGTTAAGCACTGAAATAGATGGGATTTTTAAGGCAGGTCGGACAAACAGTTTTCAAGAATGGTTTGAGAAGACTAAATCTTACCCTGGCACGGAGAGGATAATGGGTAACCTGTTCTCCTTCAGCCCCATTTCTTCTGATTTTTTTATAGCAATTTCGATGCCACTTCATGATTATTATAACTAGCTGTGCTGTCCCTGAATATTTTATTGATATGTTCCCATACGTGACTCATTTTGCTTTTGCAGCACGTGCAGCAAGGAAATAACGATAACAGAATTTGTTAATGTAGAAAGGAAAAATATACCCCTACTTAAGAAAGCATTCAAATTCCAAAGGGCAGTTCTTACATCTTCTTTTACTTTTGTTTTTCTGTATACAGGATTCTCAGGTGACTGTGACACATCTGTTTTTAACATCATTGCATAACATGTTTGGAAAATGCTGAAAAAATATTCCAGCAGGTTTTTTTTCTTTAAAATTTAAAAAATCCATTATAGGATTCAGCTTTTCAGTTAACAGGATTATACAGTTAAAAAAAAATATTTAGACAATACTGCAGTTAAAATAGAATGAAGAATTCTTACACGTACTTTATTTGTGCTCCAGAAGTTTAGCAGTTTAAGAAGCCTACCCTATCTGTCACATTATCTAAAATCAATTTAGCAAGAAGATACTCAGCTAGCGCTTTGAAGCATCCGTATGTAAATATTGCCATGTCATTCTGTTGGTTGGGATTATGTTACTTAGTGAATGATTGCTACTCATTTTTTGCCAGTATAATCAATAAAAATGACACTGAGAAATCTGATCTTCCTTCTCTGCAGGCCAGCTTTGGGTGGTCTCCTTACATCATCTTTTCGGCAGCACCAGGAGACCTTGGCAGCAGAAAGAGAAAGACGACGTCAGGAGAGAGAAGAAAGGTTGCAAAGGATAGAGCGTGAAGAAAGAAACAAATTCAAGTAGGAACCAAATTTGCTCTCACTCTGTTGCTTTAATGTGATGGGTCTATAAATCGTGGAGACGTTCAATTGCAAAATAATTGAATTGATGAGTAGTTGGTATGTCTCTTTAGATACCCTTCTTGATCTAAATAGTTTAAGAACTGATCTATTAAACACATCATGATGAATTTTAGCATTTAATAAGCCAGCAATTCTTTAAAGACGGCCAGTATTTGCCAGTTATACTGACTGGATATCTGCAGAGGCCAGATTTTATTAGCTAATATACTCCTCAAAGTATAATCTCAATGAGGCGTAGGGTTTGAAGACGAAACAGTGGGAGGAAGGTATCAAGAAGGGAGGAAGGAACAGCACTGGGACATCTATTTGCTTTTGTGTTCTGCAAAGTAGAAGTGTTCTGAGGTCTTGAGATGTATGGTGGTGTTTTTAAACTACACTTTTTTTCCTGCTTTTCTGAACACGTGTCTCATCCTCCTGGAAACAGCAACTGACAGAAAAGAATTATCAAAATTATTGCTCAAACTGTGGCCAGACAAAGGCCCCAGCTGAATATAGGACTCTCCATTTTCTGAGACATCTGAGACCATGTGGTATGCTGTGACATCCCAGGGTTTGCTGCCTGAGAATAGTAAGAAGCAAGTCCTCTACCCCTGTTAAATCTATGCCTGGAAATCCCAGCACCAACATTAGCAAAGACTGCTGTGGGCTTTAGGATAGATAAGGTGCCTATACTCGAAGTGGTTTGCCAGCTGTCTGAAGAAGGTACACTAAGAAACCAATTTGTTTCCTCTTAAACAGGAGTGAAAAGTAAACATATTTTTAGTAGTTAGAAGACATAATGTAGTAATCTAAAGAATGGTAAAGATAACTGTTTTGTAGTCTTAGAGTTGATATTTACGGAAAAGATGGCACTGGGATTCATACGATCTTGTTTATTAGTATGTAGGATTGTTTTCACTGTAATAGTGTCTTTAGTAAGTATGTGTCATAGTGAATTTGGAAAGAGGAGCAACTTTGGTTGGCTGGTTGAAGGAGATACACTCCTGGCTCCAGAAGATAGCTAGTTTAGAAGAAAATGAGAGGCAGAGGGAAGGTGGAAGAGCACCATAATAGGATCTTTGCCAGCCAAAAGCTGCCCATGTTCTCCTGAAACAGAAACAATCAGGTCTCAATCTCCAAGCCTCTTCCAAAAACCCTCCCTCTAAGTGGTATCATCAGGCTGCAGCGGGCTGCCATGAACAGCCAACATGATCTTTCAGAAAGGAAACTCCCAGACCAAAAAAGCCACCACGACATTTGGCAGCTTGACATGTTTGAATAACAGATCTGTACATTTCACCAAACGTTGGCTACAGTAGCTGTTCTGTCACTGAAAGGCTTCTTTAAAGTCAGAAAAACAAGTTTTTTTAATACACATCTTAATCCCATTACTCTAGAGTCAGAAACTGGTTAACTAAACATCATGATTGTGTTGCATAGTTAAGACTATGATTTTTCAGTGCCCAGTGTTTTCATCATCTAGATTTGAGTTCCCTGGTTACCCAGAAGTTATAACTTATGTTTGAGTAGAGGGTCTCCAAAGCCACCAAATTTCACAGACAGCCAGCATCCCACAGTTGATTAAACAGTCTGGCAGGAGGAGGACAAAGCCACAGCAAACAGTCATGGGCAGTTTTGTAAGAGTTCTTGGGATTACATTATCGTATCATCAGTCTGGCTAGAAACCCAGTCTCTGAAGATGTATTTTTGATTAAAAATAGCACTTGCAATTCACAGCCTTTAAACTCGTGAGCAGTACTGGATTTACCATCATGACTCATTTGTTATCTCATTCTTTCCAATTCTGCCTTGAGAACATTGCTCTAGGTTCTGGCACGATTATTGACAAATTGAGGATAATTTAAAGTAGAGCATCAGCAGTTGTGAAAGAGCTTGGTTTTAGGAGAAGTTTTAAAAAGCTTCATAAACTATTGCTAGCAGAAGGAATGCTTTACATAATGAACATTTTTCTCAGTAGAAGGACAATTGTACCCATTGCATATATAGAACAATATGTCCTGAAATACAAGGGTTATTCTTCAGCTGTAGGGAGGAGTGAAAGTTGTCAGAGGAGAAAGAGTAGTGTTAAAATTTGCCTGCTGAAAAATTCCTAGATTTTTTTTTCCCTTGGAATTATTCCCATAGCTATTGTAATTCCAAAGAATGCTCTGAAAATATGATAAAAGGATTACCAGTTCAGGGATTCAAAGGATGTGGAGATAGCCTGAAACAATAATGTGTGTTCCATGTTAATGGACTTTTGAAGAGCACCTGATAGCAGATGCCTGATAGCTATTGGTATAGTAGATGATAAGTAATTCTTTTGGTGACACAATAGAAAGAGAAAAAATAGTGCTTTATTCATAAATGGAGTAGTTCTGAAAATGTTTCTGGTACTCACAGGTTATGCTGTAGAAGAATCTAGCAGATAAGGTGAAAGTCTCATCAATTTTGTCCGCCAGATTCAACAAAATATTAAAAATATGTTGTCAGGAACTATCTTGGTGTGATATTCCGGCAGGCGGGACATTCACTGGGTTCTGCTGTGCTCCTGGTTAAATTTGCATCCACATTTGTCGGTGTGACAGGCCTGCCCGAAATCACAATGCCCAGGCATCCAGCAAAGTTGACTTGGCAAAAGCTGAATAGACGAGTTACTTGAGGAGCTGTGGGAGGGACAGCTGACGTAGAGGGAGGTTTGTATCTAAAACTCAGGGTGACAAATAAAGTGAAAGGTTGCTACCTGTCCGATGATCCTGCAGAATTGTGCTACTCACTAATGCCAGCCTGCTGTCGCGTTTCCAACCATGGCAACTAAAAGGCACTGAGGAAAGGTATATTAGAAAGGGGGGCAACATGGTGCGCTCCCTGCCTTGGGCCAGCCTCCCAGGTGCCCCCGTCACTCTCTCTCGGGGCGTTCTAGACAGGGCAAATGAGGAACAGTTTAGTAGCCACTAATGTTCCCACTCCTTATGGACAAGTCCAGTTCATTGTACCTAACTTCAGATACCAGGTTTCAAAATGTGCTTCAAGTTCTTAACTTTTTGGAGTTTTTTATAATTACTTGTAATGAACTTCTGAACTTATTTGGTGTACACATACATGTGGTGTACGCATGGATAAGTGTATGCAGATACTTTTCAGCCTTTTTTACAAAAACAAACTCAGAATTTTTGTTGACAAGAGCCTTCATTGTCTCTGATCAGTTTGTTTGTACTGCTCTTGATTTCTCCTACTGTACGTATACTTCTGTTACCTTACTCTCCTGGTTTCCTCTGCAATTTACTACAATTCTCTTTTTAGCCGTGATTATTTAGACAAAAGAGAAGAACTAAGACAAGCAAGAGAAGAGAGGTTTGTATATAATGCATCCATCCTTCCCTTTGCTTGTTTGCACTTCCTGTATTCTTTACTGTGGAGCTGTCATGTATTTACATTTTTAACTCTGCATGCACAGAATACTTTAATTCCGAAAGACTTCTATAAGAAAGCGGTTGTTTCATTAAAGAGGAGAATGAAGTCCAGCTGTAAGCACAGCAATAAATGAAGAGCAGTGGGACTGGAATGCATAAGAATGATTGATGATCTATCTTTTATCTATTTGTGTGGGAAATAAGCTTGCTCCATTTGCCTCAGAAATTTGCCCAAATTTAGTATAGTTACAAATTGAATAAGCCTGTCTTTCTCACCCAGGGGGTCCTAAGCTTTCTGGGGGGTCAGAAAAGGCAACTGAGGATAAAGGAAATTGGGGTCACAAGCATTGCAAAACTGCAGTCACAGGCTGATGGAAATGGTTCTGACCCACTCCCAGCATATTTTTATCTTTCAGGGCCAAGTTTTCTCTGCTGATCTCTCTAAAGATCAGCAAGTAAATTACAAAGCTTAGCAGTGTTTATCATTGTGGCATTGTTTCAGTTTTATTTAAATAGCATATTTAAAGGGACTGAGGTTTTGGGTTTTTTTCTTCCTTTTTTAAATTCAATTAAGTAGTTTAGAAACTCTGGGCTAGGCTGGGAGCTATGTGCTTATGAAAGCACATTTTTCAAGCAATACTCGATTAAAGACCTTTGCCTTTCAGTAGCTTCATCTCTACCTCCACTAGTAATTGCACCCTGGAGGGAGTTCGTTTTTACCTGGAAAGTATGCATGTTACTGAACACATAGTAGATAAAAATCATTGCTTCAGTTCTGCTTTTACGGTCCTCCAGAGGTTACTCTCTGGAGATACTTCTGTATTGTCAAGACTTGGAATTACATTATCAAGGTAATGTAATGAGAGCAGCCATCTCAGACATCATTGTGTTGCTGCATTTTGGGTTTTTGGGGGGTGTTGGTTGGTTGGGCTTGGTTTTTTTCTTCCACAAAATCATCATACAGGGGGCAGTTCATTTCTGCACACTGAAGTCTGATCTATTGTGGCTGACGTAGCTAATATTAAAAAATTATTTTGACATCTCTAAGAGTAAGAAAAGGTGGACGGGCTTTCCTTTGTCCTTCCAGCCAAAACAATTACAAATAGTTTTAAGCATTTTCTGAAATGAAACATGTCGGAGCACGAAGCAACATACATTGATCTTAGCTGAGTAAAACCTTTCACAGCAAGCATGCTCATCAGCAAGATTTGAAACAAATTAGAAGCAAGATCTCCGGCACTTTCAGGTTGTAAGGGAATATGCTAAATAAACTGGAGTACTTTTGGGGAAGTGTTCACCAGCAGGGCATCAGTGCTGTGCAATCTGAGACAATTTCACTGGTCATTAGGAATGTGCATTTATCCTTAGGGCTCTTTTGAACTGAAATGTTAAACTATCGGTTCTTCCTCATAAAGAGGGAAGACACATGTTTGCTTTGACAGCACATAAATATTGGAGAAAACTTCTGCAAGGGAAGTCTTGCACCAGAAGTCCATTACATTGGCCTTCTGTGGCTATTTTTTTTTCTTAGCAAACACCTTTGCACAAATGAAGTTTAATTTCCTAAAGCAAGTTGCATGTTGACATGTTTAAAGAGAATGCATGGACTATAAGAAAATGCTATAGCTAAGGTGCTAAAATCCTAGTTAAAATCTGGATGTTTCCTCCCTATCAATGTGGAAAAGTAGATGGAGATAATATTCAGCACGTAGGAAAGGCTCTGTTAAAAGCACTGATTTGTCTCAATTCTGTCAAATCTTCGGAGCATTCTGTGTACTATTGGGTCACCCTAGAGCTCCATAATACAGGCACCCACTTTTCCAATGCCTCTGAGGTGGCCTTGGTGTGAGGGAGAAAGATTCCTGCGGTTTTGAGGGGTCTGAGTGTAACTCAGCACCATTCATTTCACGTGTTCTTGCTGTTCAGTGATTCGAGGCCTTTTTTTTACTTCGGTTGGTTGGATATATGCCAGCGATAGTTTAAAAATAACCCAACAAAGGTGAGTTCTCAGGCCCTCTTTAGTGTGATTTACAGCTCAAATGCTCTCCAACCAGTGACTTTGTTGGTACATAAACATTTTAAGTCACCCTCAGAGCATTGCTGAGAGACCTGGAGAACTCACAATATTTTCATCTGCTTAAAGGTGGTAAGTGGAATGTCATGTAGATGAGGTATACCAAACGGATAGCCCACAGATTTTTGGCTCTTTGTCTGTAGAGAAGAGTCAGCGTAGGCATGATGATATCTGCAGGTTTCCGTGATCTAAAGGAATATGGCAGTATACACACCGGCCATGTGTCAGTCCTATAGAGGAGGAACTAGTCGCAGCAGAGGAATGGTAGCTCATCCTTTCAACTTAAGATTTTGGTCTTCATGAGACCTTATGTATTTGATGCTGGCATTCATTCATTGTTAAGACATTGGGCTGAAACAAAAAATACCCAAAATACATGTTGCTTATCAAGTGTGCAGTGTTAATAACTGGTTCTAGAATTATTTTTATTTCCCATTTGCCATATCTGCTTATTAGCTTACCCATTTAATAATTAGTTATGCTTATGTACTGCCATGAGAATTGCTTTTCTGGTTCCCTTTTTTCTTTCAGTATAATAAACAGATATATTTTGAGAAGGCACATCTTGATGACAGTCCTCTGCTTTGCTGGTTGGCTGTGCAGCACACAGCTACAGAAGTTAAAATGTTAAAGCAGCTGAAAAAGAGCTGAGGACAATAAAACGTTGTAGTTCCCCCCCTTATAGAAGGATCCATCCAGGTCTTTGTTGTAGTGTGTTGGCAAACTGCAAAACCCTCCTCAGCAGCAGCCAGCTGGGCTGTACCTGTCTGAGCTAAGTCATCAATTTGAATGGCTCTTTATGAGGCTGAAGTCCCATCTGGTTTATTTGGGAGGAGGCGGAAGGCGTGATATGTAAGTGACCAACATTAAAAAAAAGACTGGCTTCATGAACTGTAACAAAACATTATGCTAATGCCAGCAAAAGGCTTTCTCCTCTATTGAAAAGGCAAAAATCATTCTCGAGAATTGGCTTCATGTTAGAACTGTAAACAGTTCCTATTTTATAACCATACAAGTATGTGGCTTGTTATATTTTCATCCAGAGTCTGTAGGGGTTCCTTTTCTTGCAGAATTTGTTCAAAGCCTGTGCATACCTCTGGAGGAATAAAAGAAAATGAGTTTTTCCTTCATTATTGCTGTTTGCAATAAAGCAAATTGCCTCTGAAAACACAAGGACTGCTCTTCAAAGACACGTTTCTATGCTCTGTATGGATGTTTGCAAATGTGCATGCATGTGTGACTACCATCTGTAGTAAGCATGTTTGTTACCACATATGGCTGACTTCCTTACCCTGCCTGCTTTTAATGCACCCTCATACACTAATTCGGGCTGTCAGTGAGGCAGAAGCGGGGAGGAGAGGTGTTCCCTGTTACGAAGTGTTTACAGCAGTGGGTTATAGGAGGATGACCACAGTGTTTCGGGGACGTAAGCAGTACTCTTGATTAACCTGTTTAACAGTTCACTTGTGGGTAAGACAAACAGTCTAAAGCCCAATCCAGCTGTATTCATGAATTTATTCCTTAGCAAATAATAGTGGATAAAATTAGCAGACATCTGGAAGAGGCACAGATTTCGAAGTTATTTTGGTCGAAATGTATAAAGCACACTATGAAGAATATGATTGGTAGCTGGTCTTAATAAACAGTTAGTGAGTTCTGCCTGCCTAAAATGCAAAACAGATGTATCTTTGTTCTTTTAAAGTGACTTTGATGAATAAACTACATGTGACGTCAGGTCCAAGCTATTGGATGTCTGAGTCCGGCACAGAAATTTTTTAGAATAAAAAAAAGAAAACTTTCCATTGTAGACTCTGGAGAGAACAAAGTGAATTCCAGTGCATTGCTCGCAGAGCAAATAGAAGCAGGTTCAGAGACTTTAGATAGTCAGTCCAAACATTTATTATTGGTATTATTTTCAGGGAGATCTGTTTTTGTCTGCTGCACTGAACCACTTTCTTCTCCGTGCAGCAAGTCTCAGACTTTGGCTGTTTGCATCAGTATTAAGGGGCTCTGGCTTTGGAGGTGTTCTCTTTTTTTTTTTTTCTCTTTTGTTTTTGGTATTTTTTTTCCCTCCCATTTTAGTTTGGGAGAGGGAGGGCTGGGAGGAGGAGGAGGTGAAGGAGGAGGGTGAAAAGGAGGGCAGACAAATGCTTCCAAAAGGAGAAAGGCTATGCAGACACAATACTACATCTAAGGACTCTTTAACTCTGCTGGTTTTTGCTTTTGTTTTGTCATGAGCAATTTAACATTTTTCAGGGCAATAGTCTTTGCTTTAGTATGTGTTTTTTGGCAGATTGACCAAGCAGGCAGTTTAGCACTATACCCCTTGTGTCAGGAAGTCAGCTCATTCTCTGCAGGTGTTTCATCCATAAACAAGCATCAGCCACAGTCTTCTTTTTCTTTACGGAAACCCTCTGGAATTTAACTTTCAGATACAAATACTTGGAGAGGTTGGCAGCGGAGGAGTATGAGAAGGAGCTGAAGAGTCGGAGCGTAAGCCGAGGCAGAAGTGAGCTGTCCTTAAACCTGAGATCTCCTTCAGCCCCATCCTCGCCTGTACCCAAGTGCGTCAGCCCAGCATCCACAGAGTCTCAGGAAGAGCTGAAGACCCCTTCCACTCCCTGTGGGACCCCTCAGCCCTCAGAAGGTAAGTGAAAAGGAGGGCGGGGGAATGAGTGGTGGTTTTATCACAGTTTCTCTCAGGCTAGCAGTGATTTTTGATGCACGAGTTCAGGAATATAACCTCTGAGGTGCCAAAGTAAATGGTCTTATTATGTTGTTTCATGCTTTCTTTCTAAATTTCCTCTTTTTTTGCATAGATTTGGATGTCTTCTAGTCTATTCAAGCAAAGAGTACACTAATTGTTGCTATGATTTATATTATCATTGTCTGTTGCTATTAGAATGGAATAATTGGAAAATACAGCATTCAGAGGGTCTTAATTTTAGCATCATGTTACTTGTATATTAGAAGTTACTGAATACTAAACCAACAATATTCCTGCCAACAGATTTTGCTTATGTGGATTCTCTGAAAGAAATGCAACAGATGAATGCCAAGATTATAATAACCTTCCAGCAGAGCACAGGCTGAATGGGACAAACAGAAAAGGTCTTGAATTGAAGGCAGGGAGGGTGTGTTGGTTATTTTTAACACCAACAAAAACTCTTAAATTTGTAGCACCAGTAGTAAAGGACTTAAAAGAGACCACAGACAATTAGTAAAAAGGAAAGTATAATTAGTGTTTGCACGGTTGGTTTGCTGTCATATAATTTATTGGTGTACAGAGCAATATTTTGTGTGTGTGCACGTCATTCTGCCACTTGCATCATTTACCCCTCCTTCGGTCCTCAAAAAAACACCCACCATACGGATTTATATTTGTGCCATATGATGCTGCATTAACATTGGGAGCTAGAATGCATGTTGAGGGTGAATTATCGCCATCATTCATTTTTATTTTATTTGATTTCCTGCTATGTGCTATTGATGATTAATGCATTTGTAACTTGCACTGCTTGGTTTTATTGAGTGTTATGGCTGGTAGCATGCTATAAAGCAAGGCAATTGAAGAAAAAAGTTACAAATACTAAATGTTGCATATGTTTATCCTCACCGTACTAAGTAGGTGAAGTTTATTTAATTTAGGTTTATATATTTTCCCAATTATATTCCCAGTTTTCTTGTCTGGCACCTTAAAAGTCTCAGTGGAATCATTTGAACTTAAAACCCATGGATATTTTCCTGTAACAGTGATATTCAGAAACATCCAGATACCCATTATTTTTGAGTGCAATATTGCTTTTAGAGCAAATAAGCTGGATTTTTCCACCATTAGGATTTCAGAGCTGGGTAGGGAGCAAGTATCTCTTTTATGATGATTATTTTAACATATTTGTCCTGGAAGCATTCCAAAAAAAATGCGGCATGAAATGGAGCAGCACAATCCATTTGGAGAATACATTTAGAGCAGGTGTACAGGGCAACTTCAGGCAGCCAGAATATGGCAAAGCTATCAACACGTGGGTAGGCAGGACATCTCTACTAAAACTCCTGGCAATATCAGTAGGCATCAGAGGGCAGCACCTGGAAGCCTGGCAAATGGACTGGAAGGAGAGAGCATGTGGATGGGGCAGGGTAAGCCTCCAGCCAAGGGCAGCTGCAGGCAGACAGCCAGGACAGCACCAGAACAGGGGCCTGAAATCCACATGCCCTAATGGGAGCTGTGCATGAGGAAGGACAGCTGTGTCAGGCCTAGCAAAAGCATTGGAAGGGTCATATGAAGTAATAAGCATGTGGGAAGGGCAGGCGCTCTCATCTGGAGGTGGCCGGATTATTGGATATCAGCCAACAGCTGGCAGGCTTATTTATAGATTTTGTGCCATGGCCTCTAGACTATTACCTGAGTTCCTTATGCTCCATAATGAATTAATATCTCAACTTCTACTGTCCTTAGGAAATGTTATGAATCCCATTTAACAGATAGAGAAACTGAGGCATTAACTTGCTTAAACCAGTTGTAAGAAAGCTGAAACAGAACCCAGATTACTTGCACCCCAAGCAGTTGCTTTGAACATGGGGGTCGCCGTCTTCCCAAGCAAGGATAAAATTACCGAAGGAAAACAGTTCCTCAGTTCTGTGCATAGTACCTTCCAAAGACTCCACCAGAATGGTGTTAACGGATGTGTGATATTCGTCTGCAGAATTCAGAACCTGAAGTCAAACAGGAAATGCATTCCTCTACTAGCAAAACAATAAGTGATTTTCAGAGTCAGATTTATTTTATGCCATTTGTGTTAAAGTATCCTTTGACTATCCAGTGTCTACTGGGCTTAAGAAGGAAATGGAGTTTGTCTGTGGAACTTTGTCCCTTGCTGTGAAATGTCTCAGTATCTTTACCCCATATAAAAATGTGGACTTACTGAGTGTTTTCTCATATAAAACAATTGGTTCCACTGAAGTTATCAACTCTTCTAAGACTTACTCTTGTAAAACTTGGGGTATGGCATTCAGAGGAAATGAAGGCAGTCCCATAACTGCAAAATGGAACTTAATATTCTTTTTTCAGAGCAGCTACTTCCTCTTTTGTAACTTCATTGGAGAATATTTTATGAAGTGCACATGTGCAGTAAAGGAGACCAACAATAACCAAGACATCTCTGAAGTCAATCCACAAAGGAATTGGAGATGAACCCTTCTCTGAGAGGAGCAGCTTTTTTAGCACTTGAGGAAGTAAGCAGGCCAACGCAAGTGCACATTGTGGACAGTAGGAAAACTTCTGAACATATTAGTAGTTGAGCAAGGTTCAAATACTGCCTAAAGTGTGACTGGTGAAAGCATCTTGGTAGATGGAAAAGCATCAGAACATGAGGGTGTAGTCCGGCCATTGCAGCCCCAGTTGTAGAGCCAAAGGAACCACAGTACAGAAAGTCAGAGGAGGAACTGGAGTAAGGGACAAAGAAAGATCATTTCTGACTTGATGAAGAAAGAGCAAGTTCCCTTCTGGTGATCACTCTGTGCTAGTTTTTACCATCATAAGGAATGGTAAGAAAAGATTGGGTTGGGGGTGGAGAAAGAGAGAGAGTTCCTGCTGAATTCACAGCAGGAGGAATCCCGTGCTGGAGGAACTGAAGGGAGATAACAACCAAGACTTTAAGTGATCCCCGAGCAATTGAACCCAGAGGGCTTGGGTAGGTATAGCTATCTTCAGATTTACTGTGTGCATCCTCAAGAGACACTTAACGTACGTATCTCCCAGCTCCAAGTAGAGAGCAAAGAAAATAGATGAAGATGCAGTGGCCTAATCTGTTACCCTGGCAGGGGATTAGATGTGGGCCTGGAGGGATGTTTGTTCTGTCTGAGGGCTTATAGAACTAGACAGTTGAGGTCTTATCAGCAGGTACTAAGGATATGACATCTTGTGTCTGCTTCAGGGTTCATTCATAGTTGAGTATCGAAAGAAAAGTCATTCCCCTCCATGTCCCTGTATAGCATTACAAGTTCATAGCCATGTTTTTGAGAAAGGAGCAGCTGGCTGTCCTCTCTAAACTCTCACTCAAAAGAAACCTATCGTCACCATCCAATCAGATCATAGCAGATCAAGTTGCTAGAGCTTTACATGGCCAAGTCTTGAAAATGTCAGAAGATGCAGATTACACCATCTCTCAAAATGACAAAAACTTTACACATTCATTGAGGGACCCTGCTACCATCTCTTTAACTGATGAGGTTACACAGCTTCTTTGGGAGATTTCATTCTTCTGAGAAATCTTCACATTTTTTCCCAATAATACATTTTTAGAGATTAAGTTCTGGCAGAAAAAGAGGTGGGCATATGACTCAAGAATTAGTCCTTAAAGCCACATTCAGCTTTCCTCCTCCTGATTAATCCAGTTGCAAGTAAAACTTCTGCTCATTTAAAGACCACAACTCCCTCATTTGTTTTACTGGGGGGGTGTTCTCTGGGAAGCCTTGAAAGAAGTCTGAAAAATAGCATATGCAAGTGAAAAGAGATTACCTCTACTACCGAATCTGGCAATCCCAGTTTAGCTTTTAAGAACTGTGTATGTGTGAGAACTGGGTTTTTTTAAAAAAAAATAAAATATATTGCTTATAATGGCATCACACGTCTTAATGTCTCAGGAATGCCTTCTTTGCTGTTGATGCTTTTTGATATGACCATACTTGCTTCCCAGAGTCTTCGTGCTCTCCACCAGCAGAAGTCTGAAGACAGGGAATAGAGCCTGGTCTATTATTTAACTCTGGTGTACCTGCAAGGTTGCCACTTAGAATTAGAATAGTGTTTTGTCTGGTTTGAAAATTGATCCAGTAGATACAGGACTGAAAGTTCCAGCTCATTTCAAATAGGCCACCACCAAGGATTCACTGAGAACTGTATTTTTCAATATCTTTAAAAGTTCTCACCAGTATCAGCCCAATGGATTACATGGTGGAACTGCAAGTGATGGACACACATCTAGCTTGCTGGCTTTGTTCTCCAGCTAGTGTTTGCTAGTGGAGTTGATTTTTTAACTGCTTTTTAAGGGAAGCGCTACCAGACATAGCTCACTATTCACGAGTTATTTGGGTTATTGGTGGATTGTTTGATACTATCCCTAGAGAGAGAAAAAGAGAGAGAGACTGTCAAAATGAGTGTTAGCATATGCCTGGTTTGTTCTAGAAGTGCTTAGATTTGATACTCCTTGAACTCAAAAGAGCAGCCTGTATCAGTATATTGCTCTTTACTCTTTGTTATATATTAGATTCTGCTGAGATCCTGCATCTTTCCAGTATGTGGGGAATATTTCTTGTTTGAAGAGTCTCCCCTGACTTTATCCTATTGAATCTTCAGTGCAGCTTCCTGATTATGAAGGTGCCATAAGCAATAGCAGTCCTGGCCATATTTTAGTCAGCTTCTTTCTCCACCTGAGCTGTTTGAGTTGACCTTTTTGGTTATTGCATGACAGCTTTTGTTTTAGAGAGAAACATCAAAATTTTATACTGAACTATGATGAATTGATAACATTTGTATATATGGACCATTGCAGCGTGGCAAGCTCAGAGTCTTCCATGCTACAGTACCACGTGAGTTCCAGGAACTCCTGAAGGATTCCTAAGCTTGCATCTCAGTTATATTCAAATCTTGGCTTGACTTTAAAATGCTCTTGTGCCATACCTACATGCTGACAGCTGTGAGGAGAAACACACCAGTGGGATTCAGAGTGTCTGCCAACTTCTTGCCAGCTCTCTATAATTTTGATTGTCTCGTAGGCAGGGTCCAGGGTACAGTCATAGGTAGGGTACATTTAGAGAGACAAGGCATGTGCAGAGCTGCTCACCTGTCTAATATTAGACTTTTAGATACTGTCTACGTAGAAGAGGGAGAAAGGTAAATTTCTAATTGGGAGTGGTTTAAAACATCTTATAGGGATTTGAGTGAGCGTGGGCTATATATTAAACATATTACGTGTACATTTCTTTTATATAAATGTATTATATACGCATGTCTGGTTATCTAACTAACTACACATGTAAAATCAATTGTGAAAGTGTAGAAGCTTAGCTCCAATGAAATCAGTGGCAAAAAAAATCATTTGCAGTTTTGTATGCTTAAATTACATGAAATTAAGTGGAATAATGCAGCACTGAAGATGCATTACTGAAAACTAGTTAAAAACATAGGTGTTATTGTAAAGGTAGGCACAGGCATTGATAGAAATCATTATTCTTTGTGTAGGTGTCTCAGAAAATAGGATAGGCATGCAACATGAAACCATCTTAGGAAAACATTGTGACCATTAGTTTGGCTTATACTTTCTTAGGATAAATCTATTTATGTGTTACCTAGAGGACTGAAATGTTTGGATTGCATTCCAGTGCAATACCTTTTTCCTTCAAAGATTCATGTAGTTCTTGAAGAAAGTCTCATTGTATATCATGTGATCCAAAGACCATGACAAGTCCAGAAGGCTCTTTTCCAATGTTATAATGCAAAGTAGTTAACAGAGGGAAAAAAACAAGTATGATTTGGTCATGGCAGTTCAGCTGCCCAACACAAGAATTAGTACAGTCGGAATTTGGGGAGTATGCAGAACTAACATGCATGCCCATTTTCATCACTCTTGCATGGCCATTTCAGTTTTCAGAAAATTGTGAGCTGCTTGATGTGAATATGTGTAGATGCTCTTCAATTTCTTTGCAGCAGGCAGAGAGTATTTGCATGTGAAAATCTACTGATTTAGCTAAAAACCATAAAGGTGAATGAGTGAATTGCACTGTCAGTGATAAAACAGGGAAGAAGAAACCAAGTGTACTATCAACAGTGTTTGCCATGTGCCAGCCGATAGAAAAAGCTCATCGTATGCCATATGCCAACCAGTTGGAAACTAAATTTGTGCCATATGCCAGGCAGTTGGAAACTTCGTTCAGTTTTGATGTGGCTATTCTGAAGTAAATGTGCATGAAAAAACATGTGGTTTTTGTCAGCCAAATGTGTGACAGTGCCATTTCCAGACTGTGCCATTCAACTGTGTTAATAAAACTAATATTTGTATTTTTTTGTTGAAGTGTTCCTCATCTGGTGAAAAAAGAAATCTTCCAGAACCCAAAGAATATTCACCCAAAAGCCACAATCTCCCTCCTTTTTGTTTTCTAAAAGATCTCTTCCTTCCTGGCTCTGTCTAGGCACTGAGTTGTCAATGTCCTGCTCAGGTGGGATGCCCATTTTCTGCTGGTTCGTTCAAATCCAACACTCCAGCTGTGGAAATATGTATAAATACAGTGGGCTGGCTCCAGACAGCAAGCGAAGGGGTTTGCCAGGCCGCTTCCATGTGCAATGCTGTCGTCGCACGACATTCATCAGTCTGTTCAGCATGCCCTGGACTTGCTTTATATTTTCTTTCCATAAGGCACCTGTACAACTTTCACGTCGCTCTCGTTTAGAAGGGTGAGCCTGAGACAACTCCGTCGTTAAGTCAATCTCTTTCTCCCGTTGTTCTCTCCGCCAGTGAGTGCCAGTGAACCCGAACCAGAGACAGAGACAGAACCAGAACCAGAACCAGAGCAGGAGGCTGAGGCCGAGCAGGGAACGGAGACAACCAAGGAAGTAGAGGCTACAGAGGTGGGACCAGAGAGTGAGGTGGAGCAAGGACCAGAGAGAGAGCCAGAAGAAAGTGCAATACTCAGTGAAAAAGAGAGGCAGAATGAGGAAGTGAATGAAAAAGACAACTGCTCTGCATCCAGCATATCCTCAGCAAGCAGCACTTTAGAGAGGGAAGAGAGAGAGGACAAGTTAACCAGTGACAATGAAACTGGTAAAGTGAAGCTTTTTCAATAATGAAGGGGTTCTGGTGGAAAAAAAAATGTTCAATTAGCAGCTCCGTTGTTGCGTTAATTAACTAACAAACACTTTGCACCTAAGACTTTCTTCACCATGGCCAAGTCTGGTCTACTCTGTGCTTGGAAATTCACAAACTTTGATGGGGTTTCTATGTTTGAGGGACAGTAAGGCCTTGATGAAATGAGGTTTCCTTTGATTCGAGATGATTTTCTTCCCTTAAGATCAATATATTAACTATTGAATCATTATGTTGCAGTGACTGGCACCTCTAGCTCCCAGAGAATTTATTTGGGTGTTCTACACGTAAAACAATGAGACGAGGGACCGTGCTGGCATGATTTGTCATGAAACTCCAGATACCTTTTCTCATCCTTTTACTGGAAGAGGAAGAGCTCTTAGGGCTGGGATGTTTGTTCCTTCCCTCCAGTTCTCATGTCTTGGTGAGGCCAGAGCGAGACACATAGTTGCTGCTGAAGTTGGGTCTGGGCTGTGGCCATCTTTTTAGCTGGTGTGGAGGAGGCACATGAAATAGACCTTGTCTGGAAAAGACCAGTTCTGTAGTGACCAGTGGTTCTGGTCAGGTATGCCAGCAGGCACCTGTAAAGGCTCAGCCTGGAAAACACCTTAAGAACCAATTTTCTGCCTGGAGGGACAATGGCAACCAGAGCTTGTCATGCAGCCCAGGCAGAGAGGGACGGAAAGGCAGATTTTGACCTTTCTTGGTTAATTACTCTTTTCCCCTTTTTATAGGGAGGTAAAGGAATGTAATGTAATTAGGTCATTTGGTTCCCAAGTTTTCTCAGGGCTGAACAGTGGAGTGCATTGTCTTAAGTTTTCTAAATTCTGGGTAAGAAAACAAGAATTGCTTCAGTGTGAAATAGTCTTGCTGTTTCCTGAAAGAAGAGGGATAACTCTGAATCACAAGGGTTACCTCACAGAGATAAACTGTCAGATTGTACTGTTCATGTTCAAACCCTATCGCTTTTTTTTTTTTCTTTTCTGGGAAGCATTAAGTTAATTTTATTCTGAATTTAAGATCTATCTTCTTTTCAACCAGTACCAAGATTGAGTTACTTAGAATGCTATTGTACTCTTCAAGAATGTAGATGGATATAGATGTAGAAAAGAGAGGGGAGGGTATGACAGATGAAGAATGTCTCTACCCTTTGGCATAGTCCAAGATAGTCCAAGTGCAACTAAAGGAGAACAGGTTACAGGTTTTTCCCCTCATCTTGTCTGTTACCAACCTGTTACCACTCCAAGTGTGTATGTACTTTTTGTTAAAAGCTAAGAAATATACCCTGTTAGCAAAACCTCAACATCTTAAAATTGACCTGTGTTACTAGTAGACCAAAGATTTATTAGGTTATGCTATGTATGAGGTCTCATGGTCTGAGTTGTTTGCTCTCTAGTAGGTGAGGAGATTTGGAAAGCAAACAAGAATGCTTTCTCCAGCAATTCTCACATTCCCAACAAGCACTTTGCCATTTACAAGGTGACCCATTGGTTCTGCCCAGATGCATTAAGGACAGAGGAATAAAGCCTTTGGTCCTGGGTCCTCCTTCATTAGCCATCCTGCTGAATTTGGCTTCTAACAAGTCCTGTTTCTCCAATGATATTTCAAAGCTTTACCTGCGGAGAGGAAGGCAGAAGAGGCCAGCAAGGTAGCCAGAGTCTTCACAACAATAATCTTTGATCAGCTATGGCAGATGAAAAGTCATAGGGAGCCTTGGGGAGCCCAAATTAGAGATTGTCTCTGGGAGAAATTCGATGAGCAGTTTTGCAAAAGGGTTTAAATCCTGGAAGATCCCAGCTGGTGAAACTGAGAGCAGGTAGGTCATGTGGGATTTGCAGGAGGGACCCTGGGAAGGAAAGGCTAGGAGTAGGGAGAAATCCTCTGGGGGGGCTCAGCTGGGTAAAATCTATGGTGTGGGGAAGGAGCTGTCTAGTCACATTGTCTATCTAGCAAAACTACCTCAGAGACAAATCTGAGGGACTACCTCAGGTGACAAATCTTGGTGAGAAAGCAATCCCATGGATAAAACCTGAGGAAAAATAAACACATAATGCAAGCAGTCAGGCCTCCTGCAGGAAGGTAGAAGGAAACAGTTTTGGAGGTTGTATCCATTGCTGAAAAAAAATCCCGGGTTAAACCTCTGGGCTCATTTTAAAATGTGGTTTAGAGGTTGATCTGAATAGAGGTGAGAGTCACTGCTGTCCATATGCTTCGTGCTTTGTCCTACATTTTAACATGGTGCTATTTTCAAGGGGCAGGGGGGAGTTGTGGGGCCTTGGATGTAGATCTCACTGAGCAGATAACTTCTCAGAGCACAGGGCTAGATGTCATGGTGAGAAAGCAACTCCATTGATGAAGGAAGCTATAAAAGATGTTTAAAACTAAAGTATTGAAAAAGGTTGGAACATAAGAGGAGAAACAAAGATAAAATGGAAGTTTAAGAGAAAGGGCAACTGACAGGTATAAAAGAAAATCTTTAACCACAAGAGGCCAAAAGGAAGGCAGGCTAGCAATCAAAATAAGATGTTTTTAAGAAATAGAGTTTATAAAAAGTATATTAATAAAATGTGTAAAGACTATGGGGGACAGAAGGAGTCTCCTACAGGAAATACAGTAAGTGTGAAGAATTATTTTTGTCCATGTTTAATCACTTCATCTGATGCCCACTGGAAAAAGAAGCACCATAGTTTTTAGACACATTATCCACATTGGTTAGGAGTATTATATTCAGGGAAATGAATTCAAAGAGACCCATCATTTGTTTTTACAATTTGATTGCTATAGTTTGTTATTTATGGTGCTATCTCAGACATGGTATTTTGCAGATTATTGTTGAGAAAAGCAGTAGTCAGAAAGATGAAGCTTCATTACAGTGACATGTTAAATGATTGTGATATGGGAAGAAGGCCATTAGGCTTTTGATTCTGTCATATACTGCAGGGAGGGTAACAGTGGTTGATGAGCAGCATTTTCAAAAATCTTTTATAAAGGTGCTCATATTCCTAGAAATAACTTTAAAAATCTTGCTTATGCTTATACTCAGTGAGTTGCCCTGAGAGCTGTACCCTGGGGTATTATGCAGCCTGCTCTGGGATTCAGATAGTCCATTTTGTGAAGATGGCCCAGGTACCCAGCCAGGAGGTCTGAGGAGCAGCCAGATGTGAAAGCTGTCCTCCGCTAGCCAGCAAGGAGGGAGGAGGAGTAAGCAGTTACATGTTGACCTTGACATCATGCAGGGAAGATCTCTTTTATAAGGAAGTTTTCCAGGGGTGGTTCCAGTTTATGGCCAGGTGAAAAGTACAACGATGACCTATTTTGTGCTATTGCCATGATATTTAAGCCTCATTCCAGATGACTAAAGGTTCTGAGCATTTATGCACTGAATAAAATGAGCTGGGGTAGTAAGTACAAAGTGAAATCTGACAACCTGAACCTTGAAATCCTGACATTTATATAGTCCCTCCCAAGCTACACTGATTATTTTCTGCTCCCATTCCTTCCTTTGAGAATTACTCCAAGCCCATCAAGACTGGGCCATATATCAGCACTGTCACTTATGTCAAAATTTTCAAAGCTACTGCTTGCCCAGTTTCAGACTAATTGTGCATGTGCCCCTCAATTTTTTTGTGGTGGGTTGAAGAGTGTTCTTGGTGCTCTGGCTCCCTCCCCTTGACTCTTCCCATCTGTGTGTGTGTGATTGCAGGTCCATGGTCACAGACCATTCAGGATGCTGGTGTGAATGAGCAGTGCAGCAACATCCTCAACAACAAGCGGTTTATGCTGGACATGTTGTATGCGCATAACAAAAAGCCCAAGGATGAAGAGGAGAAGGAGCTGGAGGCGAAGGAGGAAAAGAAGGAGACGGAGGAAAGCGAGGATTCACTCACTAGCCTAGCCAGTAGGATCTCTATCCTTCAGGCGACGAAGCAGGCCAAAGATGAAAGTGTCAAAAAGATGGAGATCGGAAATCTGGACAACCAAGGCAGCGTGAAAGCCTTTGCGGAAAAATTCAACAGTGGTGAGCTGGCCAAGGGGACAGCCATGCCTGAAGATGAAATCAGTGAACAGGTCCCCGAGAAAACACCAGCACAGCCAAAGAAGGAATCTGACTACATCTGGGATCAGCTCATGGCTAATCCTAGAGAACTTAAAATCAAAGACATGGATTTTACAGACTTGGGGGAGGAGGATGATGTAGATGTGTTGGACATGGATATGGGTCCTGGGGACTCCCTTGTTCCCCCTCCTCCACCTCCACCTTCTTTTCTGGGTTTGCCTCCTCCACCACCTCCCCCGCTGTTTGGATGTCCGCCTCCACCTCCACCCTCTGCTAATTTATTGGCTCCTCCTCCGCTGTTCAGCACTCCTCAGGGTTTAGGGTCACCCCAGGTTTCTAGGGGTCAGCCAGCATTTATAAAGAAGAAGAAAACCATCCGTCTGTTTTGGAACGAGGTACGGCCATTTGAGTGGCAGTGTAAAAACAACAAACGCTGCAGAGAATTCCTGTGGTCGAAACTGGAACCCATTAAGGTGGACACTTCCAAACTGGAGCATCTCTTTGAGTCTAAATCCAAGGAACTGCCTGTCACAAAGGTACAGCTCATATTCAGCTTGCTATTATTTTGCTGTTGTATTGGTATTCATTCTGACTTAGATCTGGGTGATTTATGTTGTTTATATGAAAACAGTGGAAATTACTGAATGTGTTTCTAGCTTAGCCTATGACGGAAGATATTCCATGGCCTCAAACTAGGAGATGAGGCTAGGGTGGTCTATGTGCCAAGCTGCCCTCTTATCTCAGGTCTACCGAATTTGGAATATCACTTCAGGTGGGGAATACCAATGAATTTTACATTAGCTTGTTCATAGCTGAGTGTCAAACTAGCTATTGAAATCTGAAATATTTTCTGTTACATTCATATAAAGGTCACGGACGGCATGATGATTCATTTCTGTGTATTTGACAGTTCCTCACTTGGTAATATTTTCCTAATCATTATGTGGAAAGGTTAGAATATCAAACTGAAGCTGCTGCAAAGACCCTACACGTGTGCTTTGTTCTGAAGGATCGATTTATCAGCTGGACCAAGTTTACAGCTGAACTCTGCAGGGGTGTTGGAGTTTTGTTTTATACTGGTGAACAGGCCTATTTTAAATCCTTAATTTGTACAATGTGGCTAGCCAAATTTTAGGATAGAAGTTGGCACAGGAACTACCTCTGTAGCTAGAATTCCCTCTTCCTTAGGAGCATTGTTATAGAGTAAATTCACAAAGGCTGGTGACATGGCTGTTTAACATTAGACTCAACAACAAAAGGAAGTCTTTTATAGTTACGTTTAGTAGGAATTTGGAATAGCATTAAAAAAGTTATTAGCTTGAACATTTGTTTTTCATGGCTGCATAAACTCTTTTTCTTCTAAGCAGAGTAATCGGTATCAGGGAAACAATGTTTTTTTCCAGTTAAAATGCTAGTAAAAGATGTCCATCTCTCTTACTTAAATGAATCACTTGTATGTTTTCTATGTTTTCCTGTATGTTTTATAGTGACATAAAAACAAGTCAGTGCCTTGAATATTTCACTTCTCTTTAGCTGGCAAAAGTTGTTATATATATTATGTATCATATATATTATTGTTTGCTCTTAATTTGGGGAGACTGGATGTCTTAGGGCAAAAGTTCTCCATGTCATGTATCTGAGTTATTAACTCAAAATTTTCTAATAGTCATTCTTGATCTTCTTAGCCAAGTGGAAACATTGTGATTTGAAGAACAGTCAAGCCCCTCATTAAGTACCTAGCAAACTACAGGTACATACATACATGGCTTGTGTAGATCCTGCCATTGCTGTTCTTAGCTGAATTTTTTGTGACACAGATGCATGTAGATCTGAAAAGTATGGCGTAGCAGGTCTAAAAACACATTCAGCTGATCGATCATTCATTTGGCAGATGCTGAGATTAACTTCTCTCTCTAATTCCTTTTCTACTGAGGAAGGAATGCTGGTGTTGTCGTGGCGTGTTACTCCTCATCTCTCTCTCTGTAAATACAAATCTGCCACAGATGGTTCATAGATGGAAGAAATGAGAGCGTTTTCTTAGATCCATAAAACATTTAATTCCTTGAATTGAATGCGGAATGATGACATATTTACCATTTCCAAACTTTAGCTTTGTGCTAAAAGCCAGCATTGTAATGGATCGGTCTGGCTGATTCTTAATCTTTTAATCTCACCCAGAAATACTGATAAAATGTTAAATTGCTGGAATTTTGACTTGTTCACTTTTCCATTATTCACCGTGCACGTTCCCAAACTACCTTTGGCTATTTCCCCCCAACATACTTGCTTCCCAAACCTGCCTGATGCTTTGGCACAGCTCTTTGGCTTCTGGCTGGAGGATGAGTGAGCAGGTTTCTTTGAAATTAGTGCAAGTCTGAGGAATGATTTAGGTGACTGCTTTCCTCATGGAGACTAATAACAGCTCTCTGCATGAGACATTATACTTTTGGCTCTCTTTCCCCCCGTCCTATAACACAGACATAGAAGTCTCATTGTCTCTGTAGAGAAGACAATGGTGACCGAGGAGTACGGTAGTGGAGGTCTACTTAGAATTCTGAGACTCCTGTGTGGTTTTGGTGAATACCAGCAAATCTTCCAGGAGATGGTCCTTATATCAAATGAGAGTGGGAATAATTAAGCAGACCACTGAATCCGTAAAAGACTTGAGGTTTGGTATGAAGATTGCACTCAAATTAGGATAGCTCTCGCTTTTTCCAGACTGCTTGGTTTATTTCCAGGGAGTACATTCCCCGTTGTGTCTAGTTTCTCCTGTCCAATGGCTGCAATCCAAAACAGGTTTATTCTATAATATCGTAAAGTCTGACTCACAGCTCAGTTGGTTCAGCTGAAAAAGAGTGCAGAGCAACAAATCAAAAATCAGATCTCCAGATTTCATAGCAATAGATGGAAGCAGGTGCATGGAAAAGGAACAGTCCAGAAAGATGAGAGGAAAAGCAAAGTCAGGGTGTGTAGGGGGGGCTTGGCTCAATCTTGTGCATATGCTCTTTCATACAGCTGTAACCAATTTTACTCCAGTTTCTAATCTTTCACTGTGATTTCCACAACACACAGCTATAAACAGCTACTTCCTGGCTCATGAGAAGTTTTTCATTAAACACAATAGACTGCAATAAAATAAAGTGGATTTTAAATTGTAGGATATAATATGGAAGTTGGGGGGGCAGGGCTGGGAAGGGAGATTCTTGATTTTAGGAAAACTTATTCCACACTGGACAACTGACACATTGATTATAGTTAGTGGAGCACCTTAAGTTGCAAAATGTTTATTTTCTGGAATAGAGGACCACAACATTCTGTTTGTGACTAGAAAGAGATTGTTCAGGTATCCTCTCCAAGCCAGTCTAGAATTTCTTTCCTTCTCACTCCGCCAAACAAAGCAGGTATTTTGGCAAAGTACTTCAAAGTGTTTATTTTTCTGTGAAGAGAAATGAAAACACGCAGGCACTACTGAATCAAATGATGTTGTTCAGCCCTTTTGCCATCCACTTGGTTCTGCGTGTCATTTGGAAGTATTGTTTTGCTGATTCATCTATGCCCTGTGGGACATAGTGATCTATCATGCCCAAAGACATAAAAACTAGTAGGAGTGAAAAATTAAAGAATGTGTTTTCACGTACACATGTATATGCATGCCTAGACATATACTCCTTTTAACAGTGTTTGCTGCAATTTGAATAAATTCCAAGGCAAGTCATAAATGTGGACCAGTATTTCTGAAAAGGTTATATATATATATATATCCCAGACAAAGCCAGTGGCAGCTGAGTGATTCCATTTTGAATTGCTGGTGCTAAATCCTTGCTAATTGTGATAGAAATAAAAAAATTGCCATCTTGCTGTTAAGGGATTGCCCATTTTTTTCTGTACTGCTGATGCAGTTTAAATGCAGGAGATATTTCTAACTTGATGGTCATATAGAATTACTTATTTATATGACCTCTGGAAAAGTGATTTAAATTTTTCTGCTTCCCATCTTAATTAAAGCAAAGAGGCACATTCTAGATTATGTGCTCATCAGATTGCTTCTGTAGGACTGTAGCAGCTTTTGGCTAACCTATCTTGACTACCCAGCCTTCAATAGAGGCAACAGAATCTGGCCAGTTAGGTCTTTTAAAGATCTAAATTCACTGCAGTTGTTAATACCTTGCAGGAATGTTTGTTTCCCACAAATTATACCACCTGATATATTTGTATTTTATAATTAATTTTCTGTTTACATTTAATAATATAATGTTCAGCAATTCAGGGCTCATGTTACATATTGACACATTAAAATGTAAAATCAAGGGCATTAATGCGCTGTTCCCTCAAGCATTTGGTCATTCTCTGTTAATGAACTTATAAAACACAGTCTGAAGTCACCTAATATTTTTATAGAAATTAATAGTCATAGCTTATTTTAACAGTCAGACACTTACACATGTGCAATTTCATTGCAGACAAAAAGGAATTCTTTTCCTAACGGAAGGGTAATAAAGTTCACAGTAGTAAAACCTTTCTCATTTCTTCATCCTTTTATTTATTTGGAAGGGATTTCTTTGTAACTCAGACATTGTCCCCAGAATGAATTTAAAATCTCTTCTGCCCCTGTTTTTGAAAAAAGTTACTTACCCCAAATTTTTATACCCCATATGCGGTTATAGCTCTGGAAAATACCTACATTCTTACATCTCCTATACAGCTCATCTGTCTTTCATAACTCACTGCTAAGGAGAGTGCACTGTTGCAATCACTGTCATCTCAGCGGTTAGCATCATATGTCCCTCAAATGAATATGTCTCTCTTGTCAAACTTAGGTTACTAAAAGCAGAGCTGCAACTCTGAGGCTTACTTACCCATACCGCATGCGGGAAGCCTAAATTTAAATCCTTTCCCCCAGCCTTTTCCCTTATTCTCTGCAGAAATTCTTGGGAGCTGTGTAATTCTGTGCTGCAAAGGACAAGGTAAAAAGCGATGGTTTAAAAAAGGCTTTGTGCAATACAGACTCAAGAGAAAGCAGTCTCTGGTGAACTCCGCTTGTTTTTATGTGGTCTTGGCCACTAACTGGGGTCCTGAAAATGTGATTAATGGCCCTGGAAGTAAAAATGACGGCTTTAAAGGAGAAGCTGCATCTCGATCCTTCAGATAGCTCCTCAAGAAAAAGAAGACTTTCTTAAAGAAGGGAAAGTTCAAGAAGGCTTCAGGGATGCTTTTAAGGTGGTAAGAAGAGAGCAGTTCTGACAGGACAGATATCTAAAAATTGAAAACAAGTGTTATCTTTGCTCTCCTAAAATTTATCCTGTTTACCGCAAAAGTGTTGTTTCTTTTTAAGTTTAAAAAAAACCCCAAACCTCTCATTACTTTCACAGTTGCATCATACCACGTTAATCATGTTGGTATGACAGAAGGACTGTGGTGCCACACACATGCTGGGCAGGCTGCTGGGACCAGTGGGCATACCTCTTCCTGTGCAGGCAATGAACTGAGCTATGCCAGAAAAAGGCATCTTTCTAACGAAGTAACTGCATTCTCATTATGGGCTGACCTACAGCCAGATGTAATTTGATAAGATCATACTTATTAATTTAGAATCAGCATGTAGACCTGGTAGTAGGGCATTTTTTGACTCAGTGGTGGCTGTGGTGCAGACCCAAGGGAAGTGGAAAAGAAATCTTCATGGTCTAAAAGCAATCCTGAGCACAGATCAAGACTGGGGCAGTAAGAATCCTGTGCAACATGCTCTAGGTGATCCTGCTCTAGCAGGGGGTTTGGACTAGACGATCTCCAGAGGTCCCTTCCAACCCCTACCGCTCTGTCAATCTGTGAATCTTCTTCTAGACTTTCCCCAAATCCACAAGAGATACAAGAGGCACTACTGCTGTAGACAACATGGATGATTGATTCTCTGTCCTGAACAGCTGTATGGGCTGCCACATTGCAGCCTGGAAAGAGAGATTGTTCGGTCTCTCTCTTTGCCCCTTTGAGGTGCATCTGTGCTGAGGCTGCTGCTGCCAGAGCTGCCAACTGCAGTCCAGGTAGCAGCCTCTAGTCACATCTCTGCAGCTTGTGCCTTGCTGAAACACAGGTTTACACACAGCGAAGCGTGTCTGTGCTTTCTTGCATCAATGTGTTGGTCTTCTCCCTACACTCCTGTGCCTGGCAGCATCCCTCAGCCCATCTCTGATAGGGCAAAGGAAGGCAAAAGAGAGAGAACATTTTTCCAGGAGAAAACCCCTGTGTATGAGGAGCATAGTCCCCTCTTGCGGCTGTCTGGTATATGTTATCTATGGTTGCCAAAGAGACACCTCCTGCAATGGGACAGTGAGAGAATGAGAGACATGCTGAGGTGTAAAAGCAAAGACCGCATTCAACACTGCATTATGCCATATAAATGGTTTGTGAGTCGCCTTGCCTAGTTGGTTCACATTTTGACACTGTGAGAAAGGGGAAAGAGGAAGAAATTTCTTGGGTCTCCTCTAGAATGGAATTCAAAGCAAATGTTTTTAGTTCTTTGTGCTTTCATTATTGTTTGTACTGTAGTTTATACTGGAGGTAAGATCCAAAGATTATGTCTAGTCTCAAATAAAACTTCGAAAAAAGCAGAAGGGTTGAAGTTGTTCTACACCTGTGAAGGGCTTGACGGTCATATCATGAGCAGCAAGGTGGAATACCGTTCCTCTGGCAGCCACAGGGCAGAGAACCATGCCAGTGTCTCCAGAAAGGCCTCTACAGCTCCTTTGCCAGTGCCCGAGGTGGATTTATCCCACCAGAGAGTGCTGGCAGGCAGGTGGGAACCACCCTGTGTGTTTCCCAGCCAGCCACGCCAGCGAGAGAGGGTCAGTGGCTGCTCCAGGTTGAACATCCAAGGGGTAATTGAGCCTCGGGGCCCATCAGCAGCCTGGCTGCTGCCCCGCTGGCCCTGCACCAGCCGGTCCTGCCACACAGCAGAGCTCTCACCCGGCAGGGACAGCTTCAGGCTCTTTTCAGACCACCTCTTGCCCCAAGTGGCAGCATCCCCAGCCCTCGCGGGGACTCCTGTGTCTTAGGCTAGCTCTGCTTTGCATGGCATCTCAGACTGGTTCAGCTCTCTGGTTAAATCCTGGCAGCTGATGTTGATACCAGCAAGGATGTGGTAAAATAATTCAGCCTTTTGGATGACTATAAATGCATTAGATTTACATTCAGTGTCAACACCCTTGAGTAGGGGAAATCATTAGTGAAAAGAGTGACTTTTTCATTATAAAACCGGCTGGAGGAATAATGTTCTTGTTCTCTTCTTTACCAAGAAAACTGCTGCAGATGGGAAGCGACAGGAGATCATTGTGTTGGACTCAAAACGAAGCAACGCTATTAATATTGGCTTGACGGTGTTGCCCCCTCCCCGGACTATCAAGACTGCTATTTTGAACTTTGACGAATATGCCTTAAACAAGGAAGGAATAGAGGTAAGAAAGAGTAGTCTATGTCTTCAAGTCTGCATTTTCAAAATTCTTTTTTTTCAGTATTGCACATGGTATGGGCCAGACATCATGGAAGAGGAAAAAGAGGATCCATTATATCATGACTGAGTGTTGCAATTCGTCAAAGCAATGCAGTGTGCTCAGAAGCATGTAGTATTCCTCTGAGGCTGAGCATGCTCAGTAAGCATGGATTTCTCTGCTTTGTGTTCAAGTTTGAGTAACAATGGTGTTAATTCCTGTCAAGATTTTCAGAGTATTATCTGTTCCTCTGAAGCCTGACTGAAATATTGTGAACAGCAAGAATAGGCAGTGCGTTACTAGGGCTGATGCAACTGGTACAGGGTTTAATAAAGTTCATGCCCAGCTAGCTGTTGGAGTCATTCTAGATTGTATATCTAATGGAAAACAAATACAGTGACTAGTTCTGCTCAAAATAGCATTTCTGTGTTACTGTTGTTTGAAGAAAAGCAGTTGGTATAAATATTACAGATGATGTAATTTTTACCATTACATGTTTGACTTTGCAGATATTCTTACTGAGATCCAAGATGAGCTCTGTTTATTATTTTTTTTATCAAAACATTTTTCTTCTATGATGTGTAAAAGAAGACTACTGCTCCCCTATTTTTTTTTTCATTGTGGTTGTATTAATTTCAAATCTTTTTTCTTTTTTTTATTCTAATAAACCTATATCATCTAGTAACAGTAATCTGCACAGCTACAAATCTCAACCAGTGGCTGAGCTGCAGAGGTCATGTATGGATTCGCAGTCACCTTTCAGTGGTTTGGCGCTGTGTTTCATGATTTCCCCCTTTCCACCTTCACTGTGCTGACTACGGAAGAAAATGAGAAAAGCTGGCTGGAATGGAAATACAGTTGCCAACAGTTACATGCAACAAAAAATACTTAAGGCAAAAGATCGTTCTAGCTAGAAGAAGAATCTAGCTGATTTATTCCTACGAGAATATAGTTTCTTCCCAAAGCTATATTACTTATTTGCTATATACATACCTTACTCATATTATGAAAGTGACAAGTCAGGCTAAAAAAAGTAATTTTTCATGACCCAGCCCATGTACCCACCACTGCAGTTTGCAATACTAAGCTTTAAAGTGTTGGAGAGAAGTGCCCCTCCAGCCAAGCCCAACTCACAGACCGCTGGTTAGATCTCAGTGTTTCCATGCAAAGTCCAACGTAAAATGGCTGGTAAAGAAGGACACATCTTTATTATCTTCCATGTATCATCTCCTTTGACTTGTGGTCTTCCCTGGCACACTTAACAGAAGCTCAGCTGCTCTGCACAGCTCACCCTTTTCAGTGCCAACGTTTGTAGCTGGGCCGTCCATCTGCCAACCACCTGTGGTGTCCACAGTTGTGAGTGCCTTATACCACCACACCCTCCTTTGGGTGGCCTTTCCATTAGCTGCCAGAAACCCATAATTTCATTTAAAATATATATGGAGGTAGCTTTCAAATTGAAGAATTCAGAAACCAGGAAATGATATACTGTTGATACACTTGCCCAGTGCTAAAGAAAATGGAATTTCTGAGTTCTGTGTCCACAGTTAGAAGCTAAGGATGGGAGTAATCCCAATGTGATTATTCAGATAGCTACAATCGAGAGAAAGGGAATACGCTGAATATGAGCCAGCAGTGTGTCCAGGTGGCCAAGAAGGCCAAGAGGATCCTGGCTTGTATCAGGAATAGTGTGGCCAGCAGGACTAAGGAAGAAATTGTCCCTCTGTATTCTGCACTGGTAAGGCTGCACCTCGAGTCCTGTGTTCATTTTAGGGCCCCTCAGTACAAGAAGGACATTGAGGTGCTGGAGTGTGTCCAGAGAAGGGCAACAAAGCTGGTGAAGGGTCTAGAGCACAAGTCTGATGAGGAACAGCTGAGGGAACTGGGGTTGTTTAGCCTGGAGAAAAGGAGGCCGAGCGGAGACCTTGTCGCTCTCTGCAACTATCTGACAGGAGGTTGTAGTGAGGTGGGTGTTGGTCTCTTCTCCCAAGTAACTAGCGAAAAGACAAGAGGAAATTGTCTCAAGTTGTGCCGGGGAGGTTTAGATTGGATATTATGAAAAATTCTTCACCAATAAGGTTGTCAATCATTGAAACAGGCTGCCCAGGGAAGTAGTTGAGTCACCATCCCTGAAGGTATTTAAAAGACACGTAGATGTGGTGCTTAGGGACATGGTTTAGTGGTGGACTTGGCAGTGTTAGGTTAACAGTTGGACTTGATGATCTTAAAGGTCTTTTCCAATCTAAATGATTCGGTGATTCTATGGAGCAGAGCCCAGGTACTTTGCTTGAGGGATGAAGACTTTATTGGTTGGGAAGGATTCAAATTCCCTTCCTCAGTCCCCTACTTACAGGTTCTTCTTGTAGCATGCTGTTATAGAGTCAGACAGATGTTCATAGTGAGATAGAGGGCTGGATTAAGCTATGCAGAATTGACCAGGAGGTGCAAAGAGAAATACAGAAATGCATCATTGTGAGTCCCACTGTTTTCAGCAGAGCCCTGCCTCAGTTTTCCATACTTGTCCTTTGACCTACAGTGTGGACAAGCTTTGTTTCCTGTTTCTTTTCTCCTCTGTGTCCATTTGTTCATCAGCTTTAGCCCTAGCTTAGAGGGAACAGGGGGGGTTGTCTTTTCAGTCTAGATTTATAGAAAGTTTCCTGGTTTCCATCTATGGTTCCTAAATATTAGAACATAATTGGTAGTGATGATGAATGAATTGGTAATAGTGTAAGCATCAGCTTCGTTTATATAAAAATGCAGACAATAAAGCAAATATAGGCTATGTAATATATTTTATAGCTAATTTATGGATTGAATGACATAGGAGTGGTATGGAAAAAAATTATGCAATTGGTCTAATTAAAAAACTTCATCACAGTGAGTACTAAAGCCTTTCTGCATAAGTAAAAGTCTAGAAGAGATGTCACAGCTAGTAAGCAGAAGAGACAGATGTAAGGAGAGCAGGAGAAGAGATGTGTGTGGTGAGGACATAACATTCACTGCTAAAATTTCAGAGAAGCTATAATTTAGGATCATCAGCTTTTAGGGGATTCAGCACAGAGCAGGCCACCAACAGGTTATAAAGTCACCTGAGCCATCCTTTGTCTTGGCTGTGAGCTCTGCGCTACGTCCCTCACTGAGGAGCATCGTCACTTCTCGTGTTAGCGTGTGTCTGGCTTTAGTTCTGCACCTTGGTAGATAAGTTCAGATTAAATGGTATTTTAAAACCGACCTTAGCAATTCCTTTAGGGGCAGTGGACTAAAGTAGTGCTGACCGTAGGGCTAGCAACAAGGCAGTGATGCAGTGGGATGCAGGCTACAAGTTTGTGATTGCCCAATTCATCAAGTAAAACCTCTGGTACTGTCCTGCATTCTGCTGAATTCTGCTTTGCTTGTGCCATTTAACTCTTGTTAGTAATCCTTACTTTGCTTTTTAACTTCAAATATGTAACTAAGATATGGGAAAAAATTCTCCAGGTACTTTAAAGCCCTCTGTACCTAAGTATGTTGCATGTTTTAGGCCATGTGTTTGAAGCGGTTAGGTACCCCTGAGCTGTGAAAAAGGGTAGAAAATGAGACATGGTGCTAGAAAGGCAGCTGTAGTCAATTTAGTATGCAGAGCAGGCACTGTTAGGAACATATTTTCAAAGGAGGGCACAATGTGTGTCTGCAAGCATACATCAATCCAACTAAAGAAATTTTTGCCACCTTACGTTTGCCAAAGTGGTTGTGTTTTCCTTTCTTTGAAAGCTTGGCATTCATTGTGTTCAAACAACTTGGAGCTCGCTGCAGGATAAAGAACTGCCTGCTTAGCATGGATGAGGGCTTTCTGTGAGCTAAGCAAAAGAGGCGAGTTTAAAATCCTGGCGCCTGATGTTAATGAAGTGTATCACAGGCAACTGTTAGAATATAGTCCACCAAACCAGTCCTTGGTGTTTGTCTTTAGTAAAGGAAATGAGTGGGTCCTTCTGTAAAGTGCTATTCAGTAAGGGAACGTGGATCAAAATAAAATTATACCAAAGAGTATGATTAATTTAGGAGATTAAAACGGGGGTGATGCTGTGAGGAAATTAAGATGGGTTGCTTTGTGCTTTACAATATAGCTTTGTATTGCTACACAATATTGTATTGTATTGGTAGGTATAGCTTTTAGTAAAACCATTTGAAATGATAATCTCTACAGGTATGCTAGCCCTCCATACTCACATTTGTTAAGTACTTTGAAGTCCATGTGTCTGGATTGGCTAGGTAGCCCAGAAGTATAAAAAGGGGTAAGAAATGAGAGCCTGGTATTAAAAAGGCAAGTGGTGACATGTATAAACAAAAATCAAAATTAGATTTTCAGAAACGATCAAGGTATTTAGTTTTTTGTTCTCATAGTTGCCACAGTACATTGGCATTTGCAGTCTCCAATTTGTTTAGCTAATGCTTTGTAAAAGCTTGATGGGATGTTTCACATTGTGCTAGTTCACGTGACCTGAAAGAACATTTCTTTTCGCAGTTCTAGACAGAAGACTCAACGGTGCACCCACGGTCAGCATAATGCTGCCCTAATGAGTTTCAGACTTTATTTAAAAAAAAAGCAAAGCTACACTTTCACTCCTTGCAGTAAACCAAAACATCTTCTATGGTTTCTGTGACCAGCAATGGCATGTTCACATATTTCAGTAGAGAGCTGAGGAATTGGAGCTGTCTGACCGAGGCAGCAGCTGTCAGTTCCCAGTTTACGGGGATGGCTATCAGGCATTTTAGCTGTAGTCCCTTCTCAGAATTGGATAATTTTTGGCAGAATTCATATAAAATTAGTGTAGGTGGGCACACTCACTATGGAATCCTGACCTTCATATGCTTTTATATTTTGTTAGAGTCTCTGCAGATAATACACACCACTGACGTGTCTTGTTAATAGCTGCCTGGAAAGCAGGAGCTGAATCGTCTGCTGAGGCCTGTCAAATATCCGATGAAATACCCACTAATATGTATTTGGTTATGCAGCTTATGAACTTGTGGGCCTCGAGCCACAGCAAGTTTCGGACCCAACAACAACCAGATATTTAGTTTACTAATTTTTTTGAGGCTCCTGTTTGCCTGGTAGAATCAGCTGAAACAAAATATAAAAGCCAAGGCACCCCTGCAACCTCATCATCACTGAGAAGCCCCATTATCTCTTGAAAGAGAGAACTTCAGCACCTAATTTCCGCAGAGGCTATTCGCAGTCTCTCGTTAGGTGCTTCCTTGCATCTCACGCTGAGGCCCGTAACCCCAGGCACATGGGGCTTATAAATTTTGCCCTATGAGCCTTCTAAGGCTTTCCTTGTAGAAATATTTGGAGATTATACATCAGGATGGCTGAGTCCCAGTAATAAGCAGTTTGATCCCTTTACTGAAAGTTCAAGCAAGTGGCTGGGTCCCACAGTCTGAGAACAGAACAATTAGGATCGATTACCTCATGCAAACAGGATCTCCAAAAATCACTTCTTTTTCTCCATGAAAAGATTTGTGCAGTTTTTCCTCAGAATGTTAGTCTCTGGCCCAAATGGCCGTGTGAGAATGCACGGAGGTGAAATATGTGTATCACACATATTACGTATTAGAGGATATTAGCATAGGGCTTGTTGATAACCAGTTCTTCTTTAATCTACCTGAACAGTGCCGTACTCAGAGAGAATTATGAACTAACGATTTGATTCAATGGTACTTGTGAATTAATGGTCACACTAAGTGCCAGTAACCTTCTGCCCTGCTGTGTTTTTATGCTACTTTTACTGTCAGTAATGTTTAAAAATTAATAATAAAAATAATAATAAGCTGGCAGATGGTGTACTCATCAGTTTCCAGCACTGAACAAATGGCTCAAAGTAGTCCTAGAGTGGAAATCAAGAACAGGAACGTTTTACCACTTGCTCAGGGCACACCAAGGGTGATGACCAGCAGGATAAGAGTTATTTGCCCAACCAAGTTAGAAGTGCCGGTGAGTAAGTCATCGCTACGGGGGCAGTTGCACCCTGGATGGTGTGAGACCTGCCGGCAGCTCTGGTCCCATCAAGACAGGGCTTTCCGCAGCAGGGGTGATCCTCAGCAGCTGGCACCACAAGTACAGGCTCTTTCGCTTGGCATTCTCTGTTTCACACACTACGGTACACAGCACAGCAGCCTTGCAGTACTTAGACTCAAATGCTTTTTGTCAGCTCCATCTGGCTTGTGGTGTTTACATAAAACTCAAGGAGGAAGAGGGTCCCTTTGGAAATAAAGCTTACTGTTTCATTGCTCTCTTTAAAATGCCCAAAAGCAGTGCAGAATCTCTTGAGTGAAGGCCCTGCACCACCACAAAATACTTGTGGGATTCCTGGGTAGCTGCCAAAAGTTCTAGTTATTTGTAGGAGGCAATTGAGAATACTGCTGAAGCATTAGCCTTCAAAAATGCATCAGAAGTGTTTTTACATCCATCACATGGCTACTGCTAAACTCGCCATGTATGGATGTTCATATGATCCTATTTGCAAGCTGCCCTGGCTCAGCTAAGTGAGTGTTGGCTTCTTGTTGTTGAAGAGAGGAGTAGACACTAGGAGGTCTGACTTCTTCAAAGAACACTCTGTGAAACGCCCCTTCTTATGAGTTTCAGACTCAGTCTCTCTTTTTTTATGAACATTTTTAGATGAGTATTGGTTAAGCACTGAGAAATGCCCTTGAAGCAGCTACTTATAAATCTAGTTTGATGTGAGGTATGACCTAAGTTACAGAATTCAGCTTGTGTGGATGGATGGATGGATGGATGGATGGATGGATGGATGGGATGGATAGCATGTTTCAAAATCAATATACGAATGCTATCAATTGAAACAGGTGTGCATCAGAAATTTTCCAAACAGTCATTGACAGGGGAAGGAAAATCACCAGAGTGTACTGAGGGATTTTCCTCCTCTTCTTTTTTACTTAGAATATTAATTTGTTAAGGTAGAAGTTCACAGTGTCCAAGCAAGGAGGCTTTTTTTTCTTCTTTTTTAGATGAAAGTCAGAGCCAATATTACAGAAAGAAATGCTTCTTTATTTATGTTTGTTGAAGTCAGCATAAGAAGATGGACAGCAATACAAATGTTGTGGCTGAAATTAAATAAGTCCCAGTTCAACAAATTGAACATTATTTGCTTGCTTAACTCTTGTTCTTCACCTGATAGACCAGGAAAAGTCCCTTGCTTTCCACACTTAACAACAGCACTGTATTAGGAGCCAGATGAATTATCGGTACTGGAAAGGGGCAGTTGTGCTACTTTGATGAATTGGCTATGTCCCACGCTGGAACAAGGCTGTAGTTTGGATTGGCAGGTCTGATAGCTCTTTGGCTGTATTTTTATTATTCTCCCCTCCCCTCCAAAACAGCCTCTATCATTATAGAAGGCTACAGCAAAAACATGTCATTCCTCAGATGAATAAACATAAGTTGTGTGGAAAATCTACTGCTTCGCTTTAATGAGGCATTGATCAGCAGGGTAAATATCTCAAGTTATCTGATGCCTTTATGTTGTTTTACTTTTGATTTTAAAATGCATTTATTATGTCAAAAACTAATTAAGAAGCAATACTTTAGGGAGCAATACTTTGAGAAGGAAAGCGGCCACATGTAAACAAGCATGTAAAATCCAAGAAATAAAGGGAAAATTTAAATGTTCTGAGTCATACTGACAGCAGTAACTGAAAATATAGAGAACCTTTTTCATCAATATTTTAGACTTTTCAGGTCAAAAGAGAAAAGGCCATATATTGTGCAATGCATAATTCAGCTTTAAATTCAATGCATATTCCTTGAAAAGTTGTCCTCAGTTCAGGTGAAATTTTTGGGAGTGACCTAATAAGCTGCGATAGTTGTATTTTCATAAAAAAAACCAAAACAGACTGAACAAAAAATAATAAATATTGAGAACAGCAAGGGACAGGAGTGCTCCAGTAATTTCCGTATAGCTACAAGTGCGCTGGAAGATTCACAGATATTGAGACTACAAGGGACCTTAATATCTAGCCTGACTGTAAATCACAGGCCACAGAATTGCACTCCTACCCTCATTTCCATATGTGATTTGCAGAAAGGTGGCCAGTTTTGACTTAAACATCTGAAAGCTGAGGAAAGCAGTCCTAACCAGTTTCCCTGTGTCTCCTTAAGTTTCATCCCATGATTAACCGTATCTACTGAGTACAAAATTTTTTAAAAAAGCATTTTAATACAGATGTGTTTTTCAACAAACTGCAGATGTTTGAGATAGCAGGCCTTGTTTTGCTTTCTTATGCAGTGGGTTAGTTCCTGGTTACTACACTGCTGTCCTAATTTACCAGCCAGGGACTTGAGGACTTCTACTGTTGCTGCTGTGAAGTCACCCGACGTCCAGCCCTTGCACGCCGCTCAGCCCCGCTGCTGACACCTGTCTTTTGTCTCCCTTCGCAGAAAATCCTAACCATGATCCCGACCGAGGAGGAGAAGCAAAAGATCCAGGAGGCGCAGCTGGCGAACCCTGATGTCCCCCTGGGCAGCGCCGAGCAGTTCCTTCTCACCCTCTCTTCCATCAGCGAACTCTCCGCCAGGCTCCAGCTCTGGGCTTTTAAGATGGACTACGAGATAGTGGAAAAGGTGAGGGGAAAGCGGGGAGGCAGCAGTGGAGACTCTTCCCAGGCTTTGCTTAATCTTTCCCTGACCTTATTATTATATGAGCATATATTTTGAAAAAACAGTAAATGGGTTGCTTTTGTTTTGGTGGCCAACCAAGAAACAGCCAGAATGATCCTTCATAATCTGTTCCTTCTGTAAAAGAAAACTAGAGATTATGTCTTCTTTCCTTTAATTAGTCAGTAATGATATTGAAGCAAAGAGGAGGGCTAAATCCTTACCACATCTCCAGATGTTGTTATTCAGGAAATTCTTACTTCAGAGCAGTAAGAGTTTTTCTTTAGACAATGAATTAGGACTACAGTATTCAGCTTTACATCATAAAATGAGGGTATTGATCTTGCATCCATTTGAAGTAAGAAAAGCACCATCCATTAAATTTTTTCTGTTTATAACTCTCAAAGTTACAAACAAAACATAAGACATCCTTCAGGGGTGTCACCTTCTTCATGGATGGCATTTATTCAGAGAGAACACTGTAATAGGGTTGTCCGTCATGAATGATGAATCACAGGCAAAAATTTCAAAATGACAGCGTGTCATTTCGGTGCATAGGTGAAACAGAAGGAAGCTGTGTAGGCAATTTCAGCTACTTGCTGACTTTCACAAGCTCTTTCAAGAATCTCAGTGCAGGAACCTTCTTCTGGCTGCGCTTCTGGTGCAGACCCCATGCATTGCTCTTCAGGCAGCTCTTTCCTGTATATATTAATTTTGTATGTGTATCTGTGCGCATATGTGTGTATTAAAAAATTGCTATAACTTTGTGTGATATGGATTCTGAGAAGTGGGACATGCTTCTGAAAATGCCTTATGTTTACCTAGCCATGGTTATTTAACAAGTTATACAACAGTGGATTGATTTGCAGCTGATACTGTCAAGATTATTCAACTTCTGCTTAATTTGCTTAGATTTTAGGAAATGCAATCACACTAATATTCAGGATTTTTTAATTGTGACATTTTAGTCTTAGACATTTACATTTCTGACTTGTATAGCATAAAATACTTGTATCTGGCCTGAATACCTTTTTTTTTTTTTTTTTTGCCTCTGGCACAGCTATTTATTCTGCTTTGTAGTTACCACAAGGCTAAATTGCTCCTTTCACATAAGCTACGTTAGCTGTTAATCTATGTGTATACCTAGAATTTCTAGCTTCCTCTCAATGAAAAAGTAACATTTGAAGTGCTGCTAAAAGCTAAAGAAATTCTGATAGATTTCCTGTTGCTTGTCCTATAGTGTTTATGCTACAAAGTTAATGAATTGCCAGCTAAAATCCATGTAGAATGGATGCTAGTATAAACTGTCTCAAATACCTAAGTCACTCAAAGAAGTGATAGTTGGAGTGAAGAAAGGACCAGTATTTTTATCCCTGTTGAAAGGTAGATAGGCCTAAGTACAGTACTTACCATAAAATGGTAGAGGAAATAACATATAGGTCTGATAAAATAAGAAGAGCATGTGATAAGATGACTAGCAGACAAGCATAGGTACGGCAGACAGCTTGGGTCTTAGGTGAGTGAAGAGGAAGATGTGGGATCAGACGTCAGAGGTACAAGAGAGAGAGAGCGGTTGGTTCTCTCCGGGAACTAAATGTTAAAGTCAGAATTTAAGTTCCAGGTAACCAATAAACATAAGCATTATTTAGGCTGAGATAAGATACCATGAGCATATTCAATTAAAAAAATGAAGTAGTTTGCATTAATGGTTATGATAATGAGTCCCATGACTTGCTAACATTCTTCTGTTCTTGAAACTATGTTTTTGCAGAAGATACATCTGCAAATGGGCAAGCCCTTCATGAAACTTAGGTGCCAAATCACTTACCGCCACAGTTTTTGTCATTTTTTTGTCCAGCATTTGCTTGATTTTTTAAAATCCATTTTAAAATTAGGAAAATTCATAACAGTTCAGAATGCACTCATGTTATTGAGTCATATGTATATATTATGTAAGAAATGAATGAACCTTACTATTTCCATGAGGCTGGAAGTTTTAGATGGTCCATGATATCAACAGTGTGAAATACCTGAACTGTTGATGTAAGGCTGGGGTTCTCAGTCATGAGAGTCTCTTGCTTAACAGGTGAGAATTTTGCCTAAGTAGGTCTTAGCTCCATCTCTGACAACCCAAAATGAAAAACAGCATGAAATTGTTCAGTAAAAGGGTTAAGTGAGATATTGTTTATGTTTGTAGAAAAGTTTTCCAGGCATGACGAAGGAAGTCATCTTTCTTGGATTGAATTTCATTAACTAAAGCAAGTCAGGGTACATTCGTAGGGAGCAGCCTTGGACTGTGAGGGGCTGAACTGGATGAATGAATACTCATTCTTTGCTCTTTACAGAAAATAAAAAAGGAAATCCCTTTCCAAATGATCTGTTTGATAATGTGTATAATGTTTTGAAATGTTAACATGTATCTAAGGTACTGTATGCCTACTGAAGGTCATCAGTGGAACAATAATTTTTCTCACCTTTCTTTTGGTATCATATTTTAAAGGTATAGACAAAAGAGGTTGAATTTCAACTTTAAATCTTCATTTTCAGACTTCTGATTGCTCTGCAAAAATACCCTGTGTTACTGCTAGTTCTTTGTACTGAACTATTTATGATGCAGATGCTGTCAAACTTCATTATCTCAAAAGGAGTTTAAAGGCCTTAGAAAGCGGAATAGAATCTTCAGTTGTCCTAGATCAGATAATTTTTTTCTTAAGGTCACTGTGGGCAAATATATCCTTGCTGCTGACAACTTTAAAGGATCAGAAACGAATATAAGCAGGTGTAGAAATGAGAAAAGTAGAACTGGTAAAGAAAACAGCTTGCTTTAGTTTCTCTTCTGAGCAGAAGGGTTAATCCTAACTCCAGTCTCCCTGGAGTCAGTGTGCTAAAGAAATAAGTGTTCAAAAAGATTGTACTTCTGAGTGATCTTTAAACTGTCTGAAAAATTTAAGTGCATCAGAGCTTTTTAAATTTTAGAGTATGATCCTGATACTTTCTGTTGTTTTAAAAGGGTACAGTACTTTATGCAGGCCAGTGATTCAATGCAAATATGGCAGATTACATTTTGGTCCTCTCAAAGTTCCCATCCCAACCAAGTTTCTACCCCTCCTGGAAAAGCATACACATGAGCTTGTGTATGTGCCGTAAGCTAAGCTCGTAACCAGTATAGCAGGTTGGTAACAAAGCATGTACCAGATCAGCTGTATAGAACATGTGTGCTACATCCTCCCTGTCCCAGGACCATTGGATTCATTGGACACATCTAGTTGAGTTCATTTGTTCGTGTGCATGAAACATTTATCAGGCATTATCAGAGATCTCACAGACAGAAATTCTGGACCAATCCTCAAATTTCATTCAAGCATAATTTTAGGTGAAAAATAAAACCAAGGTAAATAAGGATACATGTTATCTAAGGATATGAAGTAGCTCTGCATTACGTATCTGCCCTCTTTAGGTAGAAGGTGAGTTTTATAGGGAGCAAGAATGGATATTTCATCTGATTATACAGTATCTAGCACACTGGGTTTTATTGTTTCTTAATGCTACAATAAAATAAAAAATAAAGAGTGATTATAACTGTGTGCTGTATGCGAGGAAGTCTAAGCTTGGGTAGCATGTAAATAGCTAAATGAAGGGCTACAGTATGGCCTGCTTTGGAAGACTTTTATGCTAACCTTTTTATTCACCTTCAGAATGTTTTAAATTAGCCTTTTAGGAATGATTTTTTTAACAGGTTGCAAATTGATAGAAGTAAAATAATTCAAAAGCCTATGTTTACAGCAGATGCAGAGCAGTTTGATTCATCCCCATAATACAACAGAATAAACTAAATCAACCCTGACTTTAAAGCAACTCAAACAATTCTGTGCAGAAATTTGTTGATTTTAGTTTAACTTGATACAGTCTTGGATTATTTAGCACCTCTCCTCTGATATACAAATTACTTTTCTCACTATGCTATCTCTTAATTTGTCTTGAGTTTGCCATATTCTTTTATTTTCAGGAGATGAACTGTTCTGTAGTGACTAGAAATGTATGTTTCCTGCATCTTTGGCCTCTTATTTATGCTGAAATATTCCTAGAAATGTTGAATGACCCATTGTGTTTCTCCAAGAAAGTGAAGTTCTCAGCTACTTTGCCTCTTAGTCTAAAGTAATAGCTTAATTTTGGCTTCTTGGCTCAAAAAGCGTGTAATAATTTGGGAAAAGAGTGCTGCTCACAGATGCTCAGAATGACGTCTAGAGATAGAGACAATGTGAACTATTACTGTGCATACAAAATAAATAACCCCGGGCCTCACACAAAGACACAGAAATAAGCTCCATCAACTCAGTTACTCTCGCTCTCTCCCTTTGAACTCTGGTGTAGTTCACTTCCCGAGGTAATGGAACAGAATTTATGTTTCCAAGCCTTATCAGTTTATATACCTATACTCAGATAACATGTGTGGATGGAAGATGCATTAAGTTAAAAGACTAAAATGAGAACACTTGTAAAGCTTGATGTTTGCAAGGGGGTGGAGGGGTAAGGGGCGGGAGGGGGGGAGGTTTAAAGTCACATAAGCACAAAACCATATCTAAAACTCAGAGGTGGCCATCATTTGAAGAAAGCTTTAGGGCAGGCTAGAAATGTCAAGTCAGCCAGGGTTCTAACTTTTGTTTGTTTGTTTTTTCAAAGATCAGAAAAAATAATTATGAGAAGCTTTTTTTATCACTTGGGGTAGGGGGATGTTCGTGCACCTATCTCAAATGCAGCAGCCCCTTCTCTGATTCTCTCCCTCCTGTTTGGAATCACAGAAATTCCCCAGGACAAGTAAGGCAATTGCATACATAAAGAAGCAACATTAGGAAAGTATTTTATGTATTTTTTTTGCTGTCCTTGCATGTGATTTATTAGCTGGAACATGGAAGAAAGCCAGCACACATGGCTGGTTTGCACTCTGCAAGACGCTGGTTCAGGAACTTTTTACAGTAATTAATCTAAACCGTAGAATTAAAAACTTAAAGCAGCTATAGCCAACTGCAGCCTTCACTTTCATGTTTCTATTCTCATGGCAGGAAGTTGCAGAACCACTTCTAGACCTGAAGGAAGGAATGGACCAACTGGAGCACAATAAAACTTTGGGATTTATCCTTTCTACTCTACTAGCCATTGGGAACTTTCTGAACGGAACCAACGTAAGCCTGATGTCCCAACATTTCCCCTGCAGCTTTTTCCTTCAAAAAAAAAAAAAAAAGTCAAAACCATTCTGACAGTTGCAACACAATATTTATTTTGTACCAGAAAAATAATTTAGAAAACAGAACCTACTTTTTATTGTGTATCAAGGTGCTCTTTCCTCTTTCAGCAAAACTTGAAGGAAATGTGGAGCTAGGCACTGTTCTGGTGTAACCCCCTTGAGTTTAGTGTTGGTGCTCCCCGTTCAAATTGTGAGAACTGTGTCACGAGGCATTTCACTGCAGATGGAGTGATTTTAGGCCTACCTTCAGCAAGTAAAAAATAAATAAAAGCAATGAGTTTCTTCTCCTTTAGGATTATTCTTCTTCTTTCCCCCCTACCCCTACTTGGTAATGATTTTTGTCTACTAATCTGCATGAGAAGGAGTAAACATTTTTATTTTTAATTTCTTCCTTTTTTTCCACCCCTGACAGGCCAAAGCTTTTGAGTTGAGCTACCTCGAGAAAGTTCCAGAAGTCAAGGACACGGTGCACAAGCAGTCACTCCTGCACCACGTCTGCACTATGGTGGTAGAAAAGTTCCCAGACAGCACTGATCTTTATTCAGAGATTGGGGCCATCACTAGGTCAGCCAAGGTATGTCTAGTGGGTAAATATATATATATAAGTTTTTAAAAACCCTCCTTAAAGTGAAATACTTAAGATTTGATTTTATTCTTTAATTTTGTTCCTCCCTGGTCACAGTACTTTTTATGAATGTGGATTCGTTGCACCATTCCCACTTAATTTCAAAGTTGCCAGTAGGCTAATAGGCAGCCACGTTATGACAGACATTTTAATTTTATATACATTATTAATGTATATAACTATTGGGAACTAATTTCAGGTTAAAACTTTATTTGAACACTATCTTCTGATATATTTGTTCTGTGGTTTAGGGGAATCTCTTTTTTTAAGGCAGATGCCTGATTGTATTTTAAGCACAATGGAAGGAATGAACTGTTTTGGTAATAAAATTGTTTCCAGAATGAAAGTGTCCTTGAAATATTTTGTTTAACTCCTTTTCTGTCCTCCTCCTGATAAGAATTTTGATGATTAGGAGTTGGGGAAAATAAATAGAAGTAAAGGAAACTTATGGCAACACCTCTTTTTAAACAGTGGTAATCCCTTGGCTAATGCATAGGTCTGGTCAATGGCTCAATTTGATATGCAGATTATTTATTACTGCTGCTAGCAGGCATGATAAAAACACTGTAACCTCGCTCTTGGGGCTCTCAAGAGAGTGAGATTTCATGGATGACACCTAAAAACAGTACATTACTTAATTAATGGCAGAATATCATCAGGAGATAACAAACATGAAAATTCTGGTTTGGAGTCCTGTCTTATTTGAAAATGGAAATAATTACAGCAGATAATACTAGTATCCATCTAGTCCAGTGTCTTGATCCAGGCAGTGGCCAATACCAGCTGCTTGAGAGGAGAGCACAAGAAGCTTCGAATGAGGAGGAGGATCTGTCCTAGAAAAATGTTACTTTATGAACCATAATGATCATTTTATGCATCAGATGGAGAAATTATTTATTTTTATGAAAGCCACCTTGTTTGGATATTGGGGGAGTACAGGGGAGACATGATGGCACTCTGTATAATACAATTTTTAAAAAATGAAAAAATGAAATCTTATTTTGGCTCCTAGTGCAGTTCTTGTGACGATGAATTCATAATCTAACTTTGTGTGCTGTTGAATTTGCCAATTTACTGTCTGAATGTATTGAACAGTCAAAACTATTTTTATCTCTTTATTTCATAGAATAACTTAAATTGGAAAGCACCTCTGAAGGTCATCTGGTCCGTACACCCTTGATAGTGCAAGATCAAATTAAACCAGGCTGCTCAGATCTTTGCCTAAGTCACAAATAATCCTTCTACATCTTTTCTTTGAGACAATTTCCACACTTTTTCTCCATCTTACCTTTTAGAATGATTTAAACAATAGCAAACACAGCTCCAGCCTCTCCTTATAAATGTTATATGCCTACTATGTTCATCCTTTCTGCTTGTGCTATCTTTTGTTAGATGTCCTGAGATTTTCTTTGTAGTTTTTGACTGTTGCTATCCTTTTGACAGCAGTCGTCTTTGGGCAGTTCACAAGGACACCCAGAGAGTCTTCTGAGCTGATCGGGCAATTCAGAATTCAGCCTGGTGCACAGATTGTCCAATACTGCCTGCAGTGTGCACTTCATTGCGATCTACAGTAGTGACCATGATCTGCTGAAGCAGATTTACTGCTTATCTCTCAAATCCCTAATAATCTTAAATCAGGAATAATCTGAGTGATTTCTTGCCATCTATAGATTTTACCCTCTCAGTACGATTTCTTGTTTCCAGATAATTTTGAAATTAGTACTAAAAGTACAAGCCACGAGACATCTGCTGTTAACTCTGTCAACAGATGAGAATCAGTATTTATTCCTTCTTTTCTTTTGCTCTCTTAACGTCACACTTCATAGGTGGCTTCCCATGAGGCTCTTGTAAAGATTTNGTCTAGTGGAGGGTGTCCCTGCCCATGGCAGGGGGGTTGCAACTAGATGATCTTTGAGGTCCCTTCCAACCCAGACCATTCTATGGTTCTGTGATTTGGAAGTCTGATTTTCTTTGCTCGCTCTTATCTGTCCACTATTTTTTAAACACAGTCAGAACGCAGTGATTATTTTGATGTATTTAATTTCCTGTCATTCATCCTTTCAGCCAGTTAATAAAGCTTAGAGCTCTACAATCTCCTGAATCAACCTTGCTACTTTTGTAAAGATAGGTGAAACTTTTGCTATCCGCTGATTCTTTAAGTCTTAAGTGTAGTGAAAGCATACTCGTTTTAGCCAGTGAATCAATTTCTTTATTTTAATTACTGTCAGAATTCTTGTCTTCTGCTTGTTTACTGCTTTGTAAGCTATCCGCATCCTCCAGCACATTTATTTCTGCTACCAAGTATTTGAACCTTGCTGTTAGTTCACGTATATTAAAAAATAAAATACAGAAACATAAAAGCAGGTACCAGAATAGGTTTCTCCCCAACATCCTCTGTGGTGAAGCTGGATGAAAAGAACTTTTGTCTTCCTCATTTTTTTTCATCCCATGATCCAGGACCTCCTCTGTATTTTTATTTTTTTGGATAACATAAAGGAATTTGTGGCTTTTGTTTTAAATCCTTAGATATTTGCTCTTTGGATTCCATCTCTGTTCTCCTAATTTTCCTCTTGTACAGCCTATGTTTAGGCTCTGTTTTATTGCCTTCACTGAGGTTGGTTTCTCATGTTTGGAAGGCTTTAATACTTTTTATAGTTTTTTTTTCTTTGAGTGATTCTTCATCTCTTTACATTTAGGTATACTGGTTTCTTATTTCCCACTTCTTCTCTTTGTTAAGAAGTTATTTCACTTTTTTTAGAACGAGATGAAGCTAATTACTAAAATTAAAATTCCCATCAAAGAGAAGAGCCTTTGTTTTCCAAAATCCACACAACCATGTTATGGTGCACTCTCAGATCAATCTTCTATTTTTCACTTTTAGGAAGTAGATGATAGCTTAACCCAATGCTGTCACTTGTAAAAAATTTTTAGGTCTAAGAGCATACAAAATTGAGCACAGTTGTTCAGTCTGTGGTTTGCTGATCTAGTGGCCCTGCCCAAAGCGGACAAAATTCTGAAAAGGCCAGACAAAATCACATTAAGAGAAATTATAGCCTTAACCTTCCCCGTGACGCCCAAGGTCTCCCTCCTTGGGATGTTCCTGCATGTGTTATACCACTGATGGATTACTGTAACAAGCTCTATTCCCACTTGATCTTAGCTGCCACAAATCAAAGAGTTAGGACGTGGAAGCCATCCAAGCTGCCCTCTTCAAGGGAGTGTTCACAGACGAGGCGAAATCTTGGTTTAGGAAAGCTGACAGGAAAGGAGAACTAATATTTCACTGTGGATTAGGCTGTATTTTGAGCTCCATTTTGTCTACAAACATCTTTCAGAAGCCACAAAGGCTAAACAATTTCCATCCTGTAGATAAACAGAGATGCCCCTTCCCCTGAGATGCACATCATATGAGAATTTCCTGAGCCTTAGTTCATGAAAAAAAAACCCATAAAGAAAACAGGCTGGCTTACCAAAAAGACCAGAAACAAAATGGTATAGTTATTGCAAAACTTGTGGCTTTTTGTTGAAGGACTGAAGTCATAAATGGCAAAAAAAAGGCAGACACAACTAAAAAATTTACCAAAAAATAGAATTCTAGATAAATTAAAGTGTTAATAGTTGTATACAAATATAAAAGATCATGGAGGCCAACTGATTGTTTAGTATGCCATTATTAAAAGCACTTTTTTGTTGTTGGTGGGGGTTTTTAACATATTTTAAGTTGCATTTTCACTGAAGTTGCACCTGAACTGATGTACCTACTACTGAAGAAAACCCCCATGTTTATGCCATTAAACTCAGTATCGTTCCTAGAACTTTCCTTACCAGTATGGCAAGGAGTGATTGCATCAGCACTAATATCTTCTCTGCTAGTGAATAAAAAAATGTATTTTCATTAATAAAGTTCATCTTCTCTTTCATCCCCATAAACATTTTTCCCCATGCATCTGAGAGCTGGCCAGCTCCATAGAGTAAACTAGTAATTGTCTTTTTCTCCCCATAATTTTAATTTATTTACAAAATGGCAAACTTCTGGCTGGTTTTTAACCCCTGCAGCAAGACACTTGGACTAGTTGCAGATACTAGACAATGGAGAAGCTGGCAGCTTTTAAAAGTAAGCGATAGGAAATGTTAACAATGCAGGGGAGGGGGCAAGGATTCCTGGTAGGAAAGAACTTAGGACCAGACTAAGACGTTTGCAGGGGAGAAGGAAGCCTGCAGCTGCCCTCCGAGGGACTTGGCGGGGATGTGCGGGGAGCCAGGAGGTGGCTGAAACAGAAGGGCTGTTCTGGTGTGCTGTAGCTTCTGCTTGATATGCTGGAAAGCAGAGAAAGGAGAAAAGGAAAAAAAGTAGGGAAGATCATGCTGCCTCCTGCGCTGCTTCAGTGGGGTTTCTCTTGTCTCGCTTGACAGGAAGTCTTTGTGTGCAATTATCATTCAAGTATGCTTTCCTTATGTTATTCCAAACAAAAATAAATGCCAAAAGTCGAATTATTTTCCATGGAAAAAAGGGTTTGGGGGATGCAAGGTTTCTTACAGTTGTATCATTCCTTGTGGTGTGCTGCAGCTGCCCCAGTTCCTGGCACGGGCTAGCAGGAGCCAAGGTGAAGACGGAGCAGGATAAGGCAGCGACTGCTGGTTCCAGGGCAGGTTGGGGCAAGGGGAAGGAGCTTCAGTGGCGGATAAGACTTCGAGGTTTTGTCTGAAAGAGAGCAAATGAAGTTTAGCATGTGTGCCTGACAGCACTGCGATGTTTCAGTAGTTTCCAGGTGAAGTGGCTGCAAGTAGTGTGCTGTAACACCACTTAATGGTCTTGCTCCTCTTCGTCCCGGATCATGGGAACTGACATGCAGTATCTGCAAAAAGATCCCGTATTAGTGTATTTACTGTAGATTGTTTGAGGAACTAAAATGCAGTGGAGATGTGTATACAATTGGATAGATTAATTTGGTCATACCTCAGTAAGCACCTCTGTCCTTTAATTTTTAATTAGTGGATTGATTCAGGTGTTTTCGTTTCCAAAATTATTTTGCCAGGATACCACCTCTTACCCTAGAATTATAAATGTCTGGGCAGAACCTGCTTTATATTTTGCTTGCTTTTGAGAGCTGGCATCTACTTCACTTAAGATGTGTGACCAACAGTGTGCATGTCGGACTAACGTTGGTCTTGGGACAATTCTTGTGACATTCAGTGAAGCAAGCCAGCGTGGAAACGCTGGAGGAGACAGAGTTTTGAACATATGCCACAGAAGGTCGCTGCACTCAGATGACAGTGTGTTTGCAAGGAGCAATTCTCAGAATTTCCTTTGGCACTGCACCAGCTCAGGAAAAGAGGAAGATTTCATGTTCCCTGCCAGAATGCATCCCTGTAATAATGTGAGAACGAAGAGTCTGACCCTAAATTATAAACAGCTCAGACTAGGCTGTGGTCTGCTGCAGAAACTGTCTTGAACTTTGAAGAGAGAAAGATTTTGTCTGTGATTATCTATATCTTTCTGTGACATGAGATAAAATAGTTGTCGTTTTATTGTGAATTTAAGGCAACATTTTTCATTGTGAAAGCATCAATCTTCTATTTAATGCACCTCGTGGGTAGGATAAAAATGCAGAGATCCAGACCTAAGAAAATATCTGAATTTGATATGTTCACCACTAAAAGAAATGCTGTAGTAATAAACAATAAATATACTATCAAACAATAGAAAACCTATACAATGATATTGAGACTACATAACAAGTTATTCGCTGGCCTTCGGAACAAAACCATGGATAATTTACAGTGATTTTCAAAGGAAGTGCTTTTTAGGCAGAAACCTCAGCTTCACTAGTTTCCCTTCATTTATTTGTTTTGGGTTTTTTTACTTCAATCCAGTTGTGATATTTCTGACCCTCTTCAAGGGCTGAATGTAAATACAGGAGGCAGGAAACGTGAGTGTAATCAGGTGCAGCATCTCTGATTTTAGGACAGTTCTGGACTCTCAGTAGCGGTGGAGCTTAGCCCAAAGACTAGAGGAGATTTAGCTGGAAGAGGAAACGTGCGTGTAAAGCACATTGCAGCTGAGGGAATGCTGAAAAAAAAAGACCTGTTATCTCACAGCAGCTACAGTTGTTTGCTGCGCATAGCAATGCATACCTGGAATTGTATATGCTGCCCTAGGGAATATATAGCAGAAGGCACTTTAGGTTTGAGCCAATGCATTTAATTCCCAATGTCCAATTCCTGTGTTGCCTTGAGATATTTGTGGCCATACAGAGAAATAACATCCCAACCCGAAGACCAGAAGGGTTCCCTGGTATGAGTCCTGCCTGAATGACTGGAGCATGGTCTGGTATTTCATGAATTAGAAAGTTTTAAACTTGTATACACAATAGGTGATATTTGATGTATTGCATGGAGTTGAACTTGAAAAAATAAGCCTTTTAAAGACCCAGCATTCATGGAACCTGGATGGGCAGGGAAGTAAATGCTGAGACATTCAGTGGAGGTGGTGGGGTTTGAGTCAGGTGAAAACCAGCGAGAACAGAAGTCATTTGGGCAGTAGGTGCATCATGCGATATTGAATTCTCAGCCCAATGAAGTGAGAAGCCTGGTAGAATTCTTTTTTGTGGTGTTGTTTATGGCAGAGTCATCTGTTACTATGGTAGCAAGCAATAAATAATGATATAAAGGGATTAAAATGAGTGCTGGCATTGCTGGCGTGTGGTTGGAAGGTTTTATTCTTTGTCTGAGTGTCATTTGTGCAAAATATGGTGGTGCGTTAAATTGAAAACTAGATTTTATTTTAAGATTTTTTAAATTGCTGATTAGTGAGTTATGGCAAAGGTTTCCTGAATGAGGCTGACCCTGCAGGGCTTGTGTCATGTAAACTAGTTTTTAAATCCTATTTGGATAGACTGTCTCCGGCTACTCCATGCTGGTGCAACAGTGTCTACAAAGGCACTTCTCCGAAGACTGAACAGTGGGCCTAGCAAGGGGTTTCACAGATAAATAACAATTAGTTCTGACTATTTTTCAGCTAGCGTTGTTGTGAATGGAGAGGAACCTGGCAGGAGAAAGGAGGAACATATCAAATATATCCCGGGAGCATTAGAAAGTAGCTTTTTCTAAATTGGTTTACAAATGCAAATAAACATTACACAGTGTCTGAAAGAAAAGTAATTTTTATTTTGCATAACAGCCTAAGACTGCTCATTCTTTTGCCTGAAGGAAAAAAAGGATTTTTTGTTGTTGGTTGTAGCAGAAGGTAATAGTCAGCAGGACCAGCAAGCTGCATGTCTTTTGCTCATAGGTGTACTGAGTTGAGGAGGAAGAACAACAACGTATGTTTCCACCTTCCCCCAAAACCTGGGACTGGGCACAACAGGTATCCAGGGAAAAAGCTGTAACAACCATTTCAGTCTACCTCTTCCTTTTATTCAGTGCAACATAGTTATAAAATAACACCACAGCCGTTCTTGTCCAAGCACCTCCTATGCTGAGGTCTCCTGGAGCCACAATGTGATAAGAAAGTCATCTAAATTCCTCCTCAGACCCAGCATGGCCTTCCGGCTGCAGGCAAGAACCAGTGCATCTTTTCTTTCAAGAAAGAAAGAATGAAAAAAAAGAAAGGAATCACAACTTTCTACCATTTTGCAGCATCAATTCTTTTAGTAGAGTGTGGGAAATAGACACATAAATGAAAAGGTGCAATCCTTTTTCCCTTGAGAATGCTGTGTGGACTGGCAGGGATGTGGTATTGTCTTTCCTTTATGCATATTAGATTGAGTAATTGTCATTATTACTCCATAGAAGTTCGCGTTCTCTTTATCCTCCAGCAAGTGTCCCTATGATCATTTCCCATCATTGTTACTGTTGCATTTGTAACACTTTCAGTGTTAGAAGCCATCCTAAACAGAACAATAATAATAGCAAAAATGACCAAAAAAAGGAAATTACAAGGATATTGCTGAACAATGTGACTGATTTGTGCACAAACGGATTTGTATTTTACTTACATTTTCCACTGAAACAAGTACCTGCTGTTTTGTGACACAAATCTACATCAAATGTAGAGGCTTGTTGGACTGCTGCTGATTAGAATACTGTAAAAGCTTCTTCATGTCCATGATGCATTTGGCTTCACAGTGAAGAGTGAAGAGGATCTGAGGATATAAAATTCCTCAGGATCCTGCTTTTCAGTGGAATCCAGTGCTCATAATTAAGGGAATTAGTAGCTGTCTGTCTTGGTTAATATTCCGACATGTTACGAAATGTAGAAAATGTAAGAGTTTGCAGAATAAGAGCATATTACTTCAACAGGATTTTGATGTATTTTATCAGTTGATCATACACACTGCTATTTCAGATAGCCACGGAAAGCCAGTCTCTGTGAGGGTTGATACGTACGCTTAAGATACACTAATTGCTGGCAGGGAACCTGAATATTATATTCCACTAGCCTAGGAAAAAAATATCACCTGGATCCTGTGTACAAGTGTCTGCAATTGCAGGAGAGTCCCGTTAGAAGATCAGTATCTTTGGCTTTACTGTGCTACAAGGTTTGTGGTTAATTCCTTATTGGAACATGAGCACTGAAGAAAGAAGGGAATGGCAAAGGAAACGAGGGCAGGGTACCTGAAGTAAGGAGAAGAGGAGATACAACGAGGATGACCGTGCTTGTCACATTACTCTATTTCCCATTGGAGAGCATCACATTAGTGCTATTGCTTTTAGGAGAAAAAGAGATGGTGGGGCTGGGATTTTTTGATTTCATGGTTCGTCACATTCTTGCGGGCACAGGACAGTTTGCATGTGGAGAATTCACAGGCATGTTACCCTACATTGGATTTTCTGCTTGGGTTTTGTGATTTGAAATGTCATGCAGGTAGTACTCTAAAGCTGCAAACTATCAAATGTTTTGATACATTTAGTAGAAGTATTTTTAACTTCAGAATTTTCACTTTGAGCTGATCCAGCCTGAACATTTAAATCTCTCTTCTGCAAGATCTAGTAGGAAAAAAGCTTGTCAGCAGTCTGTTTGGTTGCGTGTGTTTTTTAGAAAGATCTGAAGACTTGGCGTTGTTACCTGGTGCTCTACTGGGAGGCAGTTTCTACACCTTGGGTAGAAGAAGGGGGTATTGTATGGTATATCAAGTATGAAAAAAGCTTCACTTAACTCCTTGCTTGTAAGACCTAGAGCAGACTGAAATGCAATGGATTCTGTGCCTACCTGCAAAATCTGCACTGGTGAAATAGCACTTCATGAAATACCAGGTTGGAAACATGGCTGTCTCTGAAAAATTTTGACTTTTAATATTTCACACGTGGATATCTTTCTGTACGTGTATTCTTTTCCTGCCCACAAACAAGTGACCAAACTCTGGAGAGCTGGCAGCCGGAAGATCTTTTGATTTCATGAAGATTTGTCACATTCTTACAGGCACAGCACAGTTTGCACATGGGGAATTCCCAGGCACATTATCCTACATTGGATTGCCTGCTTTACTCCTTTCAGGAGTTTACAACTTCTGCTGAAGCAGAGCCATCTGTGCTCCACGGAGGTTTACTCCAGGGGAGTTCAGGTGGCATTCTCCTTGCTGCGGTCTCCTTACGATTTCACCAGACGTCTGAATTTTTGTTTGTGCACAAAAAATTCTTGTGCGTCCCTTAGCCAGACCTGCCATCCCCAGTCCCCGCTGAAACTGCCCCTTCTTGTGAATGCACTGGCTGTCAGCAGATTTCAAGGGACAAGGAATTTGCCACATCTTTTTCCTGCAGATACGCTGTTCTCCAGAGATGTCTTTTGAACCCCTGTAGGCTTGAACCTCAGAGCTTTTTCTAGATTAAAACTCATTCTGTTTTCAGTGAGAGTTGTCATAAAATGTCGTAAAATTAAATTTCTCCACTACAGGGGCTGGGAGGCTTCCCTAACCAGGTTGGATGATTCTTACTAGTAAGACCTAGAAAGAGCTCCTCTTAGCTTTTCTTTCTTAATAGGAATTCTGGTATTTTTCCCCATGTATGTTTTAGATATACCCTCTATGGAGAGCAGCAATGTGTTTATCATCAACAGTGAAAATACTGACCTGGAAAGGACTTTTTTTTTTTTTTAAATATATGCATTGATATGGATATAAGAAAAACAAAAACCTCACAGCTGCTCCGCCTGCAGGGCTTTTCTGAATAGCAGAAGGGATCAAAGGATGTTTTTATTTCCTTGTGAAGAGGAAAAATTCATCACTTTATAAATCACAGCAAAAACAAATCAAATCAATACCAGGAGCTTTTTAATAATAATGCATTTCTCATGGCTGTCCGCAGTATAAGTCTCAGCAGCGGGTGCCGCACACAGCAAAAAAAAGTGACCTAAAACCTGTCTCTGACACTGGTTTTCATTTAGCATTAAGGAATTAACTAGTGTACCAGACTGTAACATCCCAAACACTGACATGTTTAGAATCTGAGAGCTAAATCTGTGTTTTATAGCTTGAGTTCATCTGAACTGTGAAGTGGTATTACAAAATACATTTTTCCTTTCTTCAGAATTCCAGAACGTGTTGGATAGCTTTACTTTTTTCATCTGTTGTGTGCTGTGGCTGGGTTGTTAATGCACTTTGTCCAGTTGTTAGCAAGGCATCCTGAATGTCTTCTGTAGACCACTGGGATTTGAACACCTTTTTTGGTCGATGAGTAAAGGAGAAGCTCTCTCTCACCTTCTGTGGAACGTGTTGGCTTTTGTCCTGATGAATGTTACTGTAGGATGCAATCATTTATTTTAACCGTATTTGAGAGACTTTCAAAGGCATTGTATGATCTTGTTACAAGCCAGCAAATTCGTATTGTATATCAAGGGCTGAAAGTTAGTGCTGAGATCACTAAATAACACTTACTTTCAATAGCGCTTTAAAAACTTCTGGCCCGTGAATTTTGTGATTAGAAGTAGACCATCTATTAACAAGTCAGTGCATGGCTAGGGAATAGATCCAAGTGCTTCCTAAATTGGAGAAGTGTTGGCTGGGTATGGCAGTCAGCAGTAAGCAGGGTATAAAAAGCTATGAGTAGTAGAGAAAAGGATTAAGAAAAAGAGAAAGTTTTGTATTACCTCAGAAATAACTGAGTCACGCAGTTGCTTGGTGCAGCCATGAAGTTATTAGCAAGGAAAAAACACATCACAATATTTTATTGTCCCTTCTTTAGGTATTAGGGCTCCAAGACCAAAACCAGATATATATGTATATGGGTATAATTCTTTGTTTTCAGTTTTTCTTACTTACATTTCATGTCTAGACAAGATGCAACAGAAAGCTATTTCTTAATTATTAAGTAGTAATTAATAATGTGAATTAATGTTGTGCTGCCACCACATTGACCCTTTCTAATACATAAATTACATTGTTCAGATATCCAAGGATACTACCGCAGCATTTTCAATTGAAGTGTTACATTTTCTTTTCTTTTTTCTTTTTTCTCAGGTTGACTTTGAACAACTCCAGGAAAACTTGTGTCAGATGGAAAGACGGTGCAAAGCATCATGGGATCACCTTAAGGCTATAGCAAAGCATGAAATGAAGCCAACTTTAAAGCAAAAAATGTCTGAGTTCCTTAAAGACTGTGCAGAAAGAATCATAATCCTGAAGATTGTTCATAGAAGAATAATTAACAGGTACAGAATTAGATTGGTGACAGCAATATCTTGGTGATAAATGACTTGCTAAAATTATAAATTATGACATCATAAATATGTTTTTATAAGTGTTTAATCCACATTCCAGCAAGTAATGTTACCAGGATGTATGTGGTGCATATTTTGTTACAGACGCCATTTAAGAAAGTTCCCCGCTCCAGAAATTTTCTATATTTCTGATGAAAAGAAGCAACGATCCAGGCAATCATTTATTCCCAAGCTGCAATAACCGAGTCCTTTAGCTCCTAGTCCCCAAAAGCAAGCAACTTTTGGTCAAAATTAGGATCTGGATTCCAAATTATTTCAAATTTGTGGATATACACTTGAGGAGTTGATCTAGCTCTTCTTTTGTTTCCATAATGACTTCTTTTTCATACCATAAGTAAGCAGAAATCCCAATTGCAATGGAAGTGAATTCGCCAGTTTTCTGTTGTGTTTATCTTGTGCATTGTATAAATAAGAAAAACATTAACGGTTCCTATTACGTGCTGCAGGTACTACTATAAGCTTCTCCAAAACTGTGTCCATGTAATTGCATCTTTCTAGCATTGGGAAGACTCTTTACTCTTAGGGATATAGATGCAGTTAAAAGGGATTCACACACATTTTAAAACATTCAGTGTGCTATTGTAAATCATGCAATGTAGAAGCAATAGTAAAAGTTGCAAATAGTGCAAAAGCTCTGAATGCCACAGAAGCAGTAAAACTGTGAATTGAGAGTATCCCAAACTAAAGTACTTGGTAGATAATATAATTTTATGGTCAGTTTTGTGAACTAGAAATTCTTTTCTTCTTGTGTTTACTAGCCTGTAAATCTGAATTCTTCTTGTCTAGACTTTCCCCAACATCCAAACAGCTGCTTTGAAGTTGCTTAATACAAATAAATAGAATTGAAACTTTTTTTTTTCTATAACTGAAATTAAATTGGTCATTTACATGCCAGATTAGTCATATAAAGTAGATGGAGTTCCGTAAACATCTTATCTCCTGCATCAGCCTGGGAAAGTGGACTGGGATGAAGTTATCATAGACTAGACTTTCATGGTTTTAATTATAAGACACGCCAGTGTTATGCAAAGCATCCACGAAAATTCTGTAGCACAAAAGAAATGATGGGAGATAATAAAGTAATAAACGGATTCACTGAAATGTGGGGGATTTTCCTAGAAACCATCAAGAAAATGATTTTCCCTTTGCATTTATAAACTCATTGTTTTTCAGGTTTCATTCATTTTTATTATTTATGGGCCATCCTCCCTATGCAATACGTGAAGTCAACATCAATAAGTTCTGCAAAATTATTAGCGAATTTGCTCTGGAATACCGTACCACCAGGGAACGAGTTTTGCAGCAAAAACAGAAACGAGCTAACCACAGGGAAAGAAACAAGACCAGAGGGAAAATGATAACAGATGTAAGTGTCAAAATGTATCTATCTCCCACAGCATGGATTTTTAAAACTTTCTTTCATTGAATGTCATATGTGAAATGTAGTTACTCTTTATTTTTACTGTTAAGAGGTTCTTCTTCTCTAAGTAATGAACTCTATTCTCTTAGAAGACAAAACTTTTGAGACCTTGATTGTGTATATTTTTCACTTCATACCAATTTATAGAATGAGAACAAGCTGAAATTAAGCATCCAGAAAGAGCATCTCTATGTGTCACACAGTGCCCAAAATATTTAGAAGACACCAGGAGCTGCATGTACCTGGTCAGCCAAGAACATGAAAAAGGAAAAAAACCTATAAATTAGGCTCCTAATTGAGGATATGATTTAAATGATGAACCATTGTAGCCATTTAAGTAGTTATAACTGAATGTAAAAGAATTTTTCCTCTAACTTTGAATATTCTAATATAGTCTTTAATCTTAGTATTTTATCTATTTTATATATATACAGGCACATGCATAGCAATTTTCTTCTTAACTTTAAAGCACATAACAGCCAATTTTATGGGAACAGACTACTTTGGAATTCTGAAAGAATGGAAATTTATGTTCACAGTAGATGCTACTCTGCAAACTTTTTGACTGTATGACTGCATACTGATAGAATAATTTAAAGTAAGATTAGCTTTCTCAGCATAGTAAGCTTTAAAATCCACTTGATTTTTTTTTTATCTTTTTTTTTTTAAGTTGATGTAGTTTGACTCAATCCAAATAAAGTTTTAAGAAGTGCCAGTACTTAATAAAAGTTTCCAGCTGTCTCCAGATCCAAAATCTGGAGTCTCGATTAGTTGCGAGTGGTTCATTGCATACGAAGCTACCCCTGCTTTTGACATGAAAAGCCCTAAGCTGATTACAGTTTTATGGCTCACACAACACTGGTCAAAATATGTATGTATTGAGACCGATATAAATTGAGACTGTATTTAAGTCATTGACTCACGGTCATTTGTAGATCTTTCCTGGCAATATCCTCTTTAAATTTGGAAATCTGCCCCATCTACAGAAAATGTTAAACCTGTATTATTATCTCAAAAGATTTTCCTTTTGCTCTAGCCTGAGGTTAAGAAAAAGGTGAAGGATATAATATAATACAGTCATACAAATTTTCAAAGCTACCACTGGGAAACTGAGATCACTTTCTTCAATTGCTTCTCAGTTTTCCTAACATACTCTAGAGGATCAAAAGGTAGCAAAGAGATTGGTAAATTAAAATGTTCGTTTCCTCTGGTAGCTTCAATACTTTTTACTAGTTTAATCAGTACTAAGATGTGAAGGAGTTACTATTTTCCTAGTGTATGATGTTGTGTTTCTGTATTATCTGTCCTGCTTGGCTGTGGCAGGACAGCAAGCTGCTCTATGTCCTGTTCCTGCAGGAAACGCAAGAGGAAAAGGAAATCTGATCACTGGCAGCTGGGTTCAGGAAGCGGAGAGAAGGGACCCTTTCAAACCAGAAAAAGGCTCAGGGTTGACAGCTAGTCAGTGACGAGTGGAACCAGGGACAACGTCCCTTTTCCGAAAATGGGGGCAGCGAGGCTTTTCCCAGAAAAATGTATAATTAGAAGAAGACGTCTTGATCAGCCCAAGATAGTGTTGAGATTTGACAAGAATTAAAAGCCATCTGACAGCTAGTGTTCCACCTAAAAATATCTTGCAGGTCTCCAGAAATGGAGCACTTTTTGCCTATCACTAATTTACAATGATATGACAGTCCTATTAGCTTTAAAACAAAAAGCCTGCCGCAGTAAAAAACCACATTCTTTAAAATACCCCTCATAGAGGTGCCCTTTAAGAGAGTTATTCATGTGGCCATATGGTTATTTCAGGATTTACTAAATCTCTTTTAACTATAGCCCAGTAATATGGCCTCGTTCACCATTCATTTGATTGCAGTACACAGTAAAACAGAATTAAAGTTGCATCAGACTGTTTGTCACAGCTTCCTTTGACAACTTCAAAGTCAGATCTACCTCAAAACAAGTTTCCAAATCAGCAGGATGGAAGATATTTATGTGTGAAGAATGATGAAAAAGGGGAGTTTTATTGTAGCCTTGTGTTGGCTGCAGTTTGTATCTGGTTTTGATTTTCTTAGTGTTTTATATTTGAAGTCATTGGAAAGGGAAGATATATCAGTAATGCACTGACAGTGTGTTCAACTAGTTACAAAACAGTGATAGAAGAAATTTTAGATCTTGACATTAGAAAGAAACGCTTTGTAGACAGTAATTCTAATAAGAAGTAGTCATGTGGAATTTTAATTTCTGCTTTTGGTGACCTATAAGGATTGTGCGGTTATTTGATATTTACTTCCTTGTCCTTTTGCAAGTTTCCTCAGGACCTCATTTTTATCACCTTGCAGTACATTCCTTTATGCAGAAGAAGAGGGATTTTAGCAAAAATGGGAAAGGAATAAGCCAGAACCATCCCAGTTCTTAACAAGAAGGCACGTATCTCTTAAACCTTGGTCCCCCCTGCAGACTTGGAAGGCAGAGGGGTGCTGGCTCTTTGCGTGGAGAGAGTCTGCTGGCTCTTCGCGTGGAGAACTTGCATCAGCTTCAGCGACTGCTCACGTGGAGTAGGGCTGAGAAACACGATGAGGAATATTTCCAGTCCTTCTTTCAGCCTTTTACCACAGAGATCTTTATGTTTATATGTTCTTTAATAGCTGAAGCGAACTGGACACTGTCAGTTTAAATCTGGGTGAATGATGTCTGCACAAGAGAGAGAGAGAAAGATGGGGCTGGAAGGAAAAAAACAAAACAGTGAGTTGCCACAGTTTCACAGGGAAAATTGCCTAATCTCTGTAACCTTATATTTGGCTTTAGCCAGTGATAGCTGTCACTCATTTCAGGCACACTAAAAATAACAAGCAAGCAAAATAGAGAAGAAATGCAATTATAGGTACAAGTCTGAACTTTTTAATGTTTTTAATAATAGTAGGTAATATAAGCATCTGTCTTCCAGATTTATGAAGCTCTGCTTTTTACGATACTTAAGAGTTTCAATTCCAAAATTGCTATGTAATAGAAATAATATTTTGAAATGACAAATCCGCCACATAGAAATGCTAGCCTAAAGGAAAAATGGGAGGCAGGGAGAGAGGGACAGAGGGAGGAAAAGAAGGAGAGAGGTCTCAGATTATCCTGCAACATCCAATATTGGATGACAGAAGAATTGAGCAGCCTTTTTTTTCTTAAAATTAACATCTTGTACCTGCAGGAGGTATTCAATATAGCAATATTCTTCAGGTGCTTTTTAGTAATATTACATGTTAAAAATTTCCTTATTTATTAACATTTCTCAGTGTACTTATAATGATGAAATGAAGAAGGAAAGAAAAGGCAGAATGCACGCACTTGAGTGAGAGCAGATTCCCTTCCTGAAACAAAAGTTTAATTTATTTACTTTGCTACTTTGGCTCTTGTGGTCAGTATTTGCTGGGCACCAATGGCTCTCCAGACATGGAAACACGAAGGAGATGGTGAGCCACACCTCCTGTGCACTGGAGTGGCTTCGGGTGTAGAAGACAGCAGTTCTAGTTGTGAGCCCCCTCCACCCAAGGCAGGAGAAAGGGAAATGGTAATGCTCCAGATACTGGAGATGAGCAAAGTCAAACTGAGAGGAATACTTTGCCCTTAAAGTAAGTCCATAGCAAATCACTTCTAGCTAGATTAAATGGGCAGGAAGGCCAGCAGCTGGGACCTTCCCTGTAAAACTCTAGTTTGATGTAAAGTAATAATGTAATACACTCTTTATGTGTGTACTCTGCTTTTTCATCTTTCCCTGAGTGCCTTTTGCATAGTTTAGCCTAATTTGCTGTCCTCCTGCCTTTTATTTATTAGATAGATGTACATATGGATTAGAATGCAAGCATGTTCTTGCTTCCTATTCTTCTCCTTTCTGTTTCTTATTCATGCCAAAAAGTGAACAGTGGCCTTCTTCAGAAGAATTGCTTTACGGTGTGACTCCCCACCCCCTCCCCCCGGGGATGGAAAAAACAAATAGATCTTTTCATAATGTAAAGGGAACATACCTGCCGAGGTCCCTCTGCAAAATATCTCCCTGTGTTTCTGTCAGTGCCACTGCGTCCAAAGAAAAATAAGCATCTCACTCTTCGAATAAAACATACCCTTAAAAAGTAATGTTAATGTGCTGCTCAGCACTCTCACAGCTAATCTTCTTATGGAGATTGTGCTGAAACTAAGCTGAGGGCCAAAGTAAATCGAGCTTTCATTTTTAATGATGAATGTTTCTGGAACAGAATGTATCAATCCTAGACAGAAATCATAGCTGAGATGGAGATAAGGTCAAAAATATGTATTAGTAACACTAGGAAGGGGAACAGAATTGGTGGAATGCTTCTTCTAAAAAACAAAACAAAACAAACCCCACAAATAAAATAGATGTATCAAATTTCTGGGCTATGTTTGCACTTTATAAGCAGTCGAACTGAAAATTGTGGAAACAAGGAGCACAGATACTTGACAAACTGTGTTTTACTTGGGAACGTTCCATGTGGGGCATCTTACAACCCAGTGAAGAATTCCCCTGGCATTTGGGAACACAACTGTAAATAGTTTGCTAATTCCCTGTAAATGCCCAAATTTAAGAAGACTCTGTGTGCCATAATATTTTGATATGCCCATTGCATTTAATGTAGAGTAACTGTCGAGAGAGTTTTACACACCTGCTGTCACAGAGCGTGAAAGCCCTGAGTGACAAAAGATAATTGCATCTCTTTAATTTCCAGAATTTGGTATCAGGCAGCTACTGAGGAACTTTAAGCATTTATTCAAAGACTACTCAACATTTGATTTGAGTGCTCTGTTAAACTGGAACTTGAAGTTGAAAAGCCCCAGCTTAAAAAAGGAATTAAAACAAGCACTTAAGTGTAGAGAAAAACAATTGCCAAGAAGCCGACCTCTGCACTGGGAGAAAGAGCAGCCAGGACCTCCCTGTGCTGGAGAGAGCTGGAAACAGGCGAGGGAGTCCTTCCTAGTGCTCTCGGTTTCCACAGCACAAAAAGTGGGCGAGCAATCGCATGACTCAAGGGAGAGAAATAGGATGGGTTAGGGGTAGTTTCAGGTGATAATTTTTCTAAGAAAAATTGAGAAGTTCTGATATACCCTACTGAGAGTGACAGTCTGTTCTGTGTACAGTTACCTAAAAAAAAAAAATAGAAAAAGGCAAGTGGATTGTCAAAGGAATGAATTCCTTATACACTTTGTATTTTCATGTCTTCCTATAATTGCATAAACAGTACCATGGTTACCTCTTACTCTGTCATGGTTTGACCATACTGTCTTTCCTAAATCTTGCTGTTTGTCCTTCTCCACCCTGTCCTTTGTTTCCAGTGGCAGACTGATGAAAAAGAGGATACTGAGGTATGGTTCTCTGAAAGAGCATGTCATTCTCATGTCCCCATGTGCTATAACATCTTACTTCTAACTCAGATAGTATGGACTGCTCAACTCCATCTGCTCGACTGGAATTATGAACCATGACATTTCTCTCATAGCTTTTTGGCTCAACCATAAGAATGCATTTTTACAGTAAACTTTAACCATATGCATACCTGCTCTTTTGAATAAGGATATCCTGATCTGAGGCCTTAATAATTTTCCGTTTTCTCATTTCTTTTCCTTAGTATGTTTACTAAACTGCAAAGTATCTCCACAACTCAAAACACCTTCTCTCTGAACGTTATGGGGATCACCAGTTACCTTGGGCTATAGATTACCATGATAATTTCATTGTCATTATTAAGATGTGTAAGCCCAATAGTATTATTTTATACAGTGTTCAAAAGCATCAGGATATAAGGATGCAATGCAAATAGTAATGGTTCCCCTTGCCATATGAACTGTGAATAAGATACTTCAGTCACCACAGAGGTGAGCCGTGGAGTAGTTCATGTATTTATTATAAAGTGCTCCTGAAGGTGATGTTGAAAGTAAAGGCATGAATAAATAATTTAAGAACTGTAATGTACTAGCTATTCATATTAAACCAATTTATTTGTTTGAGGAGCATCTGTTGTGCAATGCATTTTTTGTTCAGCATTACTGCTTTCTTCAATTTGCTGAACATAAACACTGTGGCTTAATGCTCACTTTCATAATGGCAGTCATTTGCTCAAGAGGATGGGGTTTGGGCATTAATCTGCAGCAACATCCGAAAATTAAGGAAGTGAAATAAAACTTCTGGCTACAGAGCCTCTCCCCCAGTGATGATTTGTGCTATATAGCTTGGGGCAGAGAAAGAAAATGAAACAAATCAGCCTTTTTATGCCAACATTTAACTAACCTGTGTGAACAGTAACTAACAGCTATGTGAAGACTTTATAATTTGTTTTTTTTCTGAGTTGGTATTTATTAGCTTTAAAACCCATTGTATATAAGAGAGTATTCGTAATGCAAAAATGGCATGCACTTTCACAGAAGTTTCTCTCTAATGTTTTTCCGTCTGTTAATTTCACGTGTGAAACTCTAGCACTTGCACACTTTCCTCATCAAAATGTTGCAGGCTCATATTTTAACAAGAAAACAAACTTCTCACTATCAAATAAATCTCACACTGGTATATTTAGCTCAGTGCCTTGTAGGGATTATTGTTTTGCTACTTAGTTAACTTGCTGTCCTTCCCCAGAAAAGTCATGTTAAAATAGAATCATCTTGTCATTGATTTCCAGATTAAATATTTTCAGTTTGCAGTCTTGACAGCCCCAGGGACTCGATCAAAGCTCTGAAAGTAGGACCCTGTCTTTTCTTCCAATTTACCGTTTTCTGACAGAAAGGCTCTGCAGGTTTGCATCCCTTTAACTGACTGGCTCGATACCATCAAGTGAATAATTAATGCTGCTTCTTGTGCAAAGGAAGAAGAGAACGCAGCACACCTTCCTTCATTTGTGCTGAATTGGTAGGAGTAAGAAAGATTAAAAGGGAAAAGACAACGTATTTTAGTTTCTGATGCTGAACTATTGTGACTGAAAATACTGAGGGGTGTTATTATCTGTTGATGCCTCTTTGCTGTTGACAGAGCCCGTATTTTCTGCAGCCAGGATTGTATTTTAAATGTGCTTCAGCCTTTCTGTAGATAAGAGCAGTGGAACGAATACCAACGTCGCAGCCCTTTGTAGGCAGAGGCTGGGAAGGGAAAGCAGCCCAGAAATGCAGAACTCTTCTTCTCCTTAGAAAGTATCCATTTCTGCTGTTTCACCTATTTCTAGAGGACTGTTTGCAGTAACCAGTGGAGCTGCTGCATCCACGTGCTGTGCGTGTTGTTAACGTAGTCGTGGTGACAGGGAAATCACGGGGGCGCTGGGGAAGCAGAGGGCAGATTCCTAAATCTCTTGTAAGGTTTTGTTTGTTCTTCTAACTGCCAACTGCAATTTTTGTGTTTTGGCCATGAAATAATTTGGCTGGGTGTTTTGGGACCAGGGATTTTTTCAGCATTACTGGTAATGTATTTTAAGGTCACTTGTAGGTATTTGTGTTATAGAGCAGTTTGAGAGTTTTCTGTTTAGTGATGCAGAGAGGCAAGAGGGAAAGGTCTCTCTTCCCAGACCACTCTCCTGGTTTTGCCTTGTTACTGAAAGGTGATTGTACAGAAAAAAAAGCAATTTCTTATTCGTGCCAAGTCTCAAGCTGCACCCCCCGCCAGTGTCATACCTGAGCCCAGATTGGGCCCAGCCTGGATCGAAGGTTTCAAAGCAAGTCTTTGCTTTGTACCTTACGCTGTCAGACAGAAGGTCAAATTTATAAAGCTCGAGCTAATGCATCTGGTTTTCCTCTGATTGTGTCTGCTCCCTGGTTTCCAGCTTATTTCTGCTCGGGGTGCATGCTCTGAGAGAGGAGCAACTGTTGCCTGGCTCTTTGGGAAATATCTGCACTCCAGCTCAGGAGGACACTTCTCCTTGCAGTTCACAGTCAAGACTGACCTATTCTGCATGCTGTTTTCAGTTAAAACAACAAATCTGTTTTCTTCCCACAGTCTGGCAAGTTCTCCAGCAGCTCGCCCTCCTGCCAGAGCCAGCCCCAGGGGCTGCAGTACGCGGAGGACGCTGCAGAGCACGAGAACATGAAGGCCGTGCTGAAGACCTCCTCCATCGCTGGCGAAAGCACCACGGCGCTTGGGGTCCGCACTCGAAGCCGAGCCAGCCGAGGTAAGTGCCAGCAGTTTCCTTTTGGCCACTTTTCCTGTGGCACGGTAGCCATACAGCAGCCCAAACGCAGGTTGTGGCCCTTTGTCTAGCACTCGCAGCAGAAGGGGTTGAAGGGGAAGGAGACAACCCCAGTGGTGTTTCCACAATGGAGGTGGTGATTTGGGGCATGGGGATGTAGGAGAATTTACCTGAAGTTTTAACGTGTGTAACAGCCAAAGTAGTGCCTGGAGGCGTTAGTACAAGCCTGCAGAAATTTGCAACTCTCCCCCCACCCCCGTGAATGTGGCTGCCCTCTAACACCCCAGTTTTCATTCCCGTTCTCATCATGAAGGCAAAATGGGGGATCCATTATGTGGTTTTCTTTTTATTTTCAACAGAAGCATGTAGAAAGTAGCAATTCAAATGGAAGCGAAAGGGCCTTGCAGCATTTTAGGAATGACTGGAGAGAGGAAAAAGATTAATCTTTTAACGACCTCTGCTTAACTGCAAAGGTAGTAGATTAAGTGAGGCCTAGGAGCATAAAAAGCTGCTGTGGACAGCCCCTATCTCCTTGCTGTCCTGACAGATACCTCTTTCTCTGAGGTCCACGTCACCCTACTGTTTCCAAGTGTCAGCGTGGGTGATTGCTGAAAGCTGACAAGGGAGGAAATGAAATCCTGAACCAACCCGCCGCGTCCAACACCTGATACTCTGACAGAAGAGCTCACTGGTACAACCATTCTTGGCAATGAGATAGCCTTGTTTTTTGTCCAAGACATGATTCACTGGTACACCTCTTCATTTAAGCAGCCACTAAACCACTGCCTTTATGCTAAATCATTTTACAGACACTGGGTTCACCAGTTTATTTTCTTTCGTCTTCCCCTCACCCCCTCCCATACGTGTGATACCTGGAAGATGGTTTTGGAGTAAAGGTGATGCACCAGTTCAAGTCTTCAGTTTTCTGTTCTGGTATTTCTTTTCCCTCACATCTGGATATCTTATACTTTCTTGGTTCTTTTTTGATACCACTGATAGTGCATCCAGAGCATTCACCAGTAAGTCTGTGTGTGTGTAGTTTATTAAGGCTTGAAGCCCTGATCCTGTCTAATTTAGAGGTTTCACAGCCCCAATTTAGGAAGCAAGTCAACTAGCTAAAATACAAAGATTAAATAATTCAAGCTGCACTGCAACAAGCTGCATAGCTGAAGTAATCCATTGAATGCTAACGAGCAGTGTGTCCTGATAATGATAATGAAGAATGGCAGGGGCAGAGGATGGGTGAGCCAGACAGAAGCTTGTCGGGAGCACTGTCATACAATACAACTGCTCTTGACAAGAGCCAGGAGAGAAGCAGCAGAGCAAAGTGCTAATCAAAGCTGTGGTATATTGACATCAGGGACGTGATATGGAGTGGTCTTGCCAGTGAACTGTTAGCTGCTTGCAATTCTACCGCACCCACTCTTTTGCAAAGCTTGCTGTCAGTGTTCACGCTTCATACTAGCCTTCAAATTATTTAAAAACAAAAAGCACATGGAACAGTATTCTGTAGTGGAGGAACCCAAAGATGTGTCTGACACAGCTCTGTGGAGTTAAGGAGTGCCAGAGCCTTCGGTTCGGAGACAGGGCTCACTTGTTTGTTCGTGGTTTTAACCAAAATTGCTTATTTAGCTTTTCAGCTTGCCAATGACTCTTGCTTTTCTGCTCATAACAGAGCACATGCAGTTGTGCCAGGATGCATACAGCTTTGTGATGAGAAGGTGAATTCTTCACTGTGAAAGGGACAACTAGACACGTCGAACCCCGTTTTTTTCCCTTTTCTTGTCGTCTTTGCACTAGGCTCTGACACAGATGCTTGGAAATGGATCGCTTCTCTCTTTTGGTACAAAGGACCTGTCTTGCTGACTTGCACCAGTTTTTAACATGTGCCATGACTTCTAGTCTCTGTGTAACAGGAGCAGAGGAAAACATGGTCACACAACACTCCAGCAATCCTTGGATCATAGACAGTCTCTAGCAGACATTTGCCAGTTTTATGGTCAAGGATAAGACTCTGAGGCTGAAGGGAATAGAAAGTTATAATTGCATTTGAGCTCTTGGGTCTCTGCTGATACAGCAGAGAGTCTAGGGTATTATTTAGAAATATTCTCTATTAGGCAGAGTCTTCTACTTTCGCCAGTTTGAATTAGTGATGACTGAGCTGCCTGCTGTAGTTCCCAAAAAACTCAACTGCAAAACCAAAGTGACGCATGAGACTTCGGTGTTCTTTTCCCTCAATTCATTTACTGGACTTTTCCAGGCCGTATCGGTTCATGGAACGCTGGCAACGACGATTCACCTAATGCAACAGATGATGCAGCAGATGAGATCATGGATCGCATTGTAAAGTCTGCCACCCAAGTGCCAAGCCAGAGAGCGGTGCCTAGAGAGAGGAAGCGATCACGAGCAAATAGGAAGTCATGTGAGTGTATGACTATTAAATTTCTCAAAATAAGCAAATGTGCAAATATTTATGTATATCTGTGTAGGAACCAGGCCTTTAGTATGCAGACATGCGTTGGTAATTCCTAGTAGCTTGAGCATATACTTATGCTTGGTGTATATTCCTCTTAGTATTGTTTAAACAATGTATGCAGTGGATGACTCTGTCTTCTACAGAAGATGAAATGTCCTTAGCAGTAAGAGAAGAAGAATGTTTTCTGGTGCTTTAGAGCTTCTCTGATGACAGTACTTATTCATAACTAGAGAAGTCAGATCAAGACCTCAAATGGAGACTGTGAAGGTACTGTGAACTGGCATGAAGATTAGTAGTCGCATCTGTAGCTGAATTTTTTCATAAAGCAAAAAGGAGTTTGAAAGATTTCACCTCTAAAAATCTTTCTCTCTTGTGCTGTGTACACTCCTTCCACAGCCCTGAAAGCAAAATGTCTACTGCCGCTCGGCCGCAAAGAGGTTACAGAGGAGCTTAGCTTCCACTGAGAAGAAAAAGTAGTACATTTATAAGGTGGTCTTTCAACAGTATAGTGTGGCTGCAGTGCTGAGCTGTGGCACCTGAGTTTGAGCAGTCTGATTTGGTGCTTTAGTAAACACAACGTTTAAGAGGTGATGACCTTTCTAGTTCTTTTTTTTCCTTATGTGCAGAGACTACTGCGATTATTATGAGAAGGATAAGTAGCCAAAGAACATAACATTTTAGTGTTTAATGTCATTCACTATATGTGGCTTTTTGACTACCTTTCCATCCATCTTTTTAGCATTTCTGGGAAGTTAGGACAAAGAGGAGACAACAACAGTGAGTGAAAAATCACACAGATTTTTGTTTTTTGTGGAATTGTTCTAACATAGTGGGTGATCAAAAACATTTGGTATAAGCAGTGATTGCTATAAACTAGCATGTGCTAGCATATTCACTCTCCCCAACATGCTAAGAAAGGGACTTCTGCATGTCACAAGAGCGAAAGCAAAGCGGACAGTCTGGTTAGATGAGCCAGACTCTGAGCAAAGAAAATGAGCTGACACTGGATTGTCTGTCTTACTTTCCGTCACACACTGTGCCATACCTCTTTGTGGTATCACCTTCTGCTGCTACCCACTTTCCCACACGGTTCTGGTGTTCCACACATGCTGACCGCCCTTGTTGGCTTGTGCATATCAAACAAACCTCTTGTATGTTTGCCTATTTCCATAGTTTATCCTGTGTTAAAATATTTCCTCTGTTAGCAACACTACCTTCATGCACACACACCAAAAAGTCTTATTTCTGCTTTTTACTAGGTACCTTTTTCCCAAGGAAGCACTTGCTGCAGGAAAAAAACCAAAACAACCCACCCAGGATAATGATAATAAAAATACTATATAAAAAATACTATATATTTTTCCATGGAGTTGGTTTTTATATTCAGTAAAAACATTAACAGGGATTAAGTATTCAGTAAATGTTTAGGCTGGGACTTACTCCCGTTGTAATTAATCATGATAGAATCCAGCTCTTTTGCTTGTTTGTTCTTCAAGATCTGGATGAGACACTTAAGTGGATTAAAAGGCAGTTTCAAAACAAACATAAAAGTTCAGTAGTTTAGCGTCCCTTTCAACTGACTTGCTAAAAGAAAGTATGAAAGGAGAATATATTAGCTGAACTATTTCACTCTGATAGATATGCATCAATATACCAGGATGATGAATAGATGGTGTAGTTGAGCTCTAAAATACACTTGGCTGGACTGATAATACGGTACCTCCAGGAAATGAGCAGAGACCGGCCCTTGTCAGTGCATGATGTGAATTACAACACAGGTCCTCCATGAACATATTAGAAAGTAGATCTTAGGCATACTTTAATAATTTAGATTAGCAGGCACTATGATATTTGTCATCTGCAGAGCAAAGAGTCCATATTATCTGATGAGTTTGATTCACTACCTTCAATCTGCAGGCTCCCATACACATCCTTTGGCTTTTGCTGTGAGCTTGGTATTCAATCTATTCATAGACATCAAAGCGAAACTCAGTTGAAAGGAATGATTTTCACTGTGCATCACGATGCATATGTCTCATTGCTTTCAGTGCAGAACTGGAAATTTTGTCAGGCTTACTTCGCATTCAGCAAAGTTTTTAATGAACCTGAGCTGAGATCTGTGTTTTTAGCAAAATCAGAAACCCAAAAGGTTTATATGCAATTGCACTGTAAACGTTTCCTGTGGTTCAGGTAGGAGGTTCTCATGGGCGAGGGATTTTCTTGCTGTAAAAAAAAAAGACAGAAAAATGTGAAGTAAAAGGCAAGTGATAGTCAAGTCATATATAAGTAGGGGAAAACAGAAATAGGAATATGAAAAAGTTAAGTTCAAAAAATTGTTATAATGAGAAGATTAGACATTTTGAACATATTCATTTCAACCATTTTACCTTTTGTAATTTTTGAGCTGTGTGACTGTATCTGATATGCAGAGAGCTTAGTTAGATCTTAATGACGTGGAACAGTTTGAACTCTCAGAGCAATCAGCAGAACCATAAATTGGGAGGAGGAATAAAGCAGTGAGTCATCAAACAAAAGACAGATGGAAACGTCTGTATCCGTTGGTTGAAGATACAAAGGGTCACTGATAAATCCAGGTATTACTGAAGCCGACTGAGAACTAGTAGGAAGGAATTTGTTCCGTGGGAGCTGAAACGGACTACAGAAAGCTAAGGTACATGGTAAGTGCATAACAACTGAGTTCCTGTGATGGTCTACAGAGAGGGAATGTAATTCTATGCTAGACCTTTACACAGTGTAGGTTTTTAAAGATAAAATTTGACATTTAAAAATACAGTAACCAACTGGAAGTCATTGCCTCATGACTGGTGTTTAGTGCCCTGCCTACCAGACATACTGGAGTAATGTTATATATGAGAAAACAATATTACAGTTGTATTCATTTATTAGAAGCCTCATCAGAAAGCTACAGGATTGAGTGAGCCACAGAAACGCTCTGTCACCCCTCGAGGTGGTCATTCGAAGACAGCTTCAAGGCAAGCTTCTGCTGTATTTTTTCCTTCTGATGTCTTTATTCTGTGTGTAAACAGCAGATCCCAGCCTCTAGAGGTGTCAGTTCAGTATATTTTGAAAGCATAAAAACCAAATTAGGCTGAAAAGATACTGTTTCCGTTCTTGAAGACTGAGGGCAGCTTTCTGTGAGAAAGGTTTTTATAATGTTATGTGGAGCTGTTCAACTTAGCAAAGAAGCAAAAAATAATATAATTAGGATTGTCTGGTTCTCCCATAAGGTTAGGTTGACCTTCACAAATGATGCCATAACAAACAATGAGTGCAAAGGAAAATTGGGATAAGGAAGTTTTAAGAATCATTCTATTTGATAGTTCAAATTCCAGTGAATACAATTGCTAAAGTTAATTTTAGCAGCTTACAGAACAATAGTACAGGCATTGCACCAGTGGGTTTGGGGGAATAAAAATGAAACTCTGTATGAGGTACCACTGAGGTTTCAGAAAACAGTCAAGAAAGGAAGTTATTTAATACAAAGAGAGCTGAATTAAGAAAATAAATAAATGTAAGGTAGGTAAGCAGAGTTTGCTGTAAAAATCAGAAGTGGGGTAATAGAAGAAATTATATAAAGAACAGGGCTGCTTAGAAAATCCTGTTACTAAATGAGAGTTTCACATCATGATGAACCAGCCTGTGCCAATTGCTTCCACATGAGGGGGAAATAGAATAGGCCTTATAGCCATGGCAGCTTTGAGGCAACAGAAGACGCTTAAAGTCTTTACTTAAGTACATTAATTTAAAAGAACCCCCGAAACATCATGATAGGCAAATAGGAAGCTAATGCTGTTTTCCTTCTTGTCCTGGCTGTTTATGTTCAAACATTCATCCCCCAACATATAACACTGCCCCAGGATTACACTCTTACAGAGTTGCCATCTTTGTGTTGGTCCCATTGAACTGGTCTGTCTCAAGAGTATGATGTAATTCCTATGAGTCAGTGTCACAAAAGTCATACTCCAGTCTTATAATCATGAATCAGCACATGGAAGATATTCACACTAATTCAGGCATACGCAGAGCAATACTTGGAAATGTTGAGCCAAACAGTGCTCATTTCTGACCTCTGTGAATGCCCATGGCAGGGATCTGAAAAAGGACCAAGATAAAGTCCCAAGGATTCCGTACCTTGTTCAGATGCTAATTAAGCCATAGCTGACTAGCAATTACCTTAAGGCAATTAGGCTAAAACATGAACCTGCAAGTATCTTCCTCCTTCTTTATGAATTTTTAGTGTTAACAATCTTCATGCCTGAAAAATGTGTCTCCTGGCTCCCTCAAGTCAAGACAGTGGTCAAAGAATGGGAATCCCAACATGGTCTTGCCAACAACTAATTTCAGATAACTGCACCAAGGAAATAGGTCTTTAAAGATGGCTTGACTACACATCACTGTTTGCGTCTGGATCTTCAGCTGACCCTGATTGGCAAACCATAATGTAGGGCCCAGGTGTGACTAATGTTTGATGGTGAGTAGCACAGTGATGGTTGTGTTGGATTCATCTGAAGGACGTTGCACAGCAAGAGGCTTGTTTTCCCCTACGTTGTTTTATCTCAGAGCACCGCTCTGTGTGTGCACTTTTATTTCTCTTAGCTTTTCTTGACATTAAAAATCTGCTTTAGATTTGAGGTAGAGAAATGGGTTTGGAGCAGATAATAATTGAATCGGAATTTAATCCAATATTCTAATGAGATGACTTGATCAGAATTATTTGTGATGTTTAAAAAAGAGAGGAGAGACATGATAATGCCTTGTTCTTTTATTAGGCTTTGGAATCACATGTTAGCATAATAATATACCCTGTGACTGACCCCTGAGATATGGAAACATCTCATAAGGATTTATTGATTTATTTGCATAATGACTTGCAGGGAGTACAAAATTCTTACAGTCATTTTGCAGAAATGGATCTGAGGCACCACTCAAGTAATCTATCAGACCCATATGAGTGGACTGTGGAGGAGATAGGAATTGAATCAAGATTAGGTGAATCCTAGACAAATAAGCTCTGGGCCTGTGGATTAAATTTAACTACATAACATCCCAGGTCAGGTATTTCGTACAAAATTCCACCTTCAGTAAAAGTGAAATAGGGGTTAGCACACTGTCATCGGGTGCCAAAAGTGGGAAAGAGATCTGCCAAAAGACCGGGCTTGGAGACAAGCTTTAGACAAGTTTCAGTAACACGTGCAGCGCTGCTTTGGAATAAACATGTTTGTAAGCAAACAAAATACTAGATGGGAGACTATTTGAATCTAAATTTGTGTAACCTTTGTTTGGTATTCATAGAATGCTTCAGTTAATTTTTTCTTCTTCTTTTCTGTGTTTTTTCCTTATTTTTCTTTTTTTTGTCTCTCCACTTACTTTTTCTGGCTATGAAAAGATACAGAAGTGCCAAAATACCAGGAGGGAGACTGTTCTTCTGGTATTTATAGCCTGACTAAAAGCAGGAGTTAATGGAAATTATGCTTTTAAAAAAATAAAAACCTTATAAGAAGAAAGTCTATATAAAATGCTTTAAAGGCAAGCAACTTCAGTTAGAATTTGCAACTAATTATTTAGGAATTGAGTAACTGGATCCTATCAGGAGTTAGAGGAGGGGGCAGAGTAATCTAGTTAGTGATACACATTTAGAAGAAGTTCATGTATCACCGATGGTATTCAGTATCAAAGTCTGTTGGTCCTCACATGAAGTACTAAGCCTTCAGAAGGTCAATACCCATTTAATAAAAATCTAATTATTGAATGAAAACAGAATGTGAGGTAAAGCATTTAAACCTCTGGCAGCTGGAAGGTTATCTCCATTAGATGCCAAGATACCTGGTGTCTTTTGGATGCCTTTTAAGTAGTACATTCTTTCATCCTTATGACATCAAGATCTTTGCAAAAATGACAGAACTGAACTCCATTATCTACAATAAATAAAAATGCAAACAATAAATAAAAAATATTAATAATAGTTAACAAATGAATAATAAATGCAGTTGACCACAGTCAGTTGTATAAATTGATGTACTTGATGAGGGTGAGGCCCGTGTAGTCCTGTATCTCATCTCTGCCAGAGGCCAGCATCAACAGCTGTAGGGGAACAAACAGAAGTAGGAGTAGTTGAGTAACCTGTAGGTCTCATCATGGCTTTTAATCCTTGTAAATCAGTGCACTTATCTGAAGCATGAGACTGAATAGCTGGTTGCATATTTTCAGTTTTGTCAATTGTAATCAAAGGCCTATATAAATGTCATTGTTGAATTAATACCATTTCTAAGGAGGTACATATTTATTTATGAGTCTTCAGTTTCTGCTTTGAAATGTGTATAACTTTTTTTTTTTATAGTTTTCTTATAAAATAACTCGACAGACAGGGATAGACATTCTGCTTTTAAACTGTTCAAATATATAGTACCTATGTATTTTGTTGGCAGGTTCCATGAGTTTCAAACCGTATCTTTCATATCTCAAGTTTCGTTCAAGAGTGTTTGCCTGGTCGTAGCACTGTGAAAGTGAAATTGCCATCATTCTGTACAGTTTTATATCATGTAGTCTTCAATACAAAAGGGTTTTTGAAAGCCTGGTTTAAAAATCTAGTAAAAAATTGCTTGTAAAAGAGACTTAAATTCATTTCCCAGTCACTTTTTTAGAGGAATCTATGAGTCATTTCTATAATGATTTTTATTCTGATACAGATTATTTATTTTGGGGCTCCTATCCTCAAACTTTCTGCTTGAAACACCTTTATCTTTTTTATATAAGGAAAGTCAGATATAAAATTAACCCAGTCTGCACCATTAGGTACATTCCTTAACTTTGCATTGGATTCCAGTACCAGTATTTAGAGATACTGTGGAATCTAGTATTTGCTCAAAATTGAGCACCATTGTTTTAATACAGCAAGTGAAAAAAAAAAAAGATTAGAAGTCATTGCATTGACATGGGAAAGCAGAATTAAATGTGATGTTTACAAAAAATATGTGTCTTTTATTTCAGTTCACAGGGAGAAGACAGAGATGTTGCACACTACTCAGACATTCACATGCACATGTATGTTTATATTACCCAAGCACAGAGGACATGATATAGGTACAAGGAGAAAACTGCTGCTATAACGAGTTGTCCCTAGTGATTTTAGAGTGGCTGTCACCTCATGGGATTAAATGCCCGCCCAGATGTGCTGCTCTGTGGAGGAAGAGGTAGCCACTGCTCAGATTTTGGTCTTAGCAAAGAGTACAGCCTGGTAGCAGGTGAAGCCTGTGTCCCAGCAGGATCCTACAGCGTAGGGAGTCCATTGGCATGTCCTTGTGCTCTGTCTCCGGCACTAGGAGAACCAAAAAGAGGGAGTGCTCTGCAGCTTCCCGTGGGCTTCTCGACAAGGATTTACAAGTACTGGTATTTCTGTGGCCATCTCTTCTTGGCCAAATGGCACTTTCTTTATTAAAAGAAAGAACAAGCCGAAGGTAATGTGGGAGAAACTGGGAGGAGATGAGCAGTTAGTAAAAAGCAAGTGATGTCGGTGTCTGTAGGAAATAAAGTTGTTCAAGTTCCCAGGTCACAGAAGATTGGCACTGACATTTTCTATAGAAATACTTTTGTTATGATACACATTTTTGGTACCTTTTCAACTGTATTTGTGTAGAAAAAGCTAATTTTACCTCATCTGTCTACATCTTACAAGAGATGCAAATAGTATTTTCACTGCTGCCAGTTTGCAATTCACTGTTTCAGTGAATTCATTTACATCATCCCCTGTTTTCTTTTTAGTTAGCATATTTTAAAGGTTTATTTCAAGACTTTTGAATTCTTGTCACAGAATTCATTCCCAAAATTGGGATAGATACATTTTGAGTATTAAAAAAATAATGTATGGATCAGTAGCATACTGTCAGCCCTGAGTTGATAGGATATTTATTTTGCTTGGTTTCTTTCTGTATTGAAGTGATTTTCAAGTTTACCCCTGGTCAGCAATTTACTCCTTATTTACATCATCCTTCCTTCCTGAAAGATTTTGATTATTTTCAGCATCAAAGTAAGAAATCAGCAGCAGTAAGTTGCTGGCTGACAAGATCACAGACTTGTTATGGAGAGTGCTTCATGTGAGAACCAGAAAAGACACAGAAGGACAGGGTTGCTTTTCAAGTTGCCTTACAAAAAACATGCAGTAATAAAAGTGATCTCATATGTGGCTTTCCAGAAAAGCATTGTGATACCACAGCTGCCAAAGAGAGCCCTCTGCTGCCATGAAGGAGTTTAACACAAGGATCTGCTAAGGCAGGAATTTGACAATTGCTTGAATGCGAGTGTCAAATGTGTTTGGAGGGAAGTGTCTCTTAGAAAATGAACAAAAATGGTTCACACAAAGCTACTTTGACTTTATATTGTCCCAGCAATTTGTCAAAAAATAATATATAAAAAAATAATATATATATATGGCTTTCTCTAGGAACAATAACTAGCATATTTAATGATATCTGCCAGCCAGACTGATCTTTACTGTTTGTTGCATATTCCAACAAACAAACAAAAGAAACCCACAACAACAACAACAACAACAAAAGTAGTAGGAGGGGAAATTAGGGGTGCTAATTTGCTCTTTACAAAACAACCAACCTCTAGATAATTATATTCTCTGACAAAGCTACACTTAGGGAATTACTCTTTTTTTTAAAACATTCCCGGTCTACTGTGAGGGCTATGTATCTGTGTGGATTTTGAGCCAACAGGCAGAGTCAAATTCATCGAGTTCATCATAAGCACACTGCATTCTGCCAGGATATCAAATAAAAATCTAGATTTCCTGATTAACAGAGAATATCATACCCTCTGACCCCAGAAAAACAACATTTAGTTTCTTGGTTATGGAATCCCAGCAGGCCTTGCTTGTGACAAGAGTAAAAGTTATTTTCTCTCTATGTTATGTTTCTTTAGCAAATGTTTTAAAAATTGCTTAAAGAACCTAAAAGGTCATTTGAAAGTCTTATTTTTATTGTCACTGCCTCCAAAATACATTCCATAACTCAGTTTAATGTGATCTGCAGCAGGCCAAGAGTTTTACAAGCCAAGATATTATGTCTAGTCCAGTTAGAGACACGACAGAGTTCAGTGAAGAGGGGAGAGTGAAGATCTAGTTTGAGAAATGCAATTTTGCAGTGCCTATAAAACATGGAAGGAAAATATCTCTGCATTCAGTTTTGATGACTGAACACGTTCATGACCTTTCCTAAGGTAGAGGAACCCTACCAAGCACTTTATGAGGAAACAGGCAAATGTCTGAGGACATCAGTTTAACAGCACGTCAAGACAAGGTTCACCCACCTCCCAGAGCAGTCCTTGCTCCTGCAGATAACTATCTCCTGGCTTCACCATCCACAAGCCTCCATAATCCACAAGCCAGAGCAGAGAATAGTGGGGCAGGAACTTGCTCTTGTGTTACTACTGATACTGTATCTTCAGATGAGAAAATGTACTGTGAATAATTTGCACAGATGTAATTTTCATATGAAGAGACCCTTTATCAGGTCACTTTCATCTGCCTAAGTACAAAATACTCCAAACTACAAGTGGATTCATCTGTGTCAGACTGGCTTGTTGCACTGTTGGGGCAAGAATTCACTCATTTGAGTTTGGACCATGATTCTGTCAGCTGTTACCCTTCCGGTTGCCTATTGATGGTGGACAGCTTTAATCTTGCCTGTAGTCACAGCACTTTGCAGTATTTGGCCCCACACGCTTAGTTTATACAAGTCAGCAGCTGTCCGTGTTTATGGGAACCATTCTGGCACTGAAAAGATTCTTCACATCTTTGCATTTTATTAACTATTTTCTTGACAATCCCATTATGACCACCAAAGTCCTACGTTGTTTGGAACTCTTTTCTTCTGAATACTGGCCTTAAAAGCTTACATCACTAGAATATCTTAAATCCAAGTCATCTTTCTCTGTATTATAGGAGAGCTGAGATTAGAGCAATCAACTGAGGGATGCAAAGATATTGTTTTGTTTAATTACACCTGCGTATGTCCCAGCAATTCATTGAGTATTGTCATTCCTACTTGTTTTGCAGTGTCACAAAAAGTACAAACACGGGGTTGGCCTCCATTGTGTGAGTCACACGGCAAACCCAGAACAAGGCACTTGTCCTTGTCACACGCTGCATACAGTATTTCTTTTTTTCAGTCATCCAAGGGTTAATACATGAGCTCCTCAGACTAAGACTTTAGTGTGTTTGCTAGGTAGGCAGGAGATTGAGAAAGAAATCTTGCTTATGTAAAGAAGACTCCTTTGTTTTCTTCTTTGTTTTTCCATGAAGATGGTTTCTACCATGGTATTTTAACTCCTGATTATGACTTCTGAATATAAACTCCTGTAATTTTCTTCAGAGAGCTATATGTTATTGTAAATCCATTTAGCTTTTCCTAGTAAACTACTAATCCTGTCAGTCAGGCTGATGGAGGAATTTAAACAACCGTATTCTGCTTGGTGGAAGTTACAGAGGCTCATGTTTCCCTTTCAGTGGTTAGGCAGAGTCTCAGCCCAGTTGCTTGTGCAGTAGTAATTGTACTAAACTAAAGAAGGTTATTCCAGATTTACATTGTCATAAATAAGACAAGAATTTTGCTTATTCCAGTACATAACCAGCATTAGCAGGGCACCTCAGTTCCTATTAAATGTTTACAAACAGGAATAACAATTCCATGTTCTCTCACTCTTCCTGTCTTACCATCTAACAAGAAAAATAGCTGTGTTTGTTTTACAGTGGTTAAAGTGTTCAGCTTGCAAATATGAGTGACTGAGTGATTGATTGATTGATTGATTGATTGTAGTCTGGGAGAGTTGAGGGTATGTGTTAGAGCTGTCATGAATACGTTTGGTTTGACACTTCTGCAAAAGTGTCTGAAATGTGGAAATTTGTTCTGCATTCAGTTTTCCAGTTCACTTTTGGGAATATGTAATGTCATCTAGACAGTCATCCTGTGAAAGTTTGGTCTGCTGTACACATATTTTTTAACATGACTCTACTATCTGGTGGCCAAGCTAGCTATAGTCTGCATTTGGCTGCATGATACAGAGGGTACAGAAAAAAACATGTTCAAGGGAGAGGCAGAGCAGCTAGATAAGCAGGTGAACTGCACAGAGAAGTCTTTACTTCTAGTAAGTCAGAAATGTTTCTACTGCAGCTTTCTTGGATTTGTTCTTTCACTCCCAATACAATTCATTTCAATACAGAAATAAGCACAGGGTGATTCACTCAGACTTTAAGACCCTAAGGTATTTCATAGCTCATGTCTAGAAATTAACATTGGTCACCGTAGATGTCAAAATTTGATGTGAAATTTGAGAAGTATAAAAGGGTGCCAGTGATGAGGACTGACTCAAAAGTCCATGTTGGGTATTCTACACCATGGAGACAAAAGCATATTTGACATGTATTGCACTTCCAGTTGTCTGTCTTAATCTTAGCTTTATCAGCTGAATTTAACCTTGTACTGCTTTAAGCTAAGCATTGTTAAACTTGGAAGACATTGCTGCTCAGTATTGCAGGAAAAAGTGTCTGTCATAAAAGGCTGCCATGCAAACTCCTAGTGGTGTTTAGTAAGTATGCAAATACTGTAGGAGAAAGGAGTGAGCCTTGAAGGAAAATGTTCAAGTAAGAGTTTGATAATGGAGGAACAATTACTCATGTGGCACGCTCAGCTCATTTGATTAACCTCAGTAACTAGTGAAAGCAGTTTGACTATCAAACATAGATCACATTTGTCCTACCTGTGTGATAGCAAATGTTCAACTATGCTGCATTTTCTCTTTCCCTTATCTCCTTGTTTTCTATACCGATCCATTCCCTCCTCTCACTCCGGCTAGACCCTGGAATGTGACCACCCAGTTTCAGTTACACGGGTTGAATATCTCAATAAGTTAGAAGTCTGAATTGTGCTAGATGATAGGGATGCAAGAAGTCCCTAACCAGTGTCTGCGATTGGTTTCTTTAAGAGTTTCCTCTAGACTTCATTATTTTGGGGCTCTGAATATATTTTGTTCAACATGAAGTCATTGTTTATGCTTTGCATGCAGCTTAAACTTCTGAATGTGCATTGTGTACTTGAGGAACATCAAAGTGTGGAGTGAACACCCCATTTGTGCCTTTCAAGCCCATCCACTTGAAAATCATGATGCCAGTAAAACCAGGAGGACACTAATGCTCATTGTGCACAGTCACATAGTCACTTGTTTCAGAATAAAAAAGGCAATCTCAAATTTTAAAAGTTTTATGTCAGGGCTAGTGTTCAGAACACTTCATAGAAAATTATGAAACAAGATTTTGGCCTAGATTTATCATTTAAATTCAGCTAAAATGCTGCAGACTACTAATGGCAAAGGTAACACAAATGGGGCTAGGACAAGGGAACATTACAGAAGAAAGGGGAGCATGTATGAAGACAGTATTTTTAATGATTTGAATAGACTATAAAATAGTCACATTTTTAATCTTTTAACTTTAGGGGTTGGTTTGTCTTATGCCTTTAAAGGGTTACAGATGATTTAATGCCGATAAATTAAATTGAGCCCTATAAAGATCCAAAAGCTCTTTTAAAAATTCTTTATGAAACCATAAAATAACAGGGTAGATGATAACTTTCTATGGACTGAAAATGAACTGATATGATTTTAGAGAAAAAAAAATCTTAAAATGCTGTGGTATTTTTCCTTAAAAATTTTTGTTGACTAAATGTCAAGTGATAAATATCTTTTTGCCTGACTGTTTGGAGTTACTGGGTACTTGATGCTCCCACGGATTTGGCATAGGAGACTACTCAGTATTTCTGAACTTGGGGCCCTGAGTACATAGCAACTTTTGATTTAATTCAGCTTGCATGTTAACAGGGTTTTTTTTCAGCTGAAAGTCATGTGTAATTATCACTTCTAATTGTTTGCATTTTCTTTGTTTATTTTTTTTCTTGCCTGCTTTTGGAATTTATGACCATCCAGTGAGAAGGACACTAAAGAGCGGACTGACACCAGAAGAAGCCAAAGCACTGGGCCTCATCAGCACCTCTGAGATGCAGGTTTGACATCCCAGAAGTGGCGACAAGAAGAGCCATTCATCAGAAGCACACAGGCTGACAACCTTTTGGTGTGGCATTGACCTGCCAGCCTCCTCTGCTGCTCCCAACATCCCGTCCTCTGTTAGTTTGATTTTAATAAGCAACAAAAGTGAAACCCCACAGCCAGGGCAGAAGAAGGGTGTGCCACAGCTCAGCCCAGTATCTGGACAGTAACTGAGGAAGCGTTTGTGTGCTTGTAGGTGAAAGCATATGGCTGCTTCTTCTCTCATGGTGTGTTGATGTGGGTAGGAAGGGGCTCTCTCTGAGTTATCTGTCATGTGAGCTGTGTTTGCATTGGCTTTCTCTGTGCCCTGTTTTAGTCATTGTAAATGTATGGCATTTTGTCAATGCAAGGAACAGTCCTTAAAGAGGCAAAAAACCTCCTGTTACAGTGACCCCAATTTTCCTGAAGCAGATTCATTAAGCAAAGATGCACAGTCTGTGCAGCCCTGTGGTTTGGGGTTTTTTTTTAATTATTATTTTGCCACCAAAGAATGTAAAAATGTATGTGTACCTTTGTATATGTACAGAATGAATGTGTGGACATGTGTGCGTGTATCGATACACATACAGTCATGGTGTGAAATCATGCTCCTGCTGAAGCTAGCTGGACCATGATTTTCACTCTGGGACCTTACCATTCCACCTGGAGAGGAGGAAAAGAATGTTTTTTTGTAGGAACTCGATCTTACTCAATGGGATTCACCCTGTGGGGCAGGAGATGGCCTGCAATACAAGTGGAAAGTTTAGGATCCTGAATTCATGTGTATTAATACACACGCATACTGTACATAGCAGCATGCACACAGAGGAGAGGACACAGAATACCTCCCTCTTGTTGAGCTGTGGCTGTACTGTGCATTTGTACAGTTTCAAAGAGATCTATGCCAACAATTATACATACTCGATAAATGCATTCAGATGCTAAGATCAAGAAGTTTTGTTCACTTGCCTAGGCCCTTCATGCTGCTTTTCTCTGCTGCAAGATAATGTGGTGGTGATTTTATTTCAAATTAATGGATCTGAATATGAAATGGCCCTGCTAAAAGCCTGCTGTGTTTTTGCTGTTCTTTACTCTTTTATTGTGATTATCCTTGATACAAGTGGAGAGGGTACCACGGTGAACACTCCAATACGTTTGCCCTTATCTCGCTGTTTTATAACTGACTTTTATAACTGCCCTCAGCATGTGTGTTTAAAGAATCTTTAGTCAACTCATCTGCCTTTAAGTGGAGGACGTATACAGCAGAGAAGAGGAATTGAACGCAGTCACCCTAGCCAGTGCTGAAGAATTTTGAAGAGAACTGCAAATAACAGTAACATAAAAGGGAACTTTTTAAGCCAAAGTCTGTATATGACCAGTCGACCCTCAAGGATGCACAAGATTATCTCTTTCCATTGCCTTAGTCTCTAAGATTAAGGGTGTGTCTGCACAGCAGTAACAGCTGAGGCTTCCTTCAAGCTAGTTAACTGGGGAACTGCAGCAGTTTAGTCATGGTAGCAGGGTTCGATCTTGGCTGCAAAACACACTTGAAAGTAGGGTTAATTAATAGTCTATGCTGGGCTCCTAATGCCATAGCTATATTGCTTGTGGCACCCAAGCTAGGTCAGGTACGTCAGTAAGTTATTCTGCTCTGCTCTCATTAAGGACAGGATAGTGACTGAAGGTTGTTCGAGATAGTTGAACCAAGCACAATAAGCCTTGGAAACCTTGGTCATCCATCGCATCGCATTGAACACAGCATCCAAGTGATGAGAGAACCAGGTAGCTGACAACACTGCAATGAGATCTGTGGTGGAACATCCTATCTATGCTATCCCTCTCTTGAGCGTAATATTTCATTCTTTTTTTGCCGTTGCCTTTGATCTTCACCTGTCAAAATCCATAGGTAAGAAGTCACTAATGAGCAACAGTTCTTAAGGATAGCATCGAGTTTGATCAGGTTTTCCCCTCAGCTTGTTAAAAAGTCAATTGTACAAGTAGGCAGAAGGCAGTAGTTGTGTTATTAATAAAATGTGTTGTGTATTTGAAAGCTATGAAAAGGAGGAAGCTGGTTAGGAAACAAAGAAGTGGCATATAATTAATTTCACTGTAAAATAAGCAAGACCTATGAGCATCTGGATTTTAAAGTGAATCTTTATGTGCTGCTCACCATTATGGACTTTTTCAATCTCTGTTAAGGATGCTTAGAACAAAGAAATGAAGGTACTGGGGGTTTGTGGAGGTCTTTGAGGTCTGAAACAAGAGGAAGACACCCTGAATGTAGTGGTTATGTGATATGAACTGTGATACTTGCAAAGAGATAAAAGAATCAAAAATGCAACAAAATGCATTTATACTGACAGAGGTCCTGTATTTGATTGGAGGGAGAAAATCAAACAAGTTTTTAAAACTGAATAATTTAATTAAAATATGCTGAATGTGCAAAGTAAGTGGCTGTTGGTGACCACTTGGTAACAGGAAACAAATCTGTGTTTCATTTAGACATAGTACAGCATCTGTGTGTGAAACGTAACATAGCTGATGAATTACTAACAGTTGGGCATATATATTTTCCAATAATTGTGCAAAATTTGTACAAAACTTCATATGCTCCTTATCAAGGAGAAAAATAAATACAGGGAGTGGGGTTAGAACAAGTTCAGGAAAAAAAGCCGGTTTCTTTCAGATTGTCTGGATGCAAGTGTCTTTCATGTGAAGCATATTCTTCCTTGCCTATTTTTCCATTGTGCTTGTTTTTCTGTATTTTTGCCTAAGTTCCTGTTCTCTATCTGTAAAACAGATACCAATTTTTCTGAAGGATAACTTGGTCTTGTTTATGCAGTAGTGTACAGTCAGATTAATTCCCCTGTCCTCAGTGTTTACTGCAACAAGATGATCAAGCCCAGTAACAATGCAATAACTGCAGAAAAGATATCCATTCTGGTTCACAATAAAAATGGCCAGCGGCCCAATGTGCTGATCTGTGAGGTGGCAGTGTTTCCTCCAGAGTCTGCTAGTATGTCCTGAATGTGGGAATAACATTTGTTCCCCTTCATCTAACTAGTGGATTCCAGATGAAATGGAGGAATTTGCATGCCTTTGTCTAATCAGGTAGTAACCTTCAGGATTTGAGTTGCTGCCTGCCCCTCCATCATGAAAAGAGCTCGCCGTAAGGATGTAACAGTTTTTTTAAAATGTGTGTGAGATATGGATTGTTTTTGTGACAAATATAAAGGTCTTGGAAACACGATGTAGTAACACATGTTCCCATTTCTCACTCAGAGATCCATGAAGGCTGTTTCTAAACACTCGCAGCCTGTATCTCTTCTTTCTCATAGTACCAGTCAGCTGCAAATGTAGTGCCCAGAGTTTTGTGTCTCCACCAGGCTCTCAGAGCTGCTGCTGGTGTTCATTTCGTCACCCATCTGCTGCCAATAACTTGTCTGTCTACCACCATAAAGCCTTCCTGATTTGGATGCTGAGGTAAACTTTAGCGCATGAAATGGCCGCCAAAGGGAAGCTATCCTAATTTCCTTTCATCTCCCTTGGTGTTTAAAAGCAGACTGCATACAAATACTTGGTATTCCCTCGCTCCCAACTGAGGGATAACTTTCAGTAGCAGTTATGTGGCTGCGGTGAAGAAACACCCCCAGGGAATGCTGCGTGCCACAATCGAGAATGAAAGATCCCTCAGAAAAATTAAATTCATCACTCTTCACCTTTCAGTAAGGCCAGGCACCAGGCTCATGGATTCCAGATGTTTTATAGCCCCTTGGCTGCTACGTGTGACCCTTCTGTTTGATAGATCCCTGTCCATAATCCAACATCAACAAAAAAATGGTGTTTTAATGAGGGTCTTTCTTGCTCCGATAAGTACTAGAAACAGTATCAAAAGCAGGTTTCAAAATACATTTATTTTTCTCTTTTGACCCCTTTTTATTGTAAATCTCTTTAGTGATTGACTCTGTCAGCAAAATAAGGCATCAGATTTGTAGGTAGACAAGACTTTGGCTTTAGCTTAATAGAAAGTCACATACGAATATCTAGATAAGAGTTCTTGCCCCAATTTAACAGAAATTTGGAGTCAGTCCTGATGTGACTGAACAGCAAGAGCCTCCTGCAAGATGTTTCATTCCACTTCAAGGTACTAGATAACATGGCAGGACAGCACCTTTAAACCCTCCATGTGCTGGGCTCTGAACCTACTCTAGCAAACGCTAAAAACCGTTAAAAAGTCACAAGTGAGGACTGCAACATCTACCGCAAACCTAAGAGGCGCGATGCCACTGCAGGTGCAGTAAATGGTTCCTTTTGTCAGTCATCTGCTCTACGCAGGCGAGCACCCCGGCTGCCTGCCTTGATCTAAAGGACCTACAGGGACGTGGTGTCAGACAGAGAAGCACGAGCATATACATTCGTCTCTCTTTTTCACTTCTGTACACCCACTACACATGTCCCACTCCTCCTGTTGTCGAGGAGGGTTGTGCACGCGTGCGTGGGCAGGGAGCCTGACCCTGTGCCATGTGCAGATGATGGCTCTGCGTTTTTAGCGTCAGGATGCAAGAAACGCTCACCTAAGCTGTAAGGACTATGGCTGTTGATGTTTCTCTGCAGGGAAAACTGCCAGGTACTTACTGCCAGGCTCTGAAAGAAAATAAACTGAAGCATTTTTGAAAGAGAAAATGTTTGGTTATAGGCAACTGTTGAAAATTATTTGCAAACACTTGAAGAACACGTAAGGCCCACCTTCCTTTTTTTGACTGGAGCAGCAGCTGGCTCAATTGGCATTTCAGATGCAATCCCGAGTGGTTTTTGGCAAGCAGTTTAATAGTTACATAGCAAGTAATGCAAGGAGTTTCTGAGACGTTGTATAGTTTTATGTTTACACAAAAAAAAAAAAAAATTAAAATTATTTCTAATTAGTCCATTTCACATTGAGTGGCAGATAGAGATATATTTTGTTTAATCACTATCTAATACAGAGGCTTCTGTGAAAGAAAAGGTTTATTTGTAGCATTGGCTGCATTTCTCCTTTTTAAAGACTGTCTTTGCGCGTATAGTGTCCTTTTTTTGTGAGCTGGGAATTGTAAAAAAATGTAAAGTAGTAAAGGACGTGTTTCTTAGATGAAGGAGAAATACTGTAAAATTGTGTAAATGTCACTACTCATGGTTTTTCGTGTTCTGTGTAGCATAGTGTAAAATAGGCTTTCCAGCAGTGTTATTCTGTGAATTGTAATTTAAAAAACAAGCCATGCATGGTCAGAGATACTATCTACAGGTCCTTTGGTTGAGTTTTTGGGTTTGTTTGTTGTTTTCTCATTTTAGGGGAATTTGTTCTATGTTAAATTTAATTGTCCATGAAACTGCATTTTTGTTTCTCAGTTTTGTTTCATAAAGAACTTGAATTGCTCTACAAGATTTTATTACACACGAAGCTCACCTACCTTTTGTATTGATCCTTCAGAAGCTTTGTCACATTTAGTGTAAACCAGGGGAGGTTTCTTTTTAACACACCCCTCATCTGCCTCTTCTCCCCACACTTTACTGTCTCGAAAGATGCAATCACACTTTTCTTTTTTTTTTTTTTTTTCCTGTGCCATGCAGGGTCAATATGGAAAACTGACCGCAGACCTGTGTCCAAAATTTCTTGATATAAGTAGTTAAAAAGCTCACCTCTACAGCATTATGTAAACACATCTTGCAATAAAGCTTTATAAAGCACTGACTGGGCTGGTTCTGGTTTTGTGGATGAAGCCAGTCATGGGAGCTTTAGTGGGAAATGGGTGGGAAGGGGGGTCATGGGTTGGTTTTTTCCATATCTTCTAAGTACCTGCAAAGCCACCATGTGGCCAACAAAACATCTGCCATTAAACCATCTGGGTGGTCTGATCATAAAAAGCTGATCTTTTACCCCTAGTTTCACAGTTTGTGCCTAATTCCTAATCTTGAGTGAGGAAAATGAAAACGTGTCGCTGGTTCTCCAGGATTTCAGTAATCTGGCCCTACAAATCCTCACTAAACATACACAGTTGCTGCTTGCAGCCATTGGCTCGGAGTTGGTCCAGCCTTAAAAATACTCTGTGCACAGTGCACATTGCCTAAAGGTAGGAGATTTATAGAAACAAATACAAATCAAATTAAAGACTACCTGTGGGGGGGGTGAGCGTTTCAGATTGCCTCTGCATCAAGACGTGAAACACTCGCCGTGTCTGCCAGGGCTTCATCACTGTAAAGGTGGCCAGTAAACGAGACATGCCTTTAGCTTGGCTGAAATAACATTTCATGCGTCACCATGGTATGTAATTTTCTGGTGGTCACCTATGGGTGCACCTGGTCAGGCAGTGGTCTTGCAGTTTTCTCTATTTGCTGGTGTCTGATTCTTTTTCTTGCAATTGCCCAGCACTTGAGAGAGACCGAGTTGGCAAACGGGACATCTCCAGCCTGACGGAGGGTGAGCCGTAGCACAGGGACTCTGGCATCTGCTCTACCCGCAGGTTCGGTGACTACAATGAGGAGGGGGCTCAAAGTGACACACACAAACTGAAGATGCTCAGATTTCTACTGCTAGTCCTGCAACAAGCTACTCGCAAGTAATTGCTCTTTAGAGTTGCACGTGTAATAAGGTCAAAGTACATTATTCAAAGACAGCTACGCATGTTTATAGCGGCATCCCGGAAGATAAAGTAGGTTAACTGAGAGTCTGAGCGAGAATTTTCACCTCTGGTTTCTAAGATTTTAGGAGCTGATATAAAATGCTAGATATGTAAGCCTCCATAGGGAAAAACACCACCTTCCTCCTTTTTTAATCAGTTTTTAAAGTTATTTCAAATAAAAAAGGTGCCTTTTGGGATATGGCTGCATCCCTCAAAGAGCTGCTTAGCATTCCAGATGCACTGGTGTAAAGTCTAGAGGATGAAAGGCTACTAGCCAGAAATGTGGTAATGCTTTTTAAAATAAATATATAAACCAAGTTTATTGGCCAGACACTTTTCTTTTCTATCACAGCATATCCATTAGCAATTCTAAATTCCAGATGTGCAATGACAATGTGTACATATATTTTTCAGACCTGATGCCCAGTCAGAACTCATATGTTGTCACAGAGAAGCCTCTGGCCTGTAGTCAGGGAACAAGTAAGTATGCAGAGTATCCATTGTACAGCTGCATGCCCTGGTTTATAGACCCTTCAGAATAGTTTGAAAGTACACAACTAGAGAAAAAAAAACAAAAACATTTTTTTCCTATTATAACTTCTCCAAGTTTTTGGGAGTGCAGTTCAGAAAGGGGAGAGGGCTGTTCTTGAAGTTGTTCCTCTTGCGAATTGCTTCGCAGGAAATGAAGAATGACGGCTGTACTTCATTAGTCAACTATCTGGTGAGATGGACCTCTGCTGGGAAATCCCAAAACAAATGCGGGCTGCGTGAGGTGTCATGCCAATGAGGGCCTTTCTTCCTGGCTTTTCCTGAATGATTTCTGAGCAGGACTCATCTGTCTACAGAGGTATTCTGCTCAATAATACTGCTTTTCAGTTCCTGGGAGTCAGAGGGGGCTGTTCTCCCCAGAGCCCACCCCTCTCCCACTGCTCCACCAAGCTTGCGCTCTTGCTTGAGCCGAGTCACGAGCTTTTCGTTTATTATTTATCTGATCTATCTGGAAAACACCAGGGAGCATGTCAATGTCCTGAAGAAATGCACCAGCACTGGGGAGGGTGAGACTCTTTTGGTGTCCCAGATGGGACTCCTAGGATCACCAGGAACATCTTGCACCATTATTTCTGTAATGATGACCAGAAATGCTTTAAGCATATGTTAAAATCTTACAAATAAGTTTATAACCCTCTTTTGGTGAGTATTCAGATGTCTGTGTCTAAACAACAGACAAAATGACTAGTTTGAACTTTTATGTATATTTTCCTTTGTTTGATCCATACTTAAGGTAATACAAGAAGAACAGCAGTTAACAAGCAACAAGGAAAAAGAAAATACCAGTGAAATCCAACAGCACTTGAAACTGGACAAACTTGAAGGCAAAGGTGAGGTCAAAGCCATGTCATAGCCTCCAGTAAACATTGTACTGGATCTGTCTAAATGCAACATAGCCAAGCCCATGTTGGAAGAGCCTCACGCTTGCATAACAGCAGTGGTTTGAAGTCTTCTCCCTGGTACTGGGAGCACAAAGCCCTTCCAGAGCCAGGCAGGGCTCAGGTGAGGGGCCGACAGGTGGCAAAGCCCCTGGAGTGTATCCATCATCGCAAAGGCATGCACCATGACTGCATGTTGAATATAAATGTTTGTTCTAAAAACCTTGGAGTAACCTGTGAAAACACATTTCTTGCAGGTATCCAAAAGCTACAGCAGGGTGAAAATTCTCCTTTTTAATAAAGCAATGAAATATTCAGACTCTTGAACGAGAGCTCAAAAAAAAAGAATCCTCCTTCCATCCTTGTCCAAACTTCCTATAAATATGCTCTGGGAGGCTTAAATAATCTTGGCAAGATATAGCAAAGGAAAATTATTGTTAAAAAGAGGCCCTGGATATCATTTCAACAAACTTTTTCCCCACATAAACTTATGGAAAATTATTGCCCTCATAGCAAAGACAAGAAAGAAAGAAACTTCTTCTTGCAAAATGCCAAGATACCTATTTGAATGCAAAGTAGACTGCCTTCACACAGGTTTGTCTGGAATACCTCCCAACTTTGCTGCCTTAATTATAGGGAACAATAGCTGTGCAGGTTAATAAATAAAAATCTAAATAATCACAGTGTCAACAGTGATGATCTATATAAATCTAGATGTGAGTATAATGATAAAGAAAGTATATTGAATATCAGGCAGTGGTGACCAAAGCCAAATGAAAATTCGATGCTATTGGCTCTGTGAGCAGTGGAAAGAGCCTGATGGACTTCAGTGAGGTTGAGTCAAGCCCCCAAAGATAACTATTTAGAATGTTAAACTTGATGGAAAATGGAATTGTTTCTCTGACAAAAAGGCCCTAAATCATTTTCACCTCACCAGTAACACTGGGGAATTCTCTTTCAAGAAGGGATAGCACAGTATAGCCTGGAACCCAAGAGTGAATCCTTGTTTCCACAGAAATTATCTCAAATGTGTTCAGATTACAAACATGTGAGACGAAACACAGCTAGCATCCAAAATTATATAGTCTGGAAATTCTATGTCTTTTTTAGAAGCCAAAACACTGCAAAGTCTGAAAACAAAACAACGTGAAGCAGTCAATTGCAATTTTATTTTTTTTTTTTAACTAAGGAACATGACAAGCATTAAATTTCCTCATAGAAAAATAAAATTTTAGTAGAGACTCTATCATTGTTACAAAATTCTTTACTACATCTTTACAGACAGACACTGGTAGATGGGTCACTAGAAATTAGGAAGTTTAAGTTTAAGGCTGGTCTTAAGAACTACTGGCATAAGAAGTTTCTTGCCGTGCAATTCTGCTTAATGTACTAGTTTCTTCTCCAAACCTACATCATCCATGCATTGCTAACTTACACCATCTTTAGGGTTTTTTTTCTTTCCTATAGTGGAAATGAGTTTGTTGACATACAGAATGATGTGTTGATTGCTTATTATTCAATACTATACAAATATTTCTAAAGAGAGTATTCATAAAGTTGTGATTACTTGTTATTAGTTAATCTGAGAGTGGGCTTTACATTAAGGTATGTAAAAGCTAAATATTTGTATTTTCAAATAAGTTTCAGCAGCATTATATAAATTATTTGCAGGGAGTGCATCTGTGAGCATATTTATGCTTATAACATATCACAAGTGGATTTTTGAATATACAAGTGGATTTTGTAATCTGGTAACTTGCTATTTTGACTTCTGAACATATTTTTGCAAGGTGGAAAGGCAATGAGATGGTTATATGAGCGGTTTAACTTTTGCAAAGTATCTATTGGTAAGGGAGATGATTGACAGTATCAGAAAGTAGCCAGGCTTACTGTTCTGTCCATCTTTCAGAGCATGAGCTCTCCAACCAACAACGAGGCAGACCTAGTACTGGTCTAGGGATCCATCTCCTAGTAGGGATGTGGATCTCCTGAAGAGTGATCATCAGTTTACCTGTTTCTTACACATTCTTAGTGTTCACTTCTACAATCGCAACTTCTTACATGTTTAGACATCATAAGGTCACAAGGTCCCCGTAAAGCGGAACGCTGAGGCACATGTGAAAACTCCATCAGAGAGGGCTCCTCCTTGCAGAAAGGACACTGACGGAGAAGGAATAAGCTAATTTGGGTAACAAAAAGGAAAGCAACATCAACAACCAAATCATCAGTACAGGCTAAGACTAAGCAAGGCAAAGCCTTAATGACAAAGACAACATTCCTGTTCTGATATACAGGTGAAGCCAGCAAAGAAAACCGAAGAGATCATTTTAGCAGCAACACTTCAAGTGTTGGACTAGGTGAAACCCAGATGGGGTAATAAGTTTGAAGCCTGGGAAGCGGATGTTTAGCTGAATGTGCAACATAGAAAGGCTGACTTTTAGAGAAGTTATGTATTAATTAAGTTGTATGAAAACAAGAAAGGGATGGATTATGACCTATGTGACTATAAGGAGAGAAAGGCTGTGTCTACAAAGAGAGAGGCTAAGAAAGGGGACATCGTACATTTCCTGAGTGTTAAGTGGATTTGCCTTAACTAGGCTGTCTAAAATCTGGTTTAAAAGAGTTTGATAATTTCCCAGAGTTCTTTTCTGCAGTGAGCACCAAAAATATAAATGCAACATAAATGAGGCAAGGGTCACAGAAATGAGCCATTCTGGGCCTCGCTGCCTTCAGACAATCACAAATCACTACAGCACATGGCAGCGAGGACATCACTTCTTGTGCTGTAGTAAAATCCTGTCTGATTTACACGAGGTAAGCTGTGGTTCAGCTAGTGTTGCACCTCTGTCTTTAGCAGAAGGAGACTGGATTCCTCAGCCTCTGGAATCAGTGTACAGACTCTTGCTGGATGAGCATCATCAGTTTTGTGGCCTGTGACTCTCCATTTTTCAACATCTGTATTGAAACAGCAGTGGGCACAGAAACGGCCAGTAATTCTCCTTGGGAAAGGATACTCTTCCCTTTTCCTCACATCAAGTAGTCTTAGGGCTCCTTCACGTAACATTTTGTACTCTAAGGATGGCTAACAAATTGATACAGTACTACTTGCATTGATGAGGGCAAGGACCAGAACAAGTTGGAGGCTGGAGACAAGTGCCAGAGAGTCTTTTGACCCTAGCAAGAAAGCAGAGAGAGCCCTCTCTCTCATCCCAGAGCGGTTTGAATTTTGTGGAGATGTCTGCACTTTACTTTAAGTTGCACAAGACCTCAGTATGAAGTATTTCAGTCACCACCTGGGAGGATTTTGCAAATCCATGCCACTGAGGTGCGGTGTTTCTCCCATAAGCAAGCAGAAATTATAGCAGGATTATGTTGGTGGCTCTGAAGGCTCAATGAAACATGCAGTTGGTCACTCCCCTTATAGTCGAGGATCTCACAAATATCACTGGCAAAAACCTCTGGTTAAACTTGGGATTGTTTTCTCCTTTGTCAGTCACTCCTTGTACAACCTGATGAAGTTATTCTCTCTTAATAAACTGTCTGGGTCAGCAGATACAGGCGAAGTTTAATGCAATTCATCCCCAGCTGCCTAAACTGATCAGAGGAAATAGGAAGATGAGAGTCAAATAGCTCTGTGGTCCCCCCAGTCAGCCTGTTAGCAGCTTAACTTTCTCCTTGGCAGTGAAAAGGGTGTAATTTTGGAGAGAAATCTGGCTTACTGCAATGCAGAAAATGAGTATGTTTTCTGCATATAAACCACAATTTGCAGGAAACTCTAAAAGAGCTTTACGGAATGTATGTTTTTCCTGACAACATTGCCATCTTTACAGTATTCAGATGTAGTTTTCTTGCAAAGTCAGAGTACAAAGAGAAAAAAGTCCTTGAGAAATGTTTCTTATTCCAGGTAGGTAGTGGCTGGCTTTCTCTTCGATCACCAGACGAGTTCCAGGTACTCATTGTCCTGTTTTCATTTCTGTTAATTTTTCTTGGCAATAGGTTACAGGAATTCATTGCACATGATCGATAAATTTCCTTGTGTGGTCTCTGATGCCAGAGTGCTGACCCCGGTGTAAGAACAGACCCCTTGGAGCAGACCCCTGACAACATGCAATTTCCCAACTAAAATCACTGTACTCCCTTTCTGTGCTTCCTTCCTGGGATCCAGAAATAAGTAATCTCATACAAGCCATTGGGTTGAAATACTAATTTTCTAATGCTAGCTTAATATCTAATACATAAACTACTGCTAGCAAGTGAGGAAGATAAACAAGCTGATGCTCTTTCACACAGAAAGACTATTTCACACAGAAAATATTCTTACTGGGTTCTATGGTTAGGTCACAGATAAACGTAGGTACATTGAAAAGGAGAACTTGACTGTAAAAGTCATCAGAAAACTCAGAATGTTAAAGGGCAGAAGATAAAAATTTGAGGAGACAGGGTGTTATTATAGAATCCAGTCTGGCAATTCAAAGTAACTTGAAGAGGAAACTAAAATCAGCACTATAGACAGATAGTCAGTCTTGGTGACCCTTCTGGAGAAAAAAAAAAAAAAACAAAAAAAAAACAAAAAAAAAAAAAAAAAAAAAATTAAAAAAAAAAAAAAAAAAAAACAAAAAAAAAAAACAACAAAAAATTAAAAAAAAAAACAGAAAAAAAACAAAACAAAACAACCTGTTTCTATGTTTTTAAGCAAAATTAAATTTTTTAAAGTTCAAAAGATAGATTAGTTCTGAAATTCTGGTAAATATAAAAGTAAGTGTTAAGAATCAGGAGCAAAATTCAAAAAGCTTGAAGATTTTTACTTTCTTTGTATCAATTAAGACTATGAGACTGTTCTAATACTGAAGAGGTATTAATAGGACTGAAAATTCACTTTCTGTCAAGTTATGGAGGTGATAAATTGGAAAGACAAGCCAATCTAGATATAAGGACATAATGGAATATGAATTGCTCATGTAAAGGAATAATTACTTATTATCTATAGTTTGCTTATTGGCCTGTCTTCACCGGGCATTTGAGACCTAGGAAAACTGAATCTGGAAGGAAAAAGGTCAAATTTAGAAATCTATGTTCACTAGCCTGGAGCTGTTGAAATCCAGCAGCAAAATCAAGTGAGCCAAACACTTCCATAAGTCATCTCTTCATTTAGACTAATACAATATAGAAAATTATAGGTAACACTAGTGCTTAAAAAAGAATAGAAGATGCTACTGCTAATACCTATACTCATGGTAAGAGTTCAGGAACTCTCTAAGAAAAAAGTGAGTTTAAAACAGATTGCTCTGGCATAATGGTTTGGGGCTATGTGAATGAATGCGTAATTTTTGAAGAGGTGATGGATTAAATTTTGTAGGCAATTATATCTACTCAGCTCTGTTGACTTGGCAGATAAGCAGAAAACAGAATTTGAGTTTCAGTTACTACCCCTTTATTCTGATACCACAAGATTTTCTTACACTTTTATGAGCTACAGGTTTAAGTTGAAATTTGACCTCACAGTACAAACTGATGGAGAAGAGAATTTCTTCCTTCTGCTTTGAACCACATTAGACCTCTTTGCGTATTGGAGCTCTAAATGCGTTTCAGAGTAGACAGTAGTACCATTAGATACAAATTGTTTATATAACACTTAGTCATGGTTACTTATGGAGAGCCCAGTGTTGAATCAGACTGAAGGATGCTTGCATTCAGTATGACTGCAGCATAAAATGGCACTTTGCTACACAATGAGGAAAGGAGGCAATCTTTGCTTGTTCCCTTGGTAAAATGTGAATGCAGTCTTGAGTGCACTGATGTCAGAAAAATTCTGGCTGTCATTAAAGCCTACATTATTCTTAAGTGGATTTTCCACTATAGAGCCTTTTCTGAGATGTTTTGACTTTGTAACACATCATAGCAAATGACTTCTTAAAAAATATGTGATTCTTAAGAGCAGCCCTGTCAACATTTCAAATGTTGCAACCAACCAGTTCAGGTCTCTTAATTGAGAGGACTGTGGTTGCAGGATAACTGCCTTGTAGCATGTGTTTTCAGAGTCTTTACTTATATTTGGCAGAAATTACATTATCCGCAGCTTTAGAAAGAACTGTTGGCTGAAGTTTCTGGCTGTGATAAACCTCATGAATATAGTTATGCCCAGAGGGTAATTGGAGTTGAAGCAGACCATGCGACTTCGGAGACTTTTTTTTATAATGATCATAGTATTCTCTGTCTGTCACCTCTGAAGTTTTAAAGTTTGTGTATCAGGCTACAAAATACCTCTGCCATCTAAAATGTATCTCTTTTAGATTATAATAGACTGACTACTGCTGACTTGTCAGTTGGAGTAGTCACAACTGCTACGGTTTCATTGCATGTGTAAACAAGGAGGTTTGTGTTTAATTGTAGACCAGTTACATCTCAATACAATACGCCAATGACTATCCGAGCACATAACTGATTGCGCAGATGTTCATACGGTACAGCTGAAATGAAAAACCAAACCAAATCCAGCCTGACCAAACCCAATAATTCTAGAAGAAGGTCCTGAAAATTCTCCCAGGGACTGTGAGTTATTTCACACCACGGTATATTGCACATTTGATGTACTTCTCATCAAGGAGGCTTCTGAAAAGCAGAGCTCATGTCACACCTCACACAGGTGGCAGGACATCTCAGATCATCCAGACATCACCTGAAGAAGCACCCCGCAGAGACAAGCCAGAGGCAAGGTTTTCTGAAGCTGAAAGGCACCTGGCATTGAGTGGCACTCTCTCTGTTTATGCTGCAGATCATATTTTGGCCAGGGACAAGCAGCTGGCCAAACTTTGCTGTGGGTGTACGTGAGTAGCTCCCAAAAAACTGAGGAAAGCAGAGAATGTGTGTCTGAAGAAAGGGCTTAACTAGTGCCTTCAGAACATGACAAGCCCAGCCTAGAACAGGTAATTAGTGCTTCACATAAATGAATATTGTTCTTTGTGCCTATTCAACCTCTGAGATGTGCTAGCAGATGATCTGCATGCATAAATGGCCATGGGGCTTGGAACTGTATAGCTAAGTAAGACAGAGTTAGTTCTTGCCTTGAGGAGTTAAAAAATTTGGTAATTCATTTGCTTTGCATGATAACCAAAAATCAAGTAACTACAGCCTCCCTCATTGTACCAGAAGAGCCTAAGAAACAGTTATGGGATATGGAGCAGTGATGGGATGGTTCAATCCACTTGTAGGTTACAACAGCACCTTTACCTGATGGGAATATCGCAGGGACCACATATGAAGTGAGTAGGGCAGTGGCTGGTCACAGATATAACTCTGCTATTTTAACGCTTTGCTGTCACATGTGGAACCATGTGTTCACTTTGCCATAACGTGGTAATCACTGCTGCATTCATATCCTAGTCTGTTGCAATATGGCACATCAGAAAGCCAGTTCTTAATGCATTTGAAGTGCTATGTTGATGATTTATAGGATCCTTTTGTATTGAAATGAAAGAGAATGCATTTTAAGAGTTAAATGCCTTCCAGAATGCCTAATATAGATTATATCTGCTTCGTTACTTTTCTAATCCAATCTTGTTTTCTCATCAAGAAATGATCTGTAGTTCATTTAAATGAACTTATTTCCTAGAAAAAAGCACACGTTGATTATATCACTGTCCTTGAATACCTCCAGTTGGGGCAATACCATATTGATTTTTCTATTTATTTTGTGGGGGTTGACAGGAGCCTTCTGTAGTCCATCAGGTTATCCCCTTCATCCTCCCTCACTCTTGCATGGTGTTTGCATTCTGGAGTCCTGCTGGTATTCAAAGTATTATTAAAAGTTCAACTCTCTGGACTAAAGATCCCTCAGCAAAAACTTTCAGGACTTTTGCATTTAAAATATTTAGGCCTGATGATTTTTTTATAGTTTCTCCTTTACTGAATACTGATCAGCAGAGTGGTTAAAAACTTACTTCTCTCTTATGAAGTGAGTATCTCATTCTGCTTTAGAACAGAAATATTAATGCCCTGCTTCTGTCTTTTCTCCATCAACATTCCTGCATTAAGTTTTACTGCTAATGAGCTATCCTGTTGCATGGATTAATGTCTAGTATATGCAAACTTCTTCTTAACATTCATAGCTCTATCGGTCATCATTTTTGTTTCTGCCATCATCTTTTTTTTCATTTGACATTTATCACCTTAGACATTTCTCTTCACCACTAGAAAAAGATGGACTTTTAGCTGAAGTTATCTTCTTTCCTCATTGGAAAATCAGGAAACCAAATTATCTAATCAACACCTCTCAAAGAACTCAAAGTTTTAATTCATAGTTTTCTCTCTAAAGCTTCTATGTCAATTTTTCTCCTCTTTCAAATTTTTCAAAATGAAATACCAAAAATAATATTACATGGAGCTATTCTCCCTGCATATATGAGCTGGTTATGACCACAGTGATTTAATATATTTTTATCTGTCATTAAAAGGTTCAAAAGTTAGAAACAAGTTAGAAAGTGTTAGCAAGTTAAAGGGGCAAACATGGATTCAGTTACAGTGAACATCAAAAAAATTCATGACTGTAAATAATGAACATGGCAAGGTACTTGAACAAATTCCTGTACTTATCTACTATGAGATTTATCTGAGAAAATATAAAATTGTAAAAATGTCAGTAATCACAGTGCACTTTTTCTGAATGTGGCTCCACATACATACTGTCTATCATAAACATGGTAACTACCCATTTTTCAGTCCAGTCAATTTGCAAGCCTGCCAGTTAGGTTCATCCATTTCATGACCCTATCGATGTGAGGAGAAGGTAAATTAGGGAGAGAAGTAAAAGCTAAAAAGATGCATGGAATATCAGTGGTCCTCACAGAAGAGTATAATTGTTTTTAATGGTCCTTACTTGCTGACAGAAGGCGGCATGCTTAAAACCTTACAAGTATATTCTGGACTAATATGTAGAATGAAGCTTGAACATTCTATATCTACAAGCCTTGAGTACTTGAGGAAAAAGCCTTTCATCTTGAAAGCTAAAGAGACTAAATAAACATCTTTAAGCTATTTAATCAGCAGAGAGAGGATGTGGTGGATTATGGGGTTACACAGAACTGCATCATATTTGGAGGGGGCAGTTTTAGGGCAGGAGTGAGTAATATCAGTGCACTCATGAATTGATGCTGAAACCAGATACAATTAAGATGATCTCTAGGGTATTCTTCCTGATCCTTTTTATTACTTTGTTGTTGAAATTGTTTTCTAATATTATTTATTGTCTCAAATATCATGGTCTCGTCTCTTGAAGAAAAAGGGCTGCCCAGTCTTTCATCTCCTTCTGGTTGTATTTCTTTGTCTCATTAAACATTTGTTTTTATGAAGTATTTGATCATATTTTCCAAAAATTATTTAAGCTTTGAGTATCTTTCTAAAAGATATTTTTTAGTTCAGCCAAAAAGTTATGGGCCTCAGGCAAAAACTATTAAATGAACTTCTGTCATCTCTGCAATGACAGAAATCAGACAAGTTAACTATTGTGATGGATGTTGAGTGGGCCATAGTAATGTATAAATACACTGACCTTGTTATAGGGTAGTCACTGTATGAGCACATTGATTAAGTCTGAGAAGAGGCTGTAAGGAAACAATGACTCAAGATAAGCCATTCCACAGGAACAGGATAATAGGAGACCAAATGGCTCCGAGAGCACTGGCGTGATTTCCTGCTGAGACTATTGGACTGGTTTTGTCGAGAAGGGCAACAGCCCAAGAACTGACAAAAACAAAAGAACTCCCTCTTTCCAGAGAAGAGCTGCTTGTTGGAGAGAGAAATCATACTAACCTCAAGACCCACAAGGCCCCATATAGAGAAAGAGGGACTGTTACGAGCAGGTGGTACGGTGAACGTAAACACAGTATGAACTATGTTTATGTTTAACATAAATGCACATCCACTTTTTTTGCTGGTTGTAAAGTAATTTGAGGGATTTCTTTTTATTCTGTCATAGCTAGGGGAGCTTCATGCAGGTGTCTAATTTGGTGTGACCTATAAGCAGATTCTTTATTTTTAAAATTTCTATGCTTTCCTTTAGTAAATCTTGTTTGTAATGAAACTGCTGGGGTTATTATCTTCAGTGCACAAGCAAATGGAAGGAGTTTCTGGAACAGCAGCCCTGTGGCGTGACTCCCGTGTGGTGATTTCTGGCCACATTAGTTGCATGATCCACTTCCTCTCCTGTCACTGAAGATCCTTCCCAGGAAATTTGTTACCTGTCTTTCATGATTGCTTAGATATACAAACTTCAAATTGCCCACATCCACCACTTGTAAACTCGTGTTTCCCAAGTATTAGGGAACTGAGCCCCAGGGACCTTGTGTTTCTGAACTGTGGCTGTCCCTTGTGGGTGTTTGCATTTAGTGGCATAACCAGTTTGAATTTTGAAAAAGCTCTGTTGGTACGATTCATTTTTCGCTGTGCAGCCTGGAAGCTGTCACCTCAACCTCCTCCTAAACTCCACATAAAAGACAAGCCACATATAGAATCATAGAATCATAGAATGGTTTGGGTTGGAAAGGACCTCAAAGATCATCTAGTTCCAACCCC
>VXBL01007965.1:0-52287 GCA_013400195.1 Aramus guarauna | reverse complement strand
CCCAAGTCCTTTTCCTCAGGGCTGCTCTCAATCCATTCCCCACCTAGCCTATAGTGGTGCTTGGGATTGTGCCAACCCACATGCAGGACCTTGCACTTGGCCTTGTTAAACCTTGTTGATTTCTATGTATCAAATAAAAATTTGGAAGTTGAAGTATTTCACCTGGTTCTTCTTTTTGTATGACAATTCCTCTGTCAGGTTGCTTTAGTTATCACAAAAAATTATCCAGGTAACACAAATATTTAGTTATACTTTTACTGTTAGTTATACATGGCCTAATGGCATTCTGGGCATACTTGCTCCTTGCATTACAGCTTGACACCCGATTGCCTCCCCTACTACAGGGGTGTATATGTGGTTGCTGTTTACCTCATTACAAGCTGTGGGGGAGACATTACTGTACTGATGAGGATGTCTAAAGAGGTCCAGAAGGCAGAACTACAGCCACCTTCTACGCTTCTTTGACAAGCTTTGATCAGGCTCAAAATCTGGAGCTGTCTTCTTTTGTCCAGCTGCTAGGGGAAAGGCCAGCCACTGGTCCCTCTTCCACACCATGCACATAGCCTAGACTCACCTCAATTTTCACGTCTGCAACCTCTCCTGCAATGCAATGCACCCATTCCTGCAGTAGCAATACAGAAGACTGAAAAAGTTCAGCCTGTCCCTCAGAGCCTAGCTGGAGAGAAAAATACCAAGCATCTCTGCAATAGGAACCACTGTGAAAATAAGCAGGGGTCTCACAAAATATTGTTCTATCAGCTACTGTTCAGAGCAGAAGACAAGTGCAAGCCTTCCACTGTCTTCTCTTTTTATGCTAAGGATATAGAGACCCTCAAGTGCCTGAAGTCTGGGGACTAGTACATGTCTGGGAGCTTTTCAGGAATGCTGTTTAATTACAGCTGTTTTGTGATAGTCGCTGACTGGGGATTGTTAATCTTCAGCAAACTCTATCCTATCCTTCTCGTGCTTTTATTAAAACTCTCACTTGAAGTAAAAATAACAAGGAAAAGAATGCTAAAATTCAGAGTGTGTATATACACTTCCAAATATACAGATATACTGCAATGCTCTTTTTCCGCTATTTTGAGAGCAACAACAGAAAATTAATGTAAAAGTTGATTTAGCTTTCCGACGTTTGTATAACTGCCCTGAAAGATGGCCTTGCAATTTCCTCAAAGAACAGATGGATGATCTCAGTGCAGTCTTCTTGGCAGGTAAACAGATACATGTCTTCTTAGTTATTCTGCTGTATAAATGACTTTTGTGAAACTGAACTCTTGACTAGACTTGCTCTTTTAGATAGGATTGTCCATAGTGCCAATGTCTAGGGTTAATTTAACTCTTTGGATGGCAGAGACTGTTGACAAACATGCAAGTTGATTTTTGCTGTTAGTAGCTCCCAAACGCCTGTTCTTCTTGGTAATACTGACACTGACTGCAGGCAGAAACTCTGAGTGAAAGTACACTTGAGCCAAACCATTGAAGAAGACAGCATAGCTGAGGTACAGCACAAGGATCCATGAAAGATCCAGCTTAATGCTACCTGTCATTTGTGTGAGGAAATTAATACATCATATAAAGTTAGCTGTTGTTTTGAGGTTGGAATTTAACTTCAGCTACAGAAGGGCAAATCCTTACTCCATGACTACTGGCAAAAACAGATCTTTCTGAAGCCTAGGATGCAAATGTGGACATGTCCCTGTTTTCTTGTGCTGGGCTCCACATGTATAAGGTCCATTATTTCCCCTTATGTTTTATACTTCATTCACTTTAAATTATGATATTTTCTTTTTGGCAGTAAGTAGATGGTGACACATTATTTTCCAATGCATATAATTTCTGTGACAAGTCCACATGCCTGATATTTTTCTACAGTTCCGCTTCAATCAGGCAGCTCTAGCATTATGAGTAGGGACTAGACTTTTGTTTAGAGAAGGTCCTTAATTACATGTGTGTAGACACAAATATACACACACACATCAGTGTTATCAACTCATCCTGTTGTTGATGCAATACCATTTCAGTGGGATGAATATTATAGTTTTCTTATTGCCAGAATTCTTCCCTATTTCTACCATTACCAAATCTGGCCATACATCCATTCATCTGCCTTATGCTTTTATATTGTGCCTGTAATTATGGTGAAGGTTGGTCTGCTCCATTCTTAAGATATCCTGAGGAAAACCATAAACCCATGTATCTGCATGCCTGATACCATGTGCTGTCCTCTAACTCCTCTGCAAGGCCCCCATCTGGAGCCAAATTTTCACTTTTCCGTACTTTTATTCTAAAGCCTTCCTGCACACAAAGGGGCCTTGCTATAGTTTATTCTCATGGCAAGGTAGAAATGAGAGGCTGATATCATCAAACTTGTCAAATACCTTTCCACAGTGTGGTACTTTCTCTTTTAGCAAATGCCTGGGTCTTGCAGAGCTCTTGGAAAAACTAATACACACGCACACACAGAGTCTGGCTACAGTGCTCAAGGATTTCCAGATACTTATGTGCAGTATGGAGAAGTAGGCCCTGTAGTCACCCCATTCAATCTATGTCAGGCCATGACAAGAATTTCTTGGAGCAAAAGCTTTTTCCATGCTCAGCACCTTAAAAGTCTGCATGGATCAAAGATTTTCTGAGCTCTTGAATTCCCACACCAAGATTCCCTACTGCAATACATCTTTCCCCTTAGCTTCATCTGTAGGATTCTCGGTGGCAAAGATGTATTTCATTGGGTATATAGTTTTCATAGTTGCCTTGCAAACTTCTGAACTAGAAGCTTCAGCCAGCCTGATTTCACCTGCTGGTGAATTCACCTGGTGTCAGACCCTCTGTCCTCAGTTCTGAAATACATGGAGAGAAAGAGAAGACTGACAGAGTAAAACATTGTCATAAGATTTACTGAGGTGGGAAACCTTGACATCCATCAGCCCACCACAAGGTTAATATTTTTCTCTGAATGGTTTCTAGGTATTCTTGCAGAAATGTCCCTAATGTGTCCACAAACCATTCGAGTTCATCACCATCCTTTGGGCCTTTCTCTCACATGTATCAGCTTCATCCCACTGCCAGTTTCATTCATTCATTCATTCATTCATTCATTCATTCATTCATTCATTCATTTCACAAGATAGCTCTGTTCAGTTGACTTAATTATCCTTTCCAGATTTCTCAATTTCATTTTCTAGGAACTGCTCAACTTTTTTATGCCTGTTGTTAGATACTACAGATCTTTCTCTTCATTGTGGATGTACGTTGAAATTTTGGACTTATAACAATAATTTTAAGAAAGATAAATTAAAATAAGGGAAAAAATTGAATCATAGCAAACATATGTTTTTCTTAATGCACTATGTTATACACTCCTTATAAATTGCCCTGGGTAAGGTATTCTTTGCTTAGTCATGGCAAATAGCTGTTGTTTCTGAAAAATCATCTCTGACTACCTCTGTCAGGCTTTTGTCTTCTACAAAACGCTTCTATGTGTTGCATCATTGCTCTGGAAAATTTTGTGATTGCTAATAGATCATTAATTTACTTTAAACAAGTCCACAAGTTCAGGTAACTTGAATGTCTTCAATATTTTTTCTGTTAGGATTTGGTCATAAGCTATGCAGACAGTGTCTTGCAGTGCATAGTAAAAAATGTACACATCAAAGTTGTTTTTTACAGAATTAAGAGACTGAATCCTAATGTTGTAGGCAGATATTTCTGGAATCACAGGACAATTTTCATAGATGAATCAGTTCCATATTCTCAGTAGCTAGTACGTCATGAAAGGCATATTCATAACATATTAAAAGTAATTAGCGTACGTACATGTTTGTATGTGACCATTTATGGATTGTAGATGCAATTTTTTTTCCATTTTTCTATAGAAGGCAATATTAAGAGAATAGTTGAAGCCAGATTTCAAACCTATCAGTACTCTGTCTTTTTCGTGGATGAAAAAGAAAGGAATATAACTACCTGTAAGTTTGCTGTAAGGGCTGCAGAACATCTGGTGAACAGCTGCTTTCTAAAGACATAGTTATTCAGATAATCTCACTGAATAGCTTTAGGGTGCTGTCTAGCAACAAATGGCAGAAACAACCTTATTATGGCTCATACATAATGATAGCCAAAATGTCTCTCTCTCTTTTAAAGTACTTAACACCCAAAAATATGTAGCAGGGCATGTTTCCTGGGCATCTTCACAGCATTAACACTTGCAAACCTGCTGCCTGTAAAATCTGCTCTGAAATCCATTTTCAAAATGGATTGTTTCTCATTAAGGACCTACATTCCCCTTGGTTGCTTGCCATAAAGGGAAACAGCAAGTCACAAGTTATGTGCAAAATTGGTAATAAGCCCATGCAAAGGAAATAAATACATCACAGTATGTTGCCAGCAGTTTCTGGAACCTTGCTCAACACTTACACATCATATCTTCAAAGCTCTGAGGAAAAATATTGGGGCGGGGGATGCTCAGGCATACCGCAGCACACTTGTTCTCTCAATCATTTGCGTCATTTCTTTAAAATGAATGAAAATACGAAGAACGCTCTTGAAATGAGTCTCTCCCATTTAAACCTCCTGTGTGCTTTGTCCTGAATTTGAAGACAGATAGTTCTCTTTCCTAGAAAATTTTACAACGTAAAGCATTTGGCAAGCTCTTGTTGATACCTTCATCACAGATCTGAAAGCAGTAGTAGTTGCATGTAACTCATAGTTGAAGTGGGGAGAAATAAAATGGAGGTGTAGTTTAAAGTGCACTTGAAGCACTGTGTTGTAGAAGCGACACACCAGATGAGCAGTTATTAGCAAAACAAATTCGTGTAGTTTCATCTCAATATCTTTTTTGTGTGTAGCCTCTTCTAGGCTGGTGGTATGAAGTAAATCAGGATGCAGCAGAAGTGACTCAGGTACTTTTAAGTTGCCATACAGAAAACCACTTAAGTTTATGAAAGCATGAGACAAAAAGTCTTAGAAAGTAGGAAAAAACCTCCAGAGCCATCCTGTCTAATCCTCTGCCCCACAGCAGGACCAATCTTTCCTGACCCATCCTTGGTAGAACTGTATCAAGCCTGTTTGCATGTCTCCAGAGATGTCATGCCTCCCAAACAAGTCTTTCCAGAGCTTTGTTAGCCTCACTTGTAGAGTTGTGCCAATGACTAACTTACCTTGATTCCAGCAAATTAAATACATTATTATATTCTTGTTTACTGTAGAGCTTAAGATGATGCATTCCCCTAAGTATCTGAAGACTACTCTCCTTGGACTAAGAAACCCCAATTTTTTTCTCATGGTCCACGTCATATGGGAAAAGCACCTAAGTAACAGGGATGTTGGAAGCTCTGGAAAGCTATACATCACAAAATGGGACCGGCTAATTTGTGCTATAAATCAACCATATGCTGCACTTGACAAGGTGAAGACTCATTTGAAGTTTGTCTCACATACTAATCTGATATGTATTGGTTCTGCAGGTAAACATCTCTTTAAACAGGCTCATATTTTAGTATATAGATGATCTGTAGGTCTACAGTAGTTTTTGTTAGGATATGTTAAGAAAAGGGGCAGACTTTGTCTTATACATTACATAAAAACCAAAAACATATGGCTCCATATATGTCTCAAATCTCCACAGGTAGCAAATTGCTGTAAATGCTTCATTGCCTCTGTGCCATTCTTGTGTTGAATCTCCACATGAGTAGCAGTGTGATGGTAGGTCCAAAAGAACCTCAGATTCAGAGTTTTTTAAACTTTTCTCTTTTGAATGCTACCTTAAGAAATTAAGGCAATTAGACAACAGAAGAAACAATAAAATAATTGAAAGACTACAAAATGCACACACAAAAATCACAATCCAATTTGATTAACTTATAGACAGTGCTTCGATGAAGTGGATATTGTGAGCACATTCTTCCTAAAGAAGAAACTGCATGTGGAAGAATGGAGATTCCTTCCACAGAAGGCTATTAGTGCCAAATCTCAACTGAAATTTGTCCGTATTTCTTTTGATATACTTAGGACTAAAGAACTGATTTAATGTCTCACCACCAATTTTACTTGCTTCTGTTATGAATCAAACTCCATAGTAACACAACAAATGTTTTGGTTTTTTTCAGTGCTTTAAATTCCTTTTTACCTCTCTGGTGAGGGATTCTTGAAAACTAAGATATGACAGTGCATGTGAGTGATACAGATAAATAAGTCTTCACTTCTGTAGTACAGGCTATAGGTGAAGAGATTTGGAAATAAATAATATAAGATATCATGCAGGATATTTAACTTTTAATTACTCCTTTACTGTATCTCAAAGTGGATGTAACATCAAAAATATTTTCAGAGATGGATTACATCTTGATTTTTGTTTTATAATAAACTTTATACTTCTGTCTAAAGTAAACAAGGGATGTAGCTCAGCACTGGAAACCACCTTAGTAGGCTACTAGGCCAAGAAGAAGAAAGGTCCTACTGACTTCCAGCTTGGCCTTGGAGAATCATATTTAAATTAGAATAATATTTAAATTAATTAAGATTGCACAGCAGAGCAATATTTTCATTCTGCTGAAGGGAAATTTTTCAAACATAGTAGCTTCAGGGCTCAAACATGTATGTACTGTCTCCTCTGCCATCTCACTAGCAGCAGAGCTAGAATGACACCATTTGGAGTTCATAGCCACGTATTTTTGTTGCTATAACAAGCCCCATCTGGAAAGTCGGTTGCACAGCAACATAACGAAGGAAGTATTTGCAAGAAGCGTTCATCCAGAAGACAACCCATTTCAGAGCTGCTTTGGCCAACTCGCAGGCCATAGGGCTGCTCCGCTTCCTTCACTACATTCAGTAACGGCCATCATGAACCATTCTACTCTGTCAGCATGTAAGGAGTCTCACTTTAAAGGTGCTAAAAAGAATCCATCTGCAAATTCTGATTTTTAAGTGTTAGGAATACCATGAGGAGAAAAAGAGTATTAGTTGATTCTAATAAGCAGTTAAATTAACGTCAATAAATGCTCACATACCTCAAGTGGCCCTGGTCACTTCTGTGACCATACAGAAGTGGTGGTCCAGATGCTCCCCACCACTCTATTGCACGCTGATATCTTTAAGAAGAACTTGCCATGATGGGAACAATTCTACTTCTATTTTGTGGAAACTGTCATTCCTGCAGGGATGACTTGGTTTTTATGAAAACAACATATTTTCTTTTAGATCATATTTGCTTTGAAAACTTCATGCTTTGCTCTGCAATTACTATGTACTGTATTGTAAAAGACTTCTAGAGTCTTCCTCATCTGAAACCATATCTGTGAACAAGAGGTGAAAAAAAACAGCAGCGACCACCAAAACCTGCATGATAGTCCCTGTGTATTTACGTTCATTCACAATGCATGAGAAGGTCAAGCATGTTCTGCCATTAGAGAGAGATACCCAAAGTCATTATTCACCATGAGCCACACCAGGTGCCACTCGCACAAATTTCAACCAGAGACATGATATGATTTTCAATGATGATACGAAAGCCAGTGTTTTAAAGACCATTCGGTCTTTAAAATAACAAAACTTAAATAATGCTTGTATTATCAGCTCTTTCATTGAAATGAAAAGACTAGGATGACATAAAGCACAACCTTCCATACTTTAGCTGAATTCAGGATGTTTTAACAGTTAAAGTTTTCAAACTTTTAGAGTTCAGTATGTAAGCCCTTACTCCACTGACAGGGAAGAGAGGCTGACATGACACTGATGGTAGGTCTTTCATTTTCACCTACCTGCCTCCCTTCCCTGGGTACATTTAGAAAGGTTGCTTTAACCTGATGCCACCAGTGTATTGCCTGTTGTATTGGTATACACTTTTCCTTCTTCCCAAGTTTGCCGGCCGTCTCCTCCCTATGGCCCCCTGATGTTCATTATCTGGTGGAAGATGCACAGCTGGAAAGATCAAATGCATGACATTCATTTACATGATTTACACTACCAGCTTTCCTGCAACGGACATGCAGACAGATGTCTGTAGGAGGAAAGTGTCTACTCAGGTGCAATACAGATTTCTATGCCAGAAAGTCTGGCCCAAGACTAGAAATACATAGCTTTCATTTTGGAATCTGTCAAGGAGTGCGTACATCACATATTGTAAGTTTTCCATACCATGGAGGTTCGGGAGTGGGGAGGATAAATTTTCAATTTAGACTGAAATATGCAAGAGAAGTGTTGAATTAGAAAATGTTTGACAGACTAAATATATACTTACTATTCAGTTTAAGAAAAATCTCATCTGACCTTAGGCTAAGGTGGGAAACGAAAGAGCATTGTTCTCCTTGTGATGCAAGAGTCTTTTTCAGGTGAAACATTACAAAAAATCCTGAATACACATGGTTTATAGATGCCCTGACCTTGTTGCAGTGTTACAGATGTCTAGAACTGGAGTTCCAAAGAGCAGACTAAAAGGACTTTGTAATTGGTCACCATAGTGTCTCTACTGAACACAGCATCTGTCATGAAATGGGTATTTTCCGATTTTCTCAGACCCTACTGCCATCGATGATATGCAGCTGAATTCATATTCTTTCTAGGAGGAGAAAATAAATGTTTCTTCAGGTTTGTTTAGACCCATACTTTTTCTCCACAGCAGACAAAAGTCTGGCATCTTGTTTGTGGTTAGAACATAAAACTTTTCCCACTACATTTTTGATAACATATCAAAAAAACACTTCTTCTTGATAAAAGGAATTCAGAGTTGTGACTTAAGCAAAATAAATAGGAATTAAATTAAACCCCCAAAAGTGAAAAACTAAAAATTATAAAACCACAGAGAACAAAACAAAAATTCAGAGAAACATAAACCTTCCTTAGGGATAGACACCAAGTGGGACAGGAGGTAGTGTATGCACATGTATATTATCCCTTGACACAAGGAAGCGAGTTAGATTTATACTTACTGAGTTTTGGTTGTTTTGTTTTGGGTTTTTTTTTTACTTTTAGCATTAATCTGCATCATTCATTTTTACCATAGTAAGACATTTGGATAAATCATCTTTATTTTGCTCTGTTGATTTCAGCATTGTTGAGCCCACCACATATCTCCCCTCTGTGTATTTCTAGGGAAAAAGTGGAACTGGAAAGCTGTGGTCTTTTCTTTATTTCAAATATGCTTTTGTCCCTCTCTAAAAGGAATGATTCAAGTTAAAGGAGATTCCTTCATTTACTGAATCCACTGAGCAGACACGTCTCTAGCAATTCTCCCTACTTACAAAAGGTGAATCGGTGGGGTGATGGTGGGTTTACGTCCAATGTGCTGCTCTGCCCTTCCAGCCCCTACAACTTTTGTCCTACACCAGCACAGGACAGGACCCTCAGATCTTCCCCAACAGCGAAGGCAGATGTAAGAGGCACAAGCTGTTGCTGCCTCTCGTTGCAGCTATATGGATGAACTGTGGGGCGAGGTAAACAAATGCTTTTGCCTAGGTAGTGATGCATGCCAAGGGATCTGCTTCGGTGGCTGCAGCTGCAAGAAAGGCTGCAGGTTACCTGTGTTTGCAGATATCTAAAGATGAGCATAACCTTTGGGTTCAGTTAAAGTTCGGTTATGCTTTGTCAGTCTGTTTCTCTGCTCTTCATTTTCCCAATGGGTGATTTATATATATTTTTTTTTATATCTCACCACAATGACACTGAGAAATATTTATCCTATTTTTCAACTCATGGTTAGAAAGTATGGAGACTACTGGCTCCATGTAACACATCACATCAGTGACAGAGCCAAGTACTGAATGCAGAAATCTGGAATCCCAGGGCAGCCTTTAACCCACAAGGTCTTTGTTGCTCTTGGAAGGACACCACAGAGCCAACACTGTCTCTGCTGCAGTATAAGGGAATTATAGATAGCCATAACCTTTATCATTCACTAGCGTAGTTGGATGTTACTCTGAGTATATGTGAAATGTGTCAGAGAATAAGAAATGCTACATTGAGAGAAGTTGTTTTGCTGCCACAATTCTGATCTCTATTGCTTCATTGAAATACAAATAGCTGAAAATTCATGTTAACAATGCATTTTCATGTTTCCAGTATACAGGCTTACTATCATTGTGATGATAGGATATTCTCACTTGTTACTAGAAGGTATAATTTTAACAGCTGAAAGTCAAGAAACCCAGAAGTTTGTCCTTTAAAATAACTTTTTTTAACTACAGTAACCCTATAAAATATTCAATATGACATCATGCTCATTTCATTCCTAAAGCTGAGAACAATCCTGCAATATGACTTTCTATTTTTTCCCTTCCCCTTTGTGGCATTTCAGCATGATTTGAGATATACACATATATATTTCCCCTCCCCTGGCATTTTATATAGTCTTTGCAATAAAAGCCATAAGAGTTTCAAAGTATTAAACCAAAAGACATTTGGAAAAAGAATTTGACTTATGTCCTGTATTATATACTCTCACAATATTCAGCAGCAAGAAACTGATCTTTGATCATACTTCCAGATGAAATATTTTTGTTACTCTTTTTTTTTTTTTTTTTACCATATGAAGTATTAATTGAACAATGATGCTTTAAAAATGTACATATGGAGACAGTTAGATCCACCCATGTTATTGTAAAGCAACTTGTTTGATGTTTCATATTGTTCAGCACAAGAACATCATTAGAATATCCTGTCTGGCAAGAGGGGCTGTCATTTTGAAAACGAATCTTTGCCTCAGATTTAAACTATTATTTATTTATTTATTTATTTTCTCTTTATTTTCAGTCTAAATCTGAAACTGCCCAAATATGCTGCTGAACTGTGTGCATCAGGCTGGATTCAGAGCTCTCTGCTGCTTCATATGGACCAGGCTGTCTGTGCCCAGAGGACATTTCAGGCCCTACTGTCCCTGCCCCCGGGGCTCCCCCACCCTGCCCACAGCCCAGGACCCCGTGTCAGCCCCCACAACATCAGGGCCGGTCTCGGCACCGCCAGTCCATGATGACATGCCAGCTCTGGGATGCAATGAAGAGTCTGCTGAGTGAGTGAGTTAATGCCAATATTTTGGCAGAAGATAAGACTAAGTCTAATGGAAACACCCAGAAGTGACGTTAATGAACATAGTGCTGCGCTCTGTTTGCAAATCGACTCTGGTGTTTTGGCATTAGCTTGCTGGGAACTGCACCCTGAATATGGAAAACACCCCACAATTTGTTATTGAAATGTGGAATCCCCAGTGGGAATTTCTTTAAAAGACAATTACTATTTTAAGGTTACCTTGTAATCTTTTTTACAAAGCAGGTTTCAAAGAAGGAAGGGGGAGGGACGGGAAGTTCAAGCCCACACTGGAGATTTTCCAAAGATTTTTATAGGCTTTGGTGGTTATCTCCTATTATAATTATAATACTTGGATAAATCCAGTCTTTCACAGTTTAATAAACTGAGGGTAGTCACTGAGATGGCTCAACAACATACTCACCAATGATGTTTGACAGACATCTTAATATTTATCCAGTTCTCTTGGTACATTGGTCTATGTGCAGACCACATCCCAGCTGATGGTGTTTTGGCTAGCTCATAATATTTTGGATGTAGACAGTGCATATATTTATATGGTTTTCTTGAGAAACAGACTACTCTCTAGAAAAATAAGCTTCCAGATATGCATTTTTGCCACTGGCTGGCAATTGATCCAATGCATGTGATATTAAAATGCAGTCTGATGATTTCTCATATTAATGAAGTGGGAAGAATCCAAATCGCCCCGGTAAAAGCTTCTTAGCAGACGTGGAAATGAAAAGTCTGTGTTACCCTCCCTTGCAATCAGCGTTGACTCAAGAAAGGAGTGGGGTAGACTACTGCCTAGCACAGAAGCCCATGGATCACCGCAGCCTACCTATCCTTCTAGCCCTAACGACCTGCTATGGTGCCTCCAAAAAAGAAAGTGGCTCCATTTGCAGTAGCAGCAATTGCCCTTTCCTCTAACCCCACCAAAAGCATGAGAAGAATCTGCTTAATGTGAGGATTCCTGTCATTTCTCCAGACTTCATGCTTTCCTTCACAGCTGCTGCCACACAAAAGGGACACTGCGCAGGAAGGAAGACGGGCTAGTTGCCTCTGGAGACTTTATAGAGCTGTCGGTGTGGGGGGGATGAATCCTAAAGGTTGGTCAGGGTCATTTTTATGGGGAGTAACAGAGAAGTGTTGAGTTGAGGGAACAACAGAGAAAGCATGAGACTCCTGATCATCACCTCCTTATTGACACTGCCCTCTCCTGTCTCAGAGATAGTCTCTCCCTTCAGATTTCACCACCCCTTTCCACACACCTCATCTACTCATCCCACCAACGTACCCATGTGTTACATGGAGCCTGTTCTGATTGGATGCAATATATAGTGCATGTAGTTCTTTTTCATTTTTCTGGCTAAGTATGTGAATTTGCGCTATCTTCTACTGGATCTGAACCAATTTAAAGTTTCTTGTTTCTAAAGGTGCCAGAACTGTAGGACTCCAATTCTCAGGTAAGACTATAAACCATGTAAGGCAAAGTACCTTATTCCACTTCTCATCCACCATAGATATGGAAATGGATAAAAATTTGCATACACTTAAATATATTTTGAAATTTCGTTTGACATAAAGTCACTCCCTCTTCTTTCCTTCTCCTTACTCATTTTTTATGAGACTGGAAACAAAGTCCACCAACATCACTGAACAAACTGTTTTCAATCTTCTTTTGGCATAAGTAGACATTAGAAGCACAAAAATATTGTGATTTGCATGGTCAATAACTAATTAGCCAAGATTACTTCCTAATTTTGGGGTACCTTTACTAAGCAAATCTCTGAATTTTTGAGAGAGATGTTATCCCTGAGAACTATGTAATGCACATTGCATCTCCCTCCTGAATCCTTTAAACTCTTTAAGCTCTTCTGGAACATAAACATATACTTATTGGTTTATAATAGAATAATTTTTAATAGTAGAAGGCTTGAGAGATTACTATGATACTCCAGTGTTACATACTGCGGAGCCATTGTAATTAGTTGGACCATGTAGACATAAACCTTGAATAAAATTGATGAGCTGTGCCCTAACTTTGTGTATATTAAGCTTTTAACAGAGATAATGTTCAGCTGCTGATTGTATTTTAAAGCTGTGCTCAAACTTGAAGAACACCCAGTGAAATAATATTACTTTCTCTCATAATTTATTATTTTCTGTAATCACAGAAGAGCTATATGTTTTCAGATGGCTAAGTAATAGCGGATGGGGTTTCAGGCCTGTTAATCTGGCAAAAGCAACACAGGCTTGAGATTCTGAGCTAGAATACATCCAATTTTGCCTAGCAGCAGCAGAAATATTGGCAATTGATGCTTAGGTACTGGTCACAGAATTTTTATTGTTGATGGTGAATAGTGATGCTTGCATGTCACATTTATCACTGGGCTTGTCCAGCTTTGTATGTACCTTCTTGAAGGCGACTGTGAGGCTGTTTTAGCTCTCAGCTTGACGCAAGGCTCTGTGACAAAACCAGGAGAAATGCCTCTTTATCAAGGAAAAAGGACGGTAACTGGCACAGACCTCAGAAATAGTTCTCTTTTTACTGGTTTTGTGTCAGACCTATTTCCTCGTTAAATGGGGGGGTGTTGACTGGGAAGCTATATTTCATGGTTGATGGTTAGAAAGTTGGTTAGAGCTTTGAGCAAGCAAATGGAAAATATTTGAATCAGAAGGAAATGAAGGGCAATAAAAAAGGAATCCCATCACATCTTTCAGCTGGGTAGCTGCTCACAGTAGAACCATAAGTAAAGGAGACTCCCTTCCAACTGAAAAATCCAGTATATTTCTTTCATAAAAGCCCCGATCCTTAATGAGGCCTTACCCTGGCCTCCTTTAGTGTAGGAACAGATATGGGTGTATAAACTGAAGGTGAAGGAAACTGTCTAGCGGTAAAAGAGGCATATTGTCTTGAAAGGCAGCATTAGCATTGTCTTTGGAAGGCAAACAAGGACACCAAGTTGCCAACAAGATCACATTCATGTGATTTAACCAGCAGTTGTTGTCCCACGCAGACACACATAAAAGTCTGAAAGCATTCATGTTTTTTCTAGCTATACCTTATAGCCTCCAAATATATTATTTTGTTCTGCGAATCACTTAGATTCTTAAGTCATCGTTGTTACAATGGCACTGTTACTACAGCAGGGAATCACACATACTGGTCCTGCTTTTTTCAAACAGGAATTTGGCATCCAGCTCCTCATCCATCAGTTTAATAATTTACCATTTGCTGTGTTAAGATGTCAATATAATTTTAGATTACAGAGATCACTTCCCAATAAATTGGTTGACTGCACCATGTGGCATCCATCAATATTAATGTGAACTATGTGGCTAAATGTTCTACCTACCATTCTGTAAACTCTTGTCGGAGATCTTGGAATGCTTCCTCGCTGCTACCTAAATAATGCAATGATGGTGAATTGTTTCCTTTGTACACATAGCTTTCCCAATAAAAGTGGTGGTTTTTTCCTCTTTTATAGTCGTCTTTAAGAACATCCTTCGATGCAAAACACAGTAGATACTACACATGCTCTCAGTAGATGGTTCTTGTTTAGAGACTTCCTTGAAGACTCTCAGTGGCCTCTTCTGATATTAAAGTATGCCACTAGGAATATTATATTACTGTCCCATCTGTTTCCTATACTGTGTTATGTACTCTGAAAGCTCTGCCAGGAACATGAATAGAGTTACTATCTTATCAATAAAAGGACTTGAAACTACGTTACATAGCATACACAGGTATTGCTTTGATATGTTTACAGATGCCTCTTTCTATGCCATTACTAGAGATTTTTTATTTGGTAAAGTGTAAGGGTAGTATAGCTGCATAGGTGCAAACACCTGTTCGTCACAAACAGTGACAATATACACAGGTAAAAGTTTCAATATTTCTCTGTAGTCTGTTCTTTGTTCTAGGTGAATGTTAAGCCTTCTCAATATGGAAGGGCAGCTTATTATAGTCAACATCACCAAATTGTTTTCACCAACACCATTTCAGGGGGAAATAGTTTTTCTCTAGGTTAATCACCAAGTTCTGCCAAGTGTTAGCTGGCTGTTTCCCAAATTGTTTAGTTAGACCTCTGAACATCCACAATGAAGTGAATGTGATAACATCTAATCATGATACCAAACAGAATTTTCAGTCAAGTCTTCATAAACTATTTTTAATCAAGGCTTCATAAACTATTTTCCATTCTGCAAGGAACAGGGTGCAGGGCTGTGCTTGACTTTTACTGAGATAAACCTATTTTCTGAAAAAGCCAAATAACCTTTTATTTTTAGCTCTCTGATGCCACCAATTTCAGGAAGCTTGCAAGATAAGGGCTCATCTTCACTAGACAATTTTCCCAATACAGTTTAGACAGGCCAACTTCTGCCATTGATCACATTACACAATCCTTCAGCTGAGAACAAGTTTGTATCTCTCTAAACCTGAACAGAATCTGACTCAATACTTAATTTTCATTGCTATTAGCAAGGCAAACTGATGTATGGAGGGAAAAAATACCCCAACAACCCACTCAAAATGCTTTGGGCTATCAACAGGAATCAGAATAAGTACCGCCGTTGCCTTAGTAACACATGAATTGTAAAGAAATGGCTAGCCCTCTAAAAACTTAAATACATCCATATGCAACAGCTTACATGTACATATGCGATTTAAAAGATTCTTGGTCTTTTCCCTGGTAAAATTATATGTCTCCAATTGGAGGTCTTTTAGTATCTCTTAGTTGCTTTAATGGAAACCAAACATGCTAGAAAATGGTACATAAATTGCCTTCACCACATTGTACCACTAAGAAGAGTATAACTAGGTACTAATTTAGGTCATGTAAGGTAAAAGGGAGCCAGAAGTGAGGTCTAGTCAGCTTCCCTGCAAATATTTTGCCTAGAGCAAAAACAGCCTGGGAAAATCTGTGCGGTGAGAAAGCAAGATATTTTAGCAGATAAAGCTTGCCAGGCTCAAGAGCTTAGAGAATGGACAGCATCTCCAGAGGAAGCAGGAGAGAGGATAACACTTTATCAGAAACCAAGGAAAGGAGTTAGAGCAACCAGAAAAACACCACATAACTTCTCTGACTGAACACACAACCCAGCAAAGGAGCTAATCTACCTGGGACCTTCTTCAAGGGCGCAATGGCAGCGACCCATATACAAACATGCACATTTGTTAGGAAGATATGTAATTTTTAAATAACTGGAAAGAAAGGTTACTGAGAGAATCAAACCTTTTTTTCCCCTACATAGCAAAAACAGATTGTAAAAGTCCAATTCCACAGCAAGCTCTACTCTTGGTCCAAAAAAGCTATTTCCTATATTTACGCTTTTCTGGGTCAGGAGTAGATTCTCTGAACTTTTCCACAGTTAGATTTTAACTAGCTGAAAATAAATAGTAGATGCTACCTTCATTTTCTCATAACTTTTCAAAATGCCTGATGCTCTGTAGTTCTCATTACACAGCTCAAGTCTTTTCCACTCGATTCAGCACGGCCTGTCTGTGAGCCTGGGTTCACTTAATGGTAATTGCACAAGTAGTCAGGGGTGCTCAGTCAGGGCAAACAGGCAGCAGGCTCATGGGGACCTGGAGGCATACGGCATGTGGAAAGGCAGACTTGGCACACACTGCCACAGCGGGTACTCCAAGGTTGTGGAAGCACCCCTGCTTTGTGTTTCATGCCAGAAACAGGATATGATTATATGCCATCTGCCCACATTATTATCAGTAAACTCCATTTGCTGTGCTCTGTGGCATGTTGTTGTCCCACTCCTGACCAAACCTACTCTCTCCCTTGCTACAAAAGTTCTACTCAGTAGATTGTTTCCCTCTATCCCACTCTTTCCACATATGCTGCTGCTTCTTTATCTCCATCGTTCTTCCATTTGCTCCTCATCTGCTCACTTTCACACTGTTTTCCCCCTTCTCAGCCCCTCTGGAGGGTACAAGTCCAAAGCAAGGTGAACACAACTCAGCTGGCACCAACCCTGGGCCCAAAACACTACAGCTGTCCCCCAGGCCCTGTGCTTCCATATACATATACTTCTCATCCAGCACTTCCTAACAGTATCATTTCCAAAGTCCCCCATGCAGTCATAGGCAAGAGGACCGTCGTGGTTTAACCCCAGCTGGCAGCTGAGCACCATGCAGCCGCTCGCTCACTCCCCCATTGCAGGATGGGGGAGAAAATCAGAAGAGCAAAAGTGAGAAAACTCGTGGGTTGAGATACAGACAGTTTAATAGGTAAAGCAAAAGCCATGCACACAAGCAAAACAAGACGAGGATTTCATTCACCACTTCCCATGGGCAGGCAGGTGTTCAGCCATCTCCAGGAAAGCAGGGCTCCATCACGTGTAACGGTGACTTGGGAAGACAAACGCCATCACTCTGAACATCCCCCCCTTCCTTCCTCTTCCCCCAGCTTTATATGCTGAGCCCCAGCCAGTCCCCTAGCAGCAACCGCCCCCACCAATCTCCCCCCCAGATTTATATACTGAGCGTGATGTCATATGGTATGNCAGCAACAAAAGCTCAGAGAAAGAAGGAGGAAGGAGGCCATTCTTTACTTACAGTGTTTGTCTTCTGGAGCAACTGCTGCACATACTGAAACCCTGCTTCCCAGCAAGTGGCCAGACATTGCCTGCTGATGGGAAGTAGAGAATACATCTTTGGGTTTTCCTTTGCTTCCACGTGGCCTCTGCTTTGTTAAACTGTCTTTATCTTGATCCATGAGGTTTTTTTCCATCTTATGTTTCTCCTCTCCCTGTCCTGCTGAGGGGGGGAGTGACAAAACGGCTTGGTGGGTACCTGGTGTCCAGTCAAGGTCAACCCACCACAAGCACAAATCCAAAACAGAGCCCCATACGATTTATTATGAAGAAAATTAATGCTATCCCAGCCAAAACCAGCACAAGCCTCCTGTTAGAAACCTGTCTGTGGTGTGTTTCCTTTGCTGTATTTACCTGAGAGCAGGTTATGGTGGTCACGGATGTAATACCTAACATTCTATCCCACAGATGTAGATATAAAAATCTACATCTTACATAGCTATGAATTGGATGCATTGAAGTTAAAAATAAACTTTATTGACTAGTGCTTCATTTGCTGGAGAGTTTTGGAAGATACACATCACACTATCATACAAAATATCATGTATGCCTTCCAAAGAGCATTTTGGCATGGGTTTGAGTCCTTCGTGTACTAACCGAAGATTGCCTTGCCTTTTGTGGGTTTCCCCCCATTTTTCTGCTACACTATTTTGAGAATCTACTGTTGGCTCAAGATGTCATGTTCCTTCCAGACCTCGCTCACCAGGCTCACTGAAGCATATGGTTCACCATTCTCCCTGTCTACACTTTTTATCTTGTATTTTCAGGGTAGACTTTCCAGGGAAATACATATGATATCATTCATGTTATACTAATGACAATTGCCTAATTCTATAGACATTTGCCATGCAATTGCGTGGCTTGCCCAAGGAAAATAGTGTGACTCGGACTATCCTGTCCCATTCATAGTTTCTGGAATCTTTCACTTGCTGGTTGCAGTAGGTTTTGATATTCTTTTTTTTTTTTTTTTTTAATTGCATGGCTTCTGGTTGTAGCTGTGTACTCGTGCTGATCTGTAAGCACCAAGCCATGCATGTGTCTTGACATGATGTGCTGTATCAGACTGCTGCCAATGCCTTGGGAGGGAGTGCTTCTCCATGCTGGAGAGGCTGCCAATACTTTTTTCTTCAGCACTCATTAGCAGAACCGGAGCAATCGTAACTGTCTGTTCACCTTGGCCTTTTGCCCGGCTGTGTATGTTGATGATGTGATGTGATTGAATTCCCATTCACAGGTAAGCTGTACAAACTCACTGGAATTAAACTCCTCTGGGTCCCACTTTTTGGGCTATTTTAGTGGCTGAAAAGCTTTAATATTTTCTTTAGTGGGAGCTGCAGGAGTGTCTGACAGTTTGTCTGATTCCCCAAAGCTTGAATACATGCATTATAGTGAGGATTTCCCACTTTTCCTTCAAAGCTAACTACGAACGCTGTGTCTGCTGGAGAGAGGGAGGCTGGGGTGTTTTGAGTTGCTGATCTGGATTTTTTCTGCTGCCTGTTGACCTGCATTGCTCCACATAACAATCCTGGTCAGCTTTGATCACATTTAGAGAGTAGGTAGTGCATCTGGCTTTTGTGAGAAACTCCCTTCTCTGAGCTGGCGTACAAGTATTTGTGTGGTTAATTCCTTTTATCAGTGATCTGGGTACGATTACTCAAGTGTTGGTATATAGGGTGTTATGCTGGACACTTGGTTTCTCTTAAGACTCCAGTATCCTTAGGCAGCAGGTAAGGCTTCTCTCCTGCTGTCTGGCTGTTCTGGCAATAGGATGGATGTGAGCACTTGTAAACCCGCTTTATGTAGTTTGCTTTAACATTCCTGATAGCCACTGTGCAGACACTGGCTGTGCACATTGTATTACATGCTGATTTGATCACATTGCAAGTCCCATTTTCCTTTCTTGTTGCCATATTTTCATGCCACAAGGCTAATTGGATAAAACTTAATTTACAATTTTTTCAGCTCTTCTTCCTCTCCATAGCCTCCTAAGCTATGGCATTGCCATATCTGTAGACTGTAGTGAAGGTGTTTTGGGCAATTAGCAGCAACTTCTGAACTATGCTCTCTTTACGGTTTACCATCTCTTCTTCCTTATATTGTTTCTGCTGCTTGAAGGGTTCCAGTCATGCTTTTATTGCATAAACACTATCTGGCAAAATAGTATTTTTCTAGTCATGCAACATGCCTGTTAGACTCTGGGGAAAATTTTATACCGTAGCACTGATTTCTCCTAGGCATAGTATCATCATTTTTGTGTTCTCTTCTTCCTTTCCTTCTGGTTCTGGCTTGTTTGAAAAAAACATTTGGTTTTGCTGCTTTGCACTGTGCACTCCTGTCAGTTACAAGTAGAACCCCACCTTCTGAAAGACTGCATCACCCCTCAGCATCCCACATTTTTCTCTTTTGGTGAGCTTCGACACAGTTTCTGTTGCCATAGTTACATGACCTAAAAGCAAGGCACTTACCAGTATCACACTTTCTTTAAAAAACATATAGGTCTTAGTTTTATCTCTTTTGCTCCTAATTGTTGATTTTGTTTCAGTGTGCTTTTCCTTGTAATTTCATGCTTTTTCTGTGCTACTTGATGAACTCTAGCTGCATCTACTCCCTTCATGGTCAGCCTTTATCCCTTATTCCCAAATCCCTGTTTTAAATTAGTCTTAAGTATTCTTTAAGTAGTCTTAAATATTTAATTAGTCCTTTGGAAAAATGCAAATAAGTCATCCTAGGAATAAAGTCTACAAACTAAGCTAGCTTTGGTTCCCATATTGACCCCAGTGAGGTGTATATCCTACCCACCAGCCTAGAAAATCATTCTTTTGCTAAAACTTTGTCTGTGATAGCTTCAATTTATAATTATTCTATTTGAAATAATCACTCACTGCTGGTTACTGAAGGACTTAGGTGCTTGCCATCAGAAGACCATTCAGTGCTGTTAATTCTGACTTTTGAAGTGTTTATATTGCCTCTTTCAGGGCACTAGTCTTCACTTTCCTTGCAGTTGAGTTATCTTTCTTTTCTGTGGTGATGTATTTTTCCACCATATTGTGAAGGAAGGTAGAGCCTGGGTCAAGACTGCGAATTCTTTTGTAGGTGCAAGGGGCACAAAGTTGTGGTTTCTCAACTTGTAGGTTGTTCAACAGGGCTTTTAGAATTAGAAAAAGCTGTATTTGGTATTACAGAAGCAAGCAAATTCTGGCTGCAAATTTTTACACTACACCAGGAGCGACAAATTGTCCTTAATTATCACTGCTCAGTTCTCTCACCTGGAAAAGTGTCCACACCTACAGGGAGTAATCACAGCTTCCCCCCTCTCCCTACCATGCAGTAATGACACTGCTGGGACGGACTGCACAAAAAGAGAGTAGTCAAAAGGGAATAACACACTGAAATATCTGAGAAACACTATATTAAGCACTGCAATTTGTAGTATCACAGTGCCTAGGATCCTCTGTGGAGAAAGGCTTGCTTTCCTATTTAGTATCACCCTAAAGTGCCTCCTAATGGAAGGATTATGGATTATAACTCTCTACGTAATGCCCAACAGGAGTTTGAAGCTACTGTTGCATGGCCAAAGGCCAAGTGCTGGTTGCCCGTCATATCCCTCCCCAAAGCCTCCCCTTTTCAGGGACCACAAAGCAGTGAGGGTTGCACAGTCACCCGTGGGAGGAGGACCCAACCCAGGGCACTGCTCCCAGCCTGACCCTTCCAACAGCTTCAACCCGATGCCGCAGTACCTGCTGCTCGCCCAAAGCACTGTTAACAACCGTCCTCTAGCTGCTCTAAACTAAATAAACGTGAAATTACAATGCTTGAGGTGAGAAAAGATAAGCCAAGATGTGAACGGTTTTGCTTTCACGTAAGTTCTCACCAGGCCTGTGTGTAAGAGGAAAAGAATTTACAGTCACGAAATACCCTTGAGCTTTCACTTTGGAAACAACCCATCCAGTCCTGAGTCATCTGCACTTGTCTGATTTGATGCTTTTCTTCAAGCTCCTTGGCCCCAAAAAGGAGAGAGATCATAATGGAAGGCAGTATTGTCAAGTGTTGGTGTGTTTTAAATAGCTGCTTTAAGGGCAAAAAGCCCCTTCTTCTTTGTCTGGAGCTGATATGATTTTATTTAATGTTTTCAGCATACTTTTAAGATTTGGGGTTTCATTTTGGCCTAGGGGTTTTTTTCCTTCTTTTCTTTTCTTTTTTTTTTTTTTTCCTTGCTAGCTGTACAAGTGTCTTGTGATTTTTGGCAGGTGTTCTAGGCTTGTTCTTTAGCACAAACTCTGGACAATGAGCTCGTGAGTTCAGAAGCATTTGCTTGTCTGAGTTGGGATCTCTGGCTTGCACCTCATTCCAGCACTAGTTCTGGTGCCATACAGAACTTGCTGGCTGGTTCAAAATTATGACACAGACAACACTATGTGCTTAGAGGAGAGTCATTCCAACTGTCCAGGCAGGAAAATTAGGCCACAAAAACTGACAAAACCAGATCTAACCTGCAGCTGAATGCTCAGGGCCAGATCCTGAGATAGATTAAATCATCATTAGGTCATTTGTGTTAATGGAAGGATGTGCTGATTTACTTCTGCCGAAGGTTTTAGCTGGCCTGTGTATGTGCCTGTTAAAATGAGGAGCGCTTTCCAATAAGTGATGTGATTTTGAGTCATTTGTTAACTATATTTTTTCTTTTATTCTATTTTTACTGTCTGTCCTTTGCTTACCAGGGCACAGTCACCCCCTCACCGGTCCCCTCAGAGATTATGACTTTCCCCTTTCCAGGTCTTGGATAGTTAAGCCTTAAATAATCACTAATACCAGGACCGTACACAGATTATTTAGTATCAGAAAGTAACCCTTTCTGGTGCAGCTCTTAGTGTTTTCCTGTAAACAATGTGAAGTTTAAGTCCCTTTGCCCCAGCCAGTGTCCAGGCAATTTACACAAAGCTTAGATCTTAACCACACAACACGGTGTCAGCTATAGAAGAAAAACTAACATATTGCTGCTTTTTAGGGTATTTGCTTTGGCTTCTCTTTGCAAGCAAGTATGAAGATAAAAGAACTCCAGTAGGTAATTGTTACAAACCATTTAGAAAATAACGAACGCTCTTTGTACGTTGGCTGCCTCCAGCTTTCTGCTCTGTTATCATGAGAACGTAAAGCAAGGCCATTAATGTGAAGGCAACACATTCACGCCTGACAAAACCCACAACTTCTTCACAAAGCCTTATTAACCTGTGGAAGTCGCTGTCATAAGATGCTACTGAGGCTTCAAGAAATAGAATGGTTTCAGTATTATAGCCAGACACGTACTAGAAGGAAAATACTCTGTACTTCAGAAAACGGCAATGGAGCATTGAACAACCTTTTCTGTCTGCTGCATTTGAAATTTATTTCTGTCTAAAGTATTTGGTAGGGGCCTTCTCAAGAAATTAGTTTCATGCTATGATTCAGCCTGCCATAGAAAGTCTTAAATTTCTATATTTTGATATGCTTATACAATACGCCTTTGCCAACTAAGTAGCAGAACAGTATTCAGTCTTTATATAAGACTTTTTATTCATATATCAAAATACTTTCCAAATAAAATTTATAGATGTAGAAACTAAGACTTAAAGGAACAACTCAATTCTTTTGGTGTTATAGATCACAAATAAAATACGGGTTTCTTAAATTAATCTAATGACTTTCAGTTTTTCCTGCTTGAAGATTGACTTGGAAAATTCATGTGTATTCTTAATTAACTTTGCTTTGAAAAGTCACGTTATTTTTAACAAACTCAAGATAGAATTTTTTTTTCAAGAATAATTAATACTCTTGCATGATGCTAATGGTTATTAATACATTATTACATAACTGGGATGTCTTTTGAAATCATGAATAGTTCCAACATAAAGGTCCAGTGATGTAACGATAAGAAGTGTCTTTGAGAAAATTGTCTGTTAGACTAACAGGCTTTTTTCTAAGAGAGGTGCCAGGGACATTAGAAAGTAAAACCAGGGGTTAGTAGACTTCTGGGAATCCACAGCTTGTTGGTAATTAAGCCAGAAGCTGTAACTAAGAACAAAATGCCTACTATCAGTAGGATTATATTTGCTCTACAGCAAAATGCAGCTCCACTGGAGCTGTAAGGACTTGCAAATCAAACGGGACCAAAGGGTACTGCTCTAAACAGATTGCATGTTCCTGCTCCACAACAGGCACAGAACTTGAGAGACCTGTGACTTGCTCTTTTGTTGGTTTTGACTTTAAAATCCAAATCCTGGCTGCCAAAGGCTGTAGGAGTTCAAAGATGCAACTGAAGAAATTTGCGGTAGAAGGTCCATTGAAGGGTATGAAGTACAAATAAAGAGGCAGTCAGCTGTAAATCAGTGGAGGTGGAGAAGGTGTGCTGAGGAGTAGCACCCTGTAGTAGGTTGTCCTGCTCTTGTGCTCCTTTCTCCAGGCATCCACTGGAGGCCACTGTCAGGGATGGGGTACTGGAAAAGAGAGATTTCTGGTCTGCCCTGATAGAGCTGTTCCTATGTCACCTGCCTTCACAGATGGGCACTGTCGGGGTAGAGTCCTCTTGCACGTGGAAGCCGTATCACCAGTTGCATGCTCTGTCTTCTGTGTTCGGTTCCATTTTGCTTTGTTGTTTTTTACATCGTGTCCTGCCTTATTTCTTTCAAGGACTGGAAAAATAATCAACATTGTCTGTTTGTGGATCAGTAGCACCTTTTTGATTCTGTTAATTTCAGAGTGCTAAATACCTGAAAACTGGGATGAAAACAACAGTTCTAGTAAGGATTTTTCAAATGATACTGCAAACACCAGCCACCAGATCAGGAAATCTGGTAGCAGTCCCCTCTGAGAAATTTCCTTGACCTTGCAGTACATGCATGGTCTCTGCAAACAGATCTCATAGCAGTGCCAGCCAACTTTCTCATCTGAGGTAGCCTCTTTTGTCACTGAAGCTGTTCCGCCACATTGGGCAGTAAGTCAGAAAGTCACTGTCTCTGGACTATTTGCTGAGCTTTAGTCTAGACTTAGAATCAAAAGTCTCTAGTTTCTGTGCCGCTCTCATAAAAGTCATTTCCTAGAACAATAAATAACTAGTCCAGGGTCTCAGATACTTTAAAAGCTACACTTACAGTTACAGTTGGACAAATACTACTCATTTTTAATGTAAATAACCATATAAAGTTTTAAATGGTGCATGGGTCAATCTCACACTCCTTTTACATTTGTTTCTTTGGAAACATAAAAGTGATGGAGTTTTAGCAGCACTTACGTTTGTGGGAACACATTTTTGAGGTCATATATACTAATATATTAGAGTTCATTAAAACTAGACTGCATATGTAACTACTCAGATCAGAGGGCCTTTGGTTCACATGCCTACTTCAACTCACTATTTGTTTGTGCACGCTAACCGTATCCAGAATTGCAAAAGTCTTTTGTTAGCCCAAGATGCACATAAGCACCAAATAGAAACTTCAAAGTTTTGACAAATTTAAAAAAATACCACTTAGGCTTAGGTCCTTAAAGGACTTAGATTTGTAAAGATTGGCTTAGACGCTCGAGTCTAAAATGCAGATTCCCAAAGTCTTCAGTAGTGTTTATGTGATAAAGTCTGTCAGTTCTCAGGCTTCTGATATGAAAGTTTCACAGGTGCCCAGAAAGCCACCTATTGAATTAATAACCATTCTCTGAAAATAAAGGAGTGTCTCTTCTCTGGTTTTCTGAAGTATGGCCTCACACATTGGTCTTAAAGAGACTGCAGTGTAATGAATCCAAAGTAGAAAAGATCAGCCCATCAAAGGAAGGACTTAAGGCTTGCTGCTGCCTGAATGCCTTTTTATTGATGAGTTTCATTAGTTTCTTGATCTGAAGCTCCCAACTCTGTGCAAGGTGTGAAGAGTCCCAGCACCTAGATTGAACTATGGGTTCTGCTTGAGGGTACTCTTGTATCAGATGCCATAGCACCCATGTTCTTTAATGGGCTTGAATCTCTGTACCCACCTGCATCTAGAGGGGACAAGTACCTATGTGCATCCGACAATTCTGCAAAGTGTCTTTCTGAGTCTTTAAGCACCTTGTTATCCTGGAATATATGACTAGCAACCTTGCCTGTATTTGATACCTCCAAATTGATCTGAGTGATCATCTTCCTACCTCACATAGTTCTTTCACTTCTTTGTTATTTTTATAAAGCACTAAACTACATTTCTGATGAGAAGAGAGGGTGAGTTGACAAATACTGAACTCATCACTAGTGCACTGCAGTAAAAAAAAATAGATGATGCCAATCAGATGCATTTGTTATAAAATATTCCCCAGTTATGACTTGTATAAATGCAGCAGTGTGTAGTCTCTCCATAATTCCCATCTTGCCTCTTGGATGCTTTAGCACAATAACAACAAAAGCAAAAGCATTTTTAAGATTAGGTGCTAGTGGTGAAATCCCTCAAGTAGAAATCTGCATTTATTTTAATTGAGCTGTTATTTTCTCTTCCAGGCTTAAATCTTATCTTTTTGGGTCTTGGCTTAAACACAGGATCCAACAATTGCTGACTGAAAGGACATCAGAACTGTAAGATGTGATGGCTGACCCTCCAGTGTGCTGGCTGGTATTAGTACAGAGCACAAGGGCTTCTAGGAGTTTAGCACCTTTCTGGATTAGAATCATAGAATGGTTTGAGGGTTAGAAGGGACCTCAGAGACCATCTAGTTCCAACCCCCCTGCCATGGGCAGGGACACCCTCCACTAGACCAGGTTGCCCAAAGCCCCATCCAACATGGCCTTGAACACTTCCAAGGAGGGGACAGCCACAACTTCTCTGGGCAACCTGTTCCAGTGCCTCACCACCCTCAGAGGGAAGAATTTCTTCCTATTACATAAACATATTAATCTGAAAAATGAAGAGGGAATATACTTCTATTGAATACAGAGCCCAAGTTCACTTCCCTGTATGTTAGCAGGCATTTTATCAAACAGTAGTGGGGAAAAATTAAGAAGGACTAACCCATGAAGCCATTTAAAGAGCAAAGTGAATGGGGCATACATGTGAATAGCAATGGGAGTAAGGATCAGAGTGCAGTTTTGGAAAGGTTTTCTAAATGTGCTGCAGACAACCTTGGCTGCCCGCAATCACCAGATAAAAGCATACATAAGGATGGTGAAAAGAAGAATAATAGCCACATTTAGAGGATTTTCATGTCTAGATTAATAACTCAAGGCTAGAAGAAGTTCATCTGTAAGTGAGCAATATTTAGTAGGTGTGAGAAAACAATTCCAATCATGTCTTGAACTGGAACATAGTTCAAATCCATGAAAAGCAATCAATGACTCAGTATCATCAGCTTAGAAATGAAATGTAATGAAGCATTGAAGTTCAAAGAAATCTCCAGGCCATATTGAAGAGATCAGGCAGAGCCAGAAATAGGTAATACAGCCTTGGCAGAACTTTGTGGTAAACAGTTGAGCCTCAGCTATCGTCTGACATTCTGAAGACAGGACAGCAGAATAGCAACTGTTCTGTCTAAAGTGAAAATAAATGTATGTTTTTGTTCAATTTGAAGTGGCACTTGGTTCCACAATCAAACAACACGAAAATCAAAGAGATGCTAAAGGTACATACATATAACAGTTCAGAATATCTATAGCAAAATGGTTACAGGAGGAAAAGTCACCAATAAAGCCAAGAACACTATCAGATGTGAGTCACAATAATAGAAAGACTCTACAGTTCTTGTTATTTAATCATTTAGAAATACCTACTACTTAAACTTGCAGAAGACTTGTAAAAGAAATAAATAAGCGTTATTTTTTCCATTCATCTGATGTATAAACTCAGACACAGACAGGTTTCTCTAGTTTGTCTCATCAGTAATGCTGTCCCCTCAGACACATGGCTTATCACAGGCTCAGCCCAACAGCTTTTTTGTGGGACCTCTTTAGTAAATTACTAGCGGTATGACACTGATTTGACTGTGGTTATTCAACAGTTATCATAAACCATGAACTGGATATACAAGCTAAAATTAGCTTCCCTAATCTCATTTTGCCTCAGCATTAGACACCTGAGCCAACAGCTATTCTTTTCTGTCAGGAAGAGATTGATCAAAATGACAAATTGCAAATAAAGTTTACAGAGTTTTCCTTTTAAACAGGACCAAACCAAGAGCAGTGGGGAGATTTTTTCCTTTGATCTATTGGAATAGTCTTTGGAAAGAAAAAAACCCTACTCCAAAATGAACATGTTGTTTCAAATCTTCATAACAATGCAAGAGACATATTGGCAGAATGTGTTTTCTCCTGAAAAATAGCATCCAAAGAGTGAAGTCCTGATGATTCTTGTTTACATTTTTCAGTAGAAATTTGATTTGCCAAAACTCGCACTACAGAAGAAAAGGCCTCAATAACTGAAAATTTAGGCTCATATTCATTTAATGATTTCTCCCGTCTTCCAGATGCCATTTTAAATAGCTCCATCCCTTATATTTTTAAGCAATTTCTGAAAACATTTCAAAATCCTATCCATTTAACTGGTTAGGATATGGAAAAATGGAAAGCCGCACAAGGCAATGAAACTAAGGGGCCATTAAGTTTGCTAAGTGATTTTCTGCAAATGCATCAGTTTCCGAGCTCTTTTGTCCACTCTGAAGATGGTTGACTGGCTGCAAGCCTGATCAAAACCAGACTGGAAAATCAACAGGCGAGCAGGCAGGAGATGGGCAGATGAGTGATAAAAAGCCCAGAGGTGGTAAGGTAGATAGCTTACATTTATACAAAGTGCAGTCTGGCTTAAAGGCAGTCTTGCTTGGAAATATCCACAGAGTATAGGAAGCGATGTCTTCATACTCACACGTGCACACCTCTACATAGGTACAAAAGTAGTTTTTCATACTGCAGCATGTTAGAATTCAACTCTGATAGCAACTGTGCAAAGCAAACTTCTGACTTCTCCCCACAAGGCTTGCAAATCATTTGCAGGCCCTCATTAAAGAGAACTTTGCTTAGCACAGTATGTTAAGAAAGCACTGCCACTAGATGAGAGCATGCTAAAGCTACAGCGATCCATTAGAATCAGGTATCACTTTTTCCATGTGCAATGCAAGATTTTCCAAGTCAGTGTCTGGAATTCAAACCCAAATATGTCTGAATCTCAGATGAGGCTTTTATCTGGAGGAAAAATACTCCCATTAAACAAGATTTCAAACTGAGAAGGGGGCAGGCATAAAAATCAGGAATGATTTACCTCCAGTCTCATCTCCATATTGGCTTGTTTGCCAGAATCACAAAGCCTGCAGTATATCAGTGCAAGTCCTCCCCAACAACAAAAATGCCATGAAATGCCATCCTGAATACACAAAATTTTTTCAGTACCTGTGCCTGTTCCTTCGCAGTTTTCTATGGTTGAATTCCATAAAAATGTGGAGTGATGTTGGCCCTAATCATTGTAAACCCTAAAGCCAGACAGCTGATTGGCTTCGTTATGGTGCCTCTGTATTTGGAAAGTAATCAACACAGCAAGAACATACGCTGGAGTTCAACCTGCTAAAAGGGCTTTTAAGAGTCTGAAAGAGTTTCCCAGAGAGGGACTGCAGCACAGAAAACTCTTGCACAGTGAGTTTAAGCGTTTGGTCAGGAGACACTGGCAGAGAGAGAGCACTGTATTCCTCAACCTCCCTGTAAGTTTGGTGCAAGGCTTTTTAAGGAAACAGCAAAGGCTGCAAATGTTCTGCTGAGCCTTTCCCAGGAAAGACACAAGACTATACAAGGGTGACTTTCCAAAATGAAGAGTGTTCTTTTCTCCCCTATAAAGTTGTCAGAAGGCTGCATGAACACTGGAAAAGTCTAAAGTCATCAGAAGCCCTTGGTAGAATGAAATGAGAATGAGCTGAAAAGCGATTCCCAAATTCCAGCTGCAATCAGAAACTGTAAAACACCTCAAAATCCTGCTTTCTTGATGTTTGAGAGTTTGCAGATAAGAATTAGGATAAGAGCTGAGTTCAGTTCAGCTCCTTCACGTTCTCCAGTGTACGAGGGAAATGGGGAGAGGCTTCTCCTTGGAGCCAGTTACTGGTTCCAGACAGCAGGGTTCATCCTCTGGCACCCATCCAGACTATGTCAACCAATCAGTCCTAAAAAGGGAAAAACGTAACACTGTCTTCCAGAGGACAAACAGCAGTTCTTGGAAATGCAGAAAGGAAGAGGCCGCACGGTGCACCACAAAAAAGACCCAGCCCCATTAACCTTCCCCAGCCTTCAGGAGAGAAATCTTTCTGTGGTGATAATCACACCTCCCTGCTTCAGGTAAGCACCTTAGATGCTGAAATTAGTAGTCTAGGGATTTCCTAGGTGTCTACAGTCAATGGGAAAAGAGCGGTTCCCAGAGTGCATAAAATGAGCTCCTCCACTGCCTTGCTCTGGAAGACCTTTCGCCTTTCTCTGTTGGTTTCAGAAGGGGTCACGGCGATGAGTTGATTGACTTCTACTGAGCTTAGACTCACTTCTCTTCTACTGCTGCTCTGTGCAATGAAGACTGAAAGAAATTCCAACTGAAGGAGTGAAATCAATATGCAGTTTCATAAACATTTCCACACACTTAACACCTTCTTCCCTTCCCACTCCTCAATTTCTTAAGGGTACTCTGGAAAGCATTTTTTTTTAAAGAAAGCATATAAATATTTCTCTTCCAACAGACTGTCCTGACTTAACACCTTCTTTTGCAAGCCTTGGGATGGGAAATGCAGAGATTTCTCAAAATGTCACTTTTTCAGACTGAAGAGCTTTTGTTCACAGCTGAGCGCAGCTGTTGCCCATAGGACTCAGAACTGCTGTTTGTGAAATTCTATAAACAATTCCAGGTTGCAGTGAATTGTGAGTCTTATTATTTGATAAATCATTTTAAAATACATAAATACATTTTAAGGCACAAATACAAAGGTTAGAATTAAAGCAGAGTTTTCAAACTTAAGTCTGCATTTCCTGTCTACTTGATTTAACAGACTTTGCTTTGCTTTAGTGTTGGTTTTGTTTAGAATACAAAGTGCTGTATCCTACTTTTTCAGCCCCAAATTCATAATTTAGAACTCTTTCTCCCCTAGATCGCTTAAAGCCCCCGTCAGCTTGGTTTAAAATCAAAATACTTTAAAAAACAGCATCACATTATCTTTTAATCTGCCGCCTTAATTTCCAAGCACTTAATGAGCTTTTCTCAGTTGGATAGGTGGCAAATTCCCAAATATATTCTGTGCTGGCTGTACTCCCAGGTGTCTGGGGTGTTAGGATTCACAAAGACCCAGCAAGGACAAGTTGATGGATAGGATCCTAGGATGCTGTGCACTATATGTTGGCTAGAAACATATGCTACAGGTTTCACATGACAAAAGTTAAGACAGGTCTGGTTTTCTGGAAGCTGTTACATGTTTAAGACAACATCAGACTTTTTATGATTAGTATCTACTGGTCTTGAAAAAGATGGTGCATAAAGGCAAAAACAAATTTCAAAACCACAGGATTGCTGCGGGAATTCAACAGCAAATCTATCTGAAGTCATCTTTTTTTTCAGGGATCTCTGAGCCTGCGTGGTGAGATGAATGAGGGCAGATAACATTACAAAGTGCCTGGCTAGCTACTCTCGTCTCTTCTTATGTCATTCAGGCATCTAAGAATATTCTCTAAGACATCCTAGAAAGATGTAAAGGTCCTGAAACATGACCACAGAAGAATATAGATGATCATTTGGCATCCTTGCTATGCACTGTATATCTCCTTTCAGAAGATGAAACTTGTAGATACTTCACCCAAATTCATTGACTGATCTTCAACAATCTGGTACAGGGTGTACACAGAGAGAGCCTCAGTGAAGACCCTGGAGTAGAAGAACAGCTGCAAGTGTAAGTGGACTTCATCCCTAGATCTTAGTGACTTCTATTAATCACTTCATTACTTAGTGTATTTGAGAACTTAGCCTCTTTGATAAGTATCAAGGCAAGTTGGTAGCAGCTTGTGCATAGTGTTGAAAAGCAACCAGACATTTGTCAGTGAAATGCTCGGACATTCAGAGCATTGGCATAGTCTTACAAAACCTTTATTATGAGAATCCTTTACTGCATCTATACTTAAGGTAAAACTGAATGGGAAGAATACAGTATACCCTCTCCAGACTTGCAACAGATGTCTATGTGACATTCCTAGTGTTTAGAAAGACAGCCTATAATGATCTGAAATGAAGTAAAAAGTGGTTCTTTTTAGAATGCTAGCATTTTTTTTTTCATCTTTCTTTCCAACAATTGATGCTTTCAAACTTCCAGCAGTTGTACTGTCGTGGACCTGAGCACATCTGCCTGCTGGGGGTTTGGCACCCTGGGCTCAGGGCCAATTCTGATAACAGAGGTGTCTAGCCTTAAACTAGTGCTGTGAGAAGCTGCAGTGGGGGCCTGCCTCTCCTTCAGGTGGTACTTGCTCAAGGACTCAGGTTCTTGCTCTTTGCCTGAGCTATGCTGCTGGTTCACCTGTGCCCGCTCTGATACCTCCCTGATTCTGGCCCTGATTCTTACCCACTGGCTTGACTTTTCTGGCTTGACCTTGAACCGTCTCATCCCTATGGACTTGCCTGGTGATCTGTACTGTTAGCTGAAGCTGGTTGTCATTGCAGGCCTGCTTTGTGAGATAAGAGAAGATAAGCTGGGAGCCAAGAGTCACACCAAGCCAGGCAGAAGTGGTAACTGTACCCACACAGGCGCAGATCCACAGATATCAAGCAGGAGGAAAAGAGCAGGTCCAGTGTTGGCAAGATCTACTACTCAACATCTTTTTTACCTCAAACATGAGCAGTATTACCTTCTGGTTTCCTCTACAGCTAGAGAAATACATGTAATGGATGATGCTTGTCAAAAGAGGGACTTGTGTCATACAAAATCTCATCTATATCCAGCACTTCTTCTTAGATCAAGTCATTATACAGACTTTTGACCTGCTGGACTCCTTTAACTATCATATGGAAACATATCTTATGGAGAGGCGAAAATAATGGTGATAATTTACAAACGTGCCAGACATTGCACAATTTCCTGTTGGGGTCAGAACTAGCCATAATGATTCATGGTTACTATGAAGCCATAGAAACTCAGGAAGACCCATATGCTATATGAGATATGGCAGCCAACTTGCTAGCAGAACAGGCTCCTTGGAAAATGCCCTATTACTGCTTTCTTCCCTATGAAGGCCTCAGCGTAACAGACTCATGTTGCAGATGTCTGTCCTAAACACTTAAAGCTTTCTATCATTTCAGATGTAGATGCTTCAGGTACTTTCTCTCTTTGTATGACTATTAATTTCCAAGGTAGTTGTGTTCCCCTGGAATTCTGAAGCCATTTGGCTTGTGACGTACACCAGAAAGTAAGTGCTGAAGCTACTTTCTGCAGTTTATTCCCATAAAGAAGAAAGAGATCATTATAATCTGAACTATATCATCTTCACTCTTTTCATTTTATTTCTGTCAGAAAGGACTTCACTTCGGACACTTGGGAAGTGTCCTGGAAAAGACTGGAGCACTCTTCTTGGAGTCTCAGAGTTAGAACTGGGCCTGATAGCAGATACTGCTCCACTGGGATGAAGCAATTCTTCCTTCTCCCAACACGAGACTTTGTATTAAATGGCAAAAACGATCCTCTGTCATTAGAAGAATATGATGTGACTGTTCTGTAGCATCCCATAATGCTCTTTGTGGGCCTTGAAGGAATAGAAGACATACTCTGAAAAATATCTTTGAGATGAACTTTAGAGGAATTTTATAAAAAGATAAATCACAAGGACAGCATTTCTCTACTCCATTTCTTTTTGAACTGAATGTTTATGATCCACCCATGACAAAGAACGGCAATTCCATGTTAAATACAAACACTTCTCTGGCACTGTCTGGCTTCCGTGTGACTTTTGGTCTGGAGAGCGGTTTTGCTTTTGCGGAATGAAAATAACAACCTAAAATGTCAACTTGCTAAGCAGAATGAAAGAGATTATCACCTGTGTTATTTTGACACAACCATATCTATGTTAAATTAGCTCTGGTAGACCAAAATACAGTCTTACTTTTGAACTGGGGCATATCAGTGTTTCCCTTTCTGCAGCAAGTGCAGGACTGAGTATTTTTCTAAAAAACAGGAAGAGTAAAAAAAACCTTTAACAGTCTTTGCCCATCAATGTTATTTCATTATTAACTTGGCCCTGCCTGATTTTTACAGCCATGGTGTTGAGCTTGATTCTTTTGTCATCCTTCTTTATTTACTTCTCCAACAGTAGTTACTCACTGCCAGAAATTACATATGCTGGGCAGATGCAGAATCCAGATATTATTGTGAGTTTTATTTCTCCAAGACTGATATCTGATTTTACCTTTTGCTCCTTTTCTTGGTTTTTTGAAAGCTCTTCTAATGCCCTTTTTGGCTGGTATCATGGCTTTGCAGCAGCAATTTCATGTACAGTGCCAGCTTCTGGGGTCAGCTGAAAAGCATCTGAATGCCATGACTCAAGACCATCTCTGAAAAAATAGATGTATGCCTGAACTCTCTGCTTAAACACCAGGGGCAGCCATTTTAGGATCTACTCTTGTTCAGATTATAATTAAGAAAGAATTTTACTGCTAAGTTTTGGGAAGCAGGATGATCTCTGTATGGGCTACTTTCAAAATTTGGGGAAAGAGTTTACTTTCTGATTTAAAGAGACTTCAGAGGAGCCTAATTATGAAGGATGGACATAAGAGGAGTTTAACCAACAATCTTAGCAATCTTCAGTTCTTTTCTTTCCTTTATGGGGTCTGAAACAGCCTAAGCAACACACATCAATATTCTGTCACATAGCATTCATGTCTATGATAGTGCAAGACTATCATTAGTGTGCAACAGGAACAAATTAACATCTCACATTATATTTTGGAGGGCATCTGAGAGAATAAATCATCTTATTTAGACTTGCATGTGCTTGCAAACAGTTTACATGCTGTTTACTAAGCAATATGGCTTACTTATTGTTCATTGATTATTTCATCCCAAGTAACAGCAGGCTGAGACCTTGATATTATTTGTTCCATCCCTCCTCCTTTCTGAATTCTGATGACATTGTTGCATGCTGCATCCAGGCTGTTCTACAGTAAGAGCAATTCTGCAATGATCCTTAAATCCCATTGATTTTGACAGAGCCATTTATATTTATGCTGGGCACATGCTTGAATATCTTGCTAAAGTAAGACTTTAAGCCACTACATTCACTTGTTGCTTTTTTTTATCCTAGCATTAAAACACAAACCCTCTTAAATCTGATATTTGAGCATAATTTTTTAAGACACAATTTTGGACAGCTTTTGTTACAAATGTGTCATTAAGCAATTCAGTAACTGGATTATTATGCAGTTATCCTAGGCAGTTAATAGGTTTACTTGGCTGGTACAACAACCCACACGTTACTCTGTACTAACTTCACTGCTGCTGAGTGAATATTATAAATCATTCATCTCTACCATTGTCTAAATGTTAAATGACTCATCTTTAGGATGATGTTCTGAAGCAGGAGTGAGAAGCTAAAGTTCCTCACTGTATCTGGGTGGATCTGGAAAAAGTTAACAGCAAGGTACATTTGGAAAGGGGTTATACAGAGAGGTGTGAGGAATGAGTAAAGTAAATACTGCATTGCTTAATCCTTCTAATGCAACCCTATGAGAATACATAAACTATTTCAAAAATAATGCTTTGAAAATTGTTGTTATTATTATTGTTGATGACATATGCTTATGTTGGCAGAATAATTACATTCATGATTTTGAACTCTCTGGATTTGGTTTAGGACAACACCAGGTGTAACCACAGGTAAGTGCTACTGCACTTGTCTTAGGATGAGTGAATCCAAGATACAGAGAGGTCAACTTGTCCCCAAAAGTGATCTTTGTTTTCCTGATTCCCAGTACAACCACTAAATATTGAAACAGATCCTCTGTGTTCTCAAGTCCCCATTGTGGCAATAAAAGTAGAATAACAGGTGCCTCAAGGATGCAAGCGAGGATCACCCTCCCAGCTCCATCTCTCTCCCAAAGGGCATGGAAACCTGGAGAGATGGTGTGGTCAGATGTCTTCTGCTTCCTAACAACGCAATCATTTCTGGATGCTTTATCTTTCAGTAGGTGCCAATTTTTGCCTTGTTTTAGTAGAAAAGACTTTATCTCAAAATTAAACTATTACAATTTATTTTGTTTTATGCAATTTAGCTAAGATAGTTAGCTGACGTAAAGCTTGGTTTGTGTTCTGGTAGGTCTTCTAATGAGAATGAGTCATCGCCATCAGCCTCAAGAGCAAAGCTATCAAAATTTCATTACAAAGTCTTCTTTTAATGAAAAATTTTCTTTCCATTTTTTTCCCATGCTGTTTTAATTTTCACAGAAATAAACTTAATGTGAATGTCAAACATTTTTTTTTCTATTTTTCCCCCTCTTTTTTGCCTCCTCATATAAGAAATTGTTTCCTACCATCTTCCCTCTGTTCCTTTATTTTTATACACACTTACTTGCTGTGCCGGGAATTTTTCAGCACTTCCATAACTTTGGAAAAATATGTGAGTGCAGATCTGATAACTGTTTCAGAATTGGAGCAAGTTTGAATAGTTGTAGAATAGCGAAGAAGTAAAGTAGTTGAAAAAAAAATAACAATTCAAAATAAATCTTGAACTTTGTTCATTTTTTACACTCAATGGAAAAAAGTAGAAACAGGAAAAAAATAACTATTTGAATATTCTTTTCTGAAAGGTCAGAAACATGTGCATGGAAAAACTAAAGTCTCCACTCTTAAGCCTTCAGAATCAAAGAAACTTCAGAATGGCAATACATTTTGCAAAATTATTTTTCCGTGATTTGAATCAGGTCAGGACTAAACGTTCAATTCTGGACAAAAATCACGTCGACCACTGTAGTAATGTTTAATGGTTAGAGAACTTGTATGAATCATACTATGATTTATACCTTATTATAAGCAGTTAAAAGGATACTGGGGCAATTGTCAGGGAACCAGTACAGTATCTTTTGTGTAGCTTGCCAGCAGGACTTAAGAGTTTGGATGATGTGTTAAAATACTCTTACTTTAAATCATAGAGATACAGCAGTAAGCTGAATAGTCCCTGTCCAAGAAAAAACCTACCCAACCAGATATTAATGAAAAAATAGTATTGTGTGTGTGTCTTCAGTCCCAAAATGTTCTTTTTTAATGAGTACAGATTCATGCAAGATGGGTAATTGTCAAAGTTGGGATTCAGATTTCCTCAAATGTTGCAGAGTTTGAAATCCAGAACCAGATCTGAATTATACAGTTCAAGCCTAATAAAATAAACACAGGTGAAGCCCACAAACCTTACGGAAATGAGTCAAAGTTTTATTATGTGCTCCAATGGAGAAAAAATTTCACTCAAAGATGCGCTTGGATTCAGGGAGCCTCATTATATTACAGTTACACAACAATACAACTGTGCTTGACTGTGAATTGGTCCACAATCAGAGAAATGGATGAAGAATAAAAGGTCCTATGAACTTTGCCATTAAAGTCCAAAGAAATTGTGTGTGGACTACAGCTGTTACACCCAGACTTTTCTAGATGAATGAACACCAGGATTAAATCAAGCTAAATTTCAGAAAGCTACACGTATGTGTGGTGGCAGGAATGCTTCTAATCATGCATTTTTATCTCCAAAAGGATTTTGGAGTTCTGCCATTTCAGAAGGGTCATCAGGCAGTAGTATCCCATAAGGACAAACTGAAAACTCATATAACTGTGCTGTCATGATACGTTAGCAGTTATTTATCATTATTCCTGTTAGGAATTAAAACAATTTTGATTACGATGTATAACACAAAAAATCTATGGAAAAATGTGAGAAGAATGGTCTAGAAATGAAAACAAACTGAGTCTGTTTTTTGGTGCAAATAACTATCTGTAATCTTCTTTCTGTCTTGTAAATAATAAACGTATTTCTAACACTTGTAGGATTTGGATTCCTGTTGATATAGAGGTCTAACAGCAAGCCATGTGTGACTCCAATAAGACATGATAATACTCTGTCAGCTCATCAGCTGGACCTTTATACTGAAAATACCTGGCTTAGTCACTCTGTAAGAAATCATGCCAAGGCATGAAAATAATGTGATTCTTTTTAAAAGAAAAGTTGTTTAAAATGTCCTATCCTGGTTTATGGGCCAAATTCCCGCACTAAACCATCCAAGAATAATTATAATACTTTGGAGCTATTGGAAGGCAGATAAGCTGAAAACATGTTTATTTTTAAATGGTATACTATATAAAATGCATTACACGTCTCAGTAATTTTGACACATTCCTGTTTATTTTGAGTAATGCCTTCTGCAAATTACTTTGTAAATGCTAATTGATGTGATGTTTTGAAATCAGTCAGAGTCAGTAAACATGACAGACAGCTTCAAACTGTCTGAGGGTACATTTAACAACGTTTTGTGACAGCTCATGTTGTGCCAGAGCATTTTTCAGGAACACGATGATTCATCCTATTTACCTAGCTCAATGTAAGAGCTAACAACTGGTATTAACACCGTGCAGAACCGCAGCTGTTGTAAGCAGTGTGTGATGGGACTCTAACTTGGCCAGAAAGTTAGTGTGGAGCTGTGTCACTGCCTGATCTCTACCCAAAAGCACCATTCAGATAAAAGGAGGCCTGGACGGTATCTGCCCAGCTCCAACTGGTTAGACAATTCTGGTTTGCACTGGAAAAACAAGGAAGCTTACATAGTACTTCTCCTCCTCGTCCTCCTCCTTCTCCTTCTCCTTCTCTTTCTCCTGACTTTTCAAACATTAAAGAAACACTGACAGCAAAATATAGTTGAAAACTATCTGCTCTTTCACACTCATGGAAATTAATTCTTTTTGTTGTTGTTGTATTTTCCTACATTGAAATAAAACTAGCACAGAGTGGAGAAATATTTCTTTGTGTGTTGAAAATACAATGGGCTGAAGCCAGCTCTCCTTGTACAGTTAGCCACAAAATCAATAGTACAATTCACATAAGTAACCTTAGCAGGATGTGGCCCTCAATCTTCTATACAGGTAAAACCAAGTTCATATGTGAGCAGTGTGGTTCAGCAGAACACATTCTGCAACTACCCTGTGCATACATCTGCCTTTGACAAAGATGGGATGTGCTCATTGACAGTAGAGCAGATAATACAAATTTTCCTCCATGAAAGGTAGTTCTTTTTCACTTCCATGTAGTCTCACTGAAATTAATGGAAATTGCACATAAGCAAATGATAGAATGTTTTGACTACAGCATCACAGGGAGGAATGTCTTGTGAATGAGGAGGGAAGAGGATTAACTCTCCCAGTCAAAACACAGTATTTAATTTAAAGCAGTCACAGTTGTTAAAGCATGTTAAAATTGGGGGGGAGGGGGGGGTGTTGTCTGTTCATTTAAAACATTTTTCCTGCTGCTTTTCTAGAGGAAAATCCAGTTAAGGATATTTACAAGAATGATTACTCAACACATTGTTACTAAAGTATATATTTTCAGCTGAGAGCTAATGCAGAATTTGTTTACCAAGAATAAAAGAGTTTCCCTAGTGAGGGTAACCCTTGCAAAAGCTCTTTGTGTCACACTTTTATCCACTCAGGTACGCAAAGTCTTAGGACCGAGGACAGGATATATGTCTCAAACTGACCGGTCTGCAATAACACTAGTGTAAACCCCATGCCTTCATAGATAGGTTTGAAGCTGACAGATTTATTTTGTAGCATGCATCACACCAACCTTGAATACTGGCAGTAGCAACACAGGAGCATCTAAAATGATGTTATTGTTCAGGAATGAACTACGGGCCTTGGATAATGTTGGCATTAGCAATTTTTTTCAACAGAAGAGGTCATACGTTGAGGGGTTAAATAACCGCAGTTGTTAGAAGGAGCGACTTATTTAAAATAACTTAGGGTCTCAAGTGTAAATGAGTTGGAATTAGTCTTCCAGGTGGTTTGTGCAATGCAAGTTATTTAGGTTACAGAGGTTTAGTATCATTTGAGGGTTTTATGACAAAAACTGCTGTACCAGATGCATATAGGCCAGGATTTGCCAGCCTGGAAAAGTGATGACAGAGTGGTGATAACAGAAGTCTGCAAGCAGCAGTGGAAAAAGAGAAAATGAGTAGGAAGTGATTATTTATGGTTCCTTGCAATACAAAAAATAGGGGGAATTAACTGAAGTTATCAGCAACTTAAAAACACACAAAAGGAAGTATGCTTTACCAGGGAGTAAAGTTAAACGCTGGAATCCATTGTTTTAGGATAATTGTGGACATCAAAGTAAAATTGGATTTAGAAAGGAATTAGAAAAATTCAAGGAAGAAAATTTATCAAACACCAGGATATAACTTCAGACAGGAAATATTTTGTTACCGAAATGGCATTTGTACACACTATTTTAATAAAGAAAATATATTTTTTATTTGTGACTAGATTATAGCTGTTCCTAAAATTGCTTCACAGTAGATATAGATTTTTTTGTATAATATGTTTTTATAGATCACCATTTTAAATATCTAACAGAAGATATTTCTTTAAAATTGCCTTTTGGGGACAGGTTGTGGGGTATTTTCTTTCTTCTTTTTTCATTTTTGCTACTGAATGTAAAGACAAGAATATTTCTTATTCTTTTTTCCCTCTGATTTTTACCATTTTATTCCCTGTTTTTGTAGTTTTGGGTTGGTTTTGGGTTTTTGGTTGGTGGGTTGTTTTTTTTTTCTTTTTTTGCAGTTTGATATTTTTCCAAAAAATTTGTAACTGGGTAAAAGCTACCACAGGGCAAGGAAACAGAGGTGGCTTGTAGGGTTTTTTTTTAGAAAACTGAAGAAAATCACAGCAGAAAAGAAATATAATGGTACTGATGTCAGGGGAAAGTGCTAGTGGACCATTCCTAACCGTAGTCAGAAGAGAGACGCCTAAATCACAACTCAATCAGATGTTGACAGAGAAGGAGAGGATAGACAGACACGGTCAAAAAAGAATCCCCAGAGAAGATGATAAAAGCCTGTGGCCTGACAGGGTCCTGCTCTCAGCCTCTCGGCCTTTAAACTTCTCGCGCTGTGGCTAGTCAGTAGTAAACAGATTGCTCAGAAGAGGCAGAGGAGGAACATGACGAGAACAGGGCCGCGGGAGCCAGAAACACCATGATTAATGATGTTCTGCAGACATGCAAAAGCAAACGCACTCCATGTTCGCAGCATCAAACTCAGCTGCAGTCTAACAATGATTCCTTAATTGTTCTCTTGGCATACGGCACATGGCTCTTCTTCTAAAAATCATTTTATATTAAAATTCCTGGTAAACCTTTTATCCAGACCACAGTGAACTAAGCAGTGAAGCGTGTCCTGGGGAAAGAAAGAAAGAAATAACTTTGAGCAAAATGGCTGGAGAAGTGGTGGAGGAGAAGGGTCCGTCTGGAACAGAGACTAAACATCATGCTGTAGCCAGCTGCACCACTTGAGTCGCTGGAGGAGTCGAGAAGTGAAAGAACAGTGAACTTCACACATGCCCTGTCTAAGGACACCATCTTCTTGCCACAGAAAATTTGCCTCTAGCAAGGGCAGAGTTTTCTCCCAGGGCAAGTGTGAAGGGTAAGGCTGGAAGTGGCAGGGCAGAACCTGAGGTCCTCTCCTGATCCCTGGCCAGTGGACCTACTCCTCTGATACCAAATCATAACAACCTTGCTGCACCGCTAGGCAGAAGCAAGGACGGCTTTGCTGCCCCAAGGTTGGGAGAAAGAATAAAAAGGCTTAGTTTCACATTTACATTCAACCCTTCCCAAAACCAGAAACATCAAAAACTCCTGTATTTTTGCTGTCACATGCCACCAAGTCTGTTGATGGTGTTCATGACAGAAAATGAACTTTATTGTTTTCCTGTCATGATCTTTGCCAGCATGGCTATCTTGATGTAAATTTAAGGTATCTTAAGGTATTAAGGTAAATTTAACGGTGGTTTCTTTTGGAAGAATAAATGGATAGCCCTATCACGCAGTCCTCAAATTGGGAGCCACTTTTACTTTTCGCTACCCTAGCTCTTGGAGGTCCCACCACCACAAGGTGCAATTCCAGTGAAGAAGTTTAATACAGAAAGCTCTATGACATTCTGAAAACAATTTAGATGCAGGATAGTTAGTCAATAACTTAAGCTTTCAACTGAATGTTTATTCATTACATATCTCCAGCTATTACAGCCGTGGTTAAAGAATAAAAAAACCCAAAACTTTCTTTTCAATCTGCTGTCTTCAGAAGAGGTTTGCTTGGAATGTCTTGATTTTCTTCTGGGATATTTTGTCCAAAGATTGCAAAGAGTCTCTATCCTATTGTTTCACCACAAAAGCTTTTCGCTAGAATAGCTTTTCCCTTTTGTGAAGCATAATTTTGCATTGCTCTGCCCAAGACACAGAGGTTAAGAGTCTCTCAGGTCTGATCACAGAAGTGACACCCAGTCTCTCTGCCAGTGGGATTGGCTTCAGCTGGAATGGGATGGAGGAAACAAAGTACAGCTCTACCAGAAGGTGTGACCAAATGCTCACCTCGGAGGATGTTAATGGGAAGGCTGTAACCTTAGTGAAGCTGTAACCGCAGGTATGGGCAGGTAGCAGAGGTGGTCTCTGTCACTACAGTCAGACAGGAGCTGCTCACTTCTTCTGCTTCCTTGAGGTGGATGCTTTGTTTAGGTACCTGCTTTCCTCTTGGACTGAACAGGCATTCAGGATTGACTTTCCAGGCGAGCTGCAAGATCTGCCTAAGCTTTAGGAGGGCTGTGATAGGGTCTGGAATTTACTGGTGAAGGTAATGACAGTTTGGGATTGATTTAATCTCGGGTTCATTGGTTTCTTATACTCATTTGTGAGAGAATAAAGCAGATGGCTTTTTCTTCTATGCTAGTTTTCTCTAGCAGTATAGAAAAGCACTTACAACCCAGAAAAGAGCCATTTTCTTATTAATGGGAAAAGGTAAATAATTGATAAAAAGGCAAAATTTACAATCTATAAACTAGTATTTGCAGAACTAAGTGAAATATCAACCAGTCTTGCTGTAGACATCAACTTTCCATCCAGCACTCCTTAATGAAAATAAAATGCAGTGGCCGTATCTAACTTATCAGATGATAACTCACAGCTGCAATCAGAGGTTCTACCTGGGTAGCACCTGGTGGCACGCCAAGCATTTATCTGAGATGTGTCATCAGAACCTCTCATTTACCGCATGCACACACAGAGTAAAAAGCATTCGTTAAACAAATAAGAGTAGAAATGAGAAGATTTATTCTGGACACTGTTGAAAGCCTAACAGGAAAGCAGATTTTATTCTTATCAGCTGGGAAAACAATTGCAAAATATAATCTTGTTTTGCCTGGCTTGCATTTTGCTCTCTTTCTTTTCATTTTTAAGACCATACCAGCTCTGACTTCTGTGCAAATTTTTAATTTGTTTCACAGTCCGGTTTTTTTTCAGAAATTCTTTCACTGGCAGCTACCTTTATGTCACTTTTAATTTCAAAGTTGATGCTTGAAATCTCTTCTGTGGCACCAACACCATTAGTGGCATGTTGACTGCTATTCCTTCTGTTTTTTTAGTACTCTATCAGATAAATTTTACCGTCCAAACAGAGAATATGGAGTTAAGTGGATCTTTTTACAGCAGATTGGAAGAAATATATTGTTAGCAATGTTACTGCTACAATATATGCACTGTAATATTAAAGCTATATTTTAAACTGAGAGTAGTTTGTGATCAAGACCAAAGGTAAATGTAAAAAATCAGTGAATGTTAGTTGTTTGTAATTTGAACTTCTGGAAAGTATTTCTTAGATTATGCACAATGCAATTGCAAAATAGAAAAGACAATCAATAAAGGCTCATTTGAAAAGCTTGTTCCTGTTCCCTTGGCAAGTACTGCCATCAGCAAAAGCCAAAGCAGGACCCAGTGTGCCTCAATGTGCAGTTCATCGCACTGCAGTCTTCACAGCATCACCTGCCCAGCCACATCCAGCTCAGAATAATAATCTCGAGTGTAGGGAAAGCTCCAGCAATATGGGTTGAATTCCATTTTATCTTAAATCTGATGGGCAAGGATATGCATTTAAGATGTACACTTGCCAGTGACCAACTGCACACTGATATCAGTGAGAGAGGCATAGGGTGTACAAACTGGAGGTGACATTCAAACTCTGTTGTAGGACTGCTATACACTGGTGGTATTCTACTGAGGTCACTGAAGGTATGTACCCTCATTGGTACTAGTATAAGAAAGACGAGAATCATCTTTGCTATAAACAAGAAACTCAGATTGTGAGTTTACAAGTTTAAAAAAATAGGAGGAAAAAGGACTGGAGACCTCAGTCTGGCCTTGCCATGCTGAGAATGGATGAGAATTTTGCTTACAATGCAGGCCTCCCCTATTCTGCCATAAGCCTGATGGCCTCTTGATGCCATGCACTGTTTTGAGTGGTTTACCAACTCTCAAATTATACTAAGACTGAAAGCATTTGGCTATGCATCTGAACATCACAAGGATCTATAAAATCTCCAGCCTTTTTTGGCTGTTGATCTAATTCCTATGTGCTAGGGTAAAAATAGACCTGCAAGTCCTGTTTCTGTGCCTGAGTGATTTCCACTCCAAGCAGCAAACTGGTATTAGGCTGGTAAATTTTTCTGCTCTGAAAGGTCAAAGTGTGAGGGGAGAGAGTGCAGCATCAATTTTCTGGTATTTTTCATGCTGAATGGGAGATGATCCTTAGGAATTTTTAGCAGGCCCTTTTAAGTCTTGAAGCTATGCCAGTGTACAGCTGACAGGCAGAGAATGGTAAGAGCTAAATGCAATGGCAGATAGCAAATACAGACATACCAGAATGAGGATGTTTGGCAGCCATGCATTGAATCCTGAGATGTATTACGCAGTAAAACAAGGTGCTTACCATATAGACACAGGAGATGTCAACCCAGGACAATTGCCTATGGTGTGTGGTTACCCTCAGTACACATAACAAGCTTCAGATTTCAAAAAAAAATAGGCTTGCAGTCATTGTGGGGGTGGGATTTCAGATCACTTTCAGCAGAAATCATACAGTTAACTGGAAGTAAGCATTGATTTCTTGAGGTGAGCTGAGTTTCCTGATGATATCACACCCAGTCTGTTGGCATAGTCATGGCACCTTATGAGACCAACGGAACCGATGCAGCTCAAGGCTGCTGGAGCTCCTTCCTTATAAAAGAAGCAATACAGGCATTTCTGGCAATCAATACCTCCCTGTCCTGCCATGTTCTTCTGATGCTATTTCATATTCATAATTCCCAGGGGACTTTCTTGAGCTTTTTGGAATATCCAAGGTGGGTAAGGGATGCTGAAAAGAGTACAAGCAAACTGAGATGTCTCTTAATATGGAGAAATTATCTACTTTATGTGACTAATTTTTTTTTCCAAACAATATCACTCTAAATTTTGTTTCATCTTATTAGAATATGTATTTATCTGCAGAAAATCTTATCTACCTGTGCCATGAGGACTCTGTTCAAACACACTGATGATCATGCTTTTTCCTTAAAATGCTTTGAGTGATTCCTAGGTCAGATAGATGGATTCTTTCATTCATTTATTCAGAAAATGATAATAACTTTGATCACAGCTAAATAGGTCTCATTCAAAATACCAGGCAGCAACCAAGAACTATACAATGAGGAATTGCTTCTACATTATTTAAATATACTTCAAAATTTATTTATTCTTTTTTATCTCAGCCCTGAACAGAGATGGGAGGACTATGCAGAAATCAGTTCTGAAGTGTTGATGATCAATACTGTCACTCTGTGCAAGGTGAATATGTGAGGAACTGCTTAAATTTACATCACTGATACAAAGTTCCCCTGGTGGGATATTCTTTCTGCCACTTTCTGCCTGGGCCGCAGTGAGAGGGGTATTACTACAGCCAGGTGATAGCAGAAGTTGATGTGAGGTACAGAAGTTTACTTCAGGCACTTCATAGCAGTGGAATTCCTTTCTGCAAAGAAAAACCAAATTAAAGGTAGCTTAACAGTGTGACTCATTAGTGTGCACCCATCCCTTGATCACACAGAATACTTCAGTTCATAGGGCTGTTATGTACACTTTACTGAAGCTGTACATTTTCTTTGAGGAGTGTTAAAAAGCCAGATACCTACACTATGAAACTCACTGAAGGAATTTAGTACATAATGATTGCATGACAAGTTCCCTACTTAAAAGACTATGCAGGTCTTGGATTTCTTCCATGTTCTGACTTTTAAGTGATCTTTGATAACCTACCTTGAAAATAAGAATGTATTATATGACATTTTTTATTTTCAGAACTGTATAATACTGTTATTATTGGATATCTGCTGAAAGGGCAACACAACAAGGGGCAAGAATCCAGGAAACTTTTGGAGTTTAGATACAATTCTTTAATACAGATGCTGGATGGGTTAAGCATTGGAAGTGCCTCTGTTGGATTCCTTACTCATGAAAAAGGAAATACTGGCTGAAGATGTGATACTCAGTGACAATCTTGGCTGTGATTGCCATGAGAGGACAGAGCTTGAGATCCCTTCAAGATGGACAAGAAGGGGAAAACCAGGAAGATACCTGCGACTTGGCATAACCTCAGTCTCCAGGAAGTTTACGGAGCAAATCCTCCTGGAAACCACATCCAGGCACATGAAGACCTACCACACAGTATCTCACAGTATCTTTCTAGGAACTCAGTGAGACATCAACTAGAGAAGCGGACTGCTAGATGGTTGAACAATGGCTGGATTACCTGGCTCCAAGGTTTGTGATCAATGTTACAAAGTCCAACTGATGGGCAGTCACTAGATGTGTCCCACGGGGGGGACCTGAAGCCAATACCAGGATCGGTACTGGATAATGCCTACTAAAGACCTAGGCAAGGAGACAGTATGTGCCCTCAGCCAGTTTGCAGCTGACAGCACAATGATGGGCAGATGGGGAGGTGGGGAAGGCAGTCAATGCACTGGAGGGCAGGGCAGCCATTCTCATGGGCCTCAACAAGCTGCCAGAGACGTCATGAAGCTCAAGAGAGAAAAGTGAAGAGCCCTGGGGCTTTGTGATGCAGGTCCTGCAAGGTCCTGGGGCTGGGGCTGGGCTGGCTGATGAGGAGCTCTGCAGGAAAGAACTTTCAGGTCCCAGTGGCAGCAAGTGAAACAGGCATGTGTAGTGAGCCCATGTGATTGATGATGGAGGATTATCCCTTACTGGGCAGTATTGTTGCACCATGGCCAGGTCAAGAAAATTGACCCTCCTCTGCTTGGGACTTGTGAGACTATACCTGGACAACTGTGTCTGGCTTTGGGTTCCTCAGTACAGAAAGAAAAGCAAAAGACTGAGAAAGTCTCACAAAGGGACACCAGGAAGGTTAAGGTGACGTACAAAAATGAGGAACCTGTGTTTATTCAGATAGATGAAAAGAAAGCTGCAGAAGGATCTCATTTCATTCTTCAGTTACAGAGAAGGCAGCTCAATGCTTTTTTGGAGGTGCACAGGAAGAGGCCGAGAGGCTATAAATGAGTTGCAGGAAAAAAGGAGATAGGAATGAAACTGTATCTGCTATTTCTAAACCACTGGTGACACCTAGTTTCCAAGAAAAATACTGCAGCTACATTAGCACTGCATCAGATTGCATTCACAATGCTACAAATTCAGTAATTTGAAGGTGCTGGATAGCATAACCCCAAACTAACAGATCATGATAATAAAATATGTTCATTAAATCTCTGCTCCAATAAAGGACACAGAGGTTGCAAGTGTGGCCTCTGGGTAGAAGGCACTGACGGTGTAACATATCAGAGACATTTCCATGCCTGTGTCGGTGCTGTCAGGCTGAATCATTCATTTCTCATTAAGGACTGACTCCCTGATTGTCCACACACTGTACATATTGGTGTGCAGTAGGACAATCTTCGGGGTGCTGCCATCTGGCTCCTCAGGTAGGAAATCTTGGACTTGAAGTGGAAGCAGCTTACTCACGTGAAATAGAGATGCAAGTGAGCCAGGTCTGGCTTGAGCTGCTCTGCCTACGATACTCCAAAAACACTAGAGTACAAGAAAGGTCATGAGACTCCTTTCCTTCACGCTGGCCTCAGTTCAAGTTAAAACAAAAGCAAAGAGAATGGCCACTCTGGGCTCTGGAGGACTGACCAGGAGCAGTCGGGTTCTGCTTTTTTGGGACAAGAGCAAATCTCTGGCAAGCATGTTGGTTTGGAAATTCTGTTCATTGGGGACAGAAAGTCATGGGTATGTGACACAGCATAGAGGTTCTGACAGCCAGAAGAGGGGAAATGTCAGATGACAATGCCTTTGGGCAGCCACAGAATTGATACAGCACTCTCAGCTACAGCATCCTTACCGTGCTTCAAAACTTTCCTGCCCTCTGCTCCCCATTTCCTGAGAGAAATAAGAATCCCACTTCCATAGAAATGAGGAGCTTTTACTTTAACTGGGCAGCAGCTGTGGCCAGATGTGACAGGATAGAAGAGTCACCTAGCAGTAAAGCACATATTGGGCCGGGCCACTACCAGACAATGACAGCATGTCTGGTCACCACTTTATAATCAGCAGACATCTGAAGAAACATGGACTTTCCGTTGCATTCACAGCTGCTTATCCATCACCAACTCTGACAACATTTTGAGTCAGATATGACAGAACGATGCCACAGAAAACAAGTTAGAGCAGAGGACCATGTCACTAACAACTACTGGCAAAATTACTGTGCTCGAATCGTGTTTCTGAAGATGTTGCAAAGGCAAACAAAGAACCCCTACTGCCTGCACAACCTTCCTTTCTACATACCCTCTCCTCATTTATTCTTCTTTCCTCAAAAAGTGGGCTCAAAAATACAGTTTTGGGGTGAAGAAATAAACATCCCTGGGGAACAGCCACCTACCACTCTGGCAATTCTCAGGCGTGCTTTCACTGTAAGGAAGAGAAAAGACCTAGTATGCATCAAAAAGTACATGGATTTTATTTATGGACCTCCCCATCTATTTGGGGAAACTGTGGCTACTGAAGTCATTGATGTTCTTGACCACATAACTGATGGCTAGCAAGTAGAAGATATGTCTGATGGCTGTGTAGTAACAACTCTAATAGCAGACTTTTCCATCCCACTTTTGCCTGCTCATTGATCAGTAGGAGTTGGGGGGTAGGCGCACTCCAGAAGACAACAAGTACCCTCTGTATTAAAGGATCACACTGACACACAAGTTAATCTGATGTGCTCACCATGATAGGAGAGTAATTTTTGTGTAGCTGGACAACCTATTGTGCCGTGTGGATCCAACTGATGCAAGCCAAGCAAGTTAAGCCCTACAGTGTAGATTTGAACTTGTATAAGCACAAACCAAGTGGTACAAGTATGTCACTCAGCAAATGTGAATAGTATAGTAGACATAGTCTAGAGCACTAATCCACCATCCCAAAGAGGGTGTAGAAGCCCTCTCCCTGAAGATGTTCAAGGTCAGGTTGGATGGGGCTTTGGGCAGCCCGGAGGGTGTCCCTGCCCATGGCAGGGGGGGTTGGAACTAGGTGATCTTTAAGGTCCCTTCCCACCCAAACCATTCTATGATTCTGTGATCCTCCCGCTCAAGGCAGGGTCACATAGGAGGTCAGACCAGGGTGGTGAGGGCTTTATCCAGCCAAGTCTTGAAAATCTTAAAGGATGGAGACTGCAAAACCTTTCTGGTTAACCTGTTCCATTGTCTGACTGTCCTTGTGGTGAAAATATTTTTTTCTTTATGAAAATGGAAGCTGGAACCTTCTATTTTAGCTTATCACCATTGTTTGTCAGCCTCTCATCATGCATGTCCATGTATGGTTCCATTTTCTCAGTAACCATCTCACAGGTATTGGAAAGCTGCCATTAGGTTGCCCCAAAGCCTTCACTTTTCCAGGTTAAACAAGATCAATTTCCTCTGCCTCTCCTTCTGGGTTCTGTGCTCCAACTATCTGACCATCTTGGTGGCTTTCTGCTGGAGTTACTGGAGCTTATAAATATTTTTCCTATACTAGGGCAGAATGTATTATTTCAGATGTGGTTTAATGAGTGATGAGTAAAGGTGAATAAGCTCTTCCCTCAAGCCTCTGGCTATGCTTGTGGTAGTACAGCACAGTATGCTGGCAGCCACCAGCTCCAAAACCATGAGCTGAGTACACTGTAACAAAAATACAGTGTCTGCTTCCTACAGTTGAATGGTTTCTGGGACATCGCGTGCTCTACTGAATCACAAAGGTGAATCAGTCCATTTCCTTTGATTTAAAGTCAAATTTTAATTTGCTCTTTCAGAAATTTCAAGAAGGTTCTTAACACAGTATATCAATACACTGCAGAGTTTTCCTTTTCCTTGCAAAGATAACATTATTTATTGTTAGGAATGTGACTAAGAGCTATATACAGTCTAGGGCACATATTAATGATCCATTAATATATTGCTCAGATGTTTAAAATTACTCAGCCTAATGTTTCATGCCTTTCTGCACACCTGAGTTAATACATACCCTGGAGTGCTTTCTTGCCTAGTTACAACACTCTCTCTACTAAGGAAAACTGGGACTTGATTGCATCCATATATTAATCACAGTGTATGTTTATAGTATGACTTCACTTAATAGCGTAATGATGAAGAAGCCGGATGTACATAGCTGTCTGGCTGAATGCCTGACTTAGGAAAAAGGGAAGGTTTTCTACAAAAGTCTTTACATCTCCACAGAGGGCCAAAGAAATCACAGAAACACTACAGATATTTTTTTTAGATTGTACAATCTATCTTTCTCCATAAAGAATGGGAATGCCTTGCTGGATCATATATACATATCTCAGTAAGTGGTTTTTGTTAATCTCCTAAGTAGCAAATAATTTCTGCCTTTAATGAATTACATTAAAAGGTGAAGTGCTTAATGGCAGCAACTCATGTAAAAGAACCATTATTCACAAGTTTTTTGGCTCCAGTAGGCAGCTCCTGTAAGTGACTTTCAATGGGCTTCTTCCTTCGATTTAAACTTTCTTCTGTTCTCTGCCTGCAGGACTTCACACTGATTCAATGTTTCTTAAAAAAAAAAAAAAAATTTATTTATTTACAACAGGGATATGCCCTCTTGTTATACAGGTAACAAATAGGGTATAATGTTTTATGAAGAAATTACCCAGATGAATTACTGTATCTCAGTCAGGAATCATTTTACAGCTAAATTTCAGGGACTACTTTTTGCATTTCTGCATTTTTCATGCCTTTGTTGGGGTATGGAAGTAGGATCATTTACACAGAATTAGGTCGTGAGACACACTCAAGCATATTGTGACAGATGGAAAAATATTTTGAAGTATGAAACTTCAGAAACTGTTATACTGGATGGACTGGACACTTGGAACAATAAAAAAGTACTGATATGCCAGTGTTGTATTTTTGAGATCCCGGTAGCGACTGGTATGCTGACTAACACAAACTCTCAGACAGGAAACCAGACTTGAGAAACCTCATTTCTCCTCTCATACTATTGCATCTCCTGGGTGCAACTATTTGAGAAAGAGCTAGAAAACAAAGATAAAAATGACAAAATGCCAGCCTTATACAGAGAAAGATCTGGTCTGTTCTGGTGCAAGAGCTGGCTTCAGCTCAAATCCTACATGGCCGACGAGCAATGTTTAGTAAATCAGTATATACATAGATTATTTTACTGCTCTATGTAGTGGTGTAAAATAAGGGTTCCTAAATGATTCCAGTGAAGCACAGAATATTGCTAAGGATAAATAAATCATCCAGTTACATCTCTGGGCTTCAAGAGAAATTGACTTCTAAAGGTGACAACTGTTTGGATGGAGTTCCAGGCCAGAGTCAAAGTTAAAATTGATCCTGAGACTAAGACATATTCGTATCAACAAACCACACAATCAGATATGTGGGTTCGATGAACAGCAAAGTAGTCAGGTGGTGTATATTTTAAACATAGGCTATACCTCTTGGATTTGGCAGGTAGAGTGCTGTTCTTAGGAAAATAGCAGCCAATTCACACTGAACAAAATGATTCCTGGAGTACAGACAACAGCCAGTTTCGCTGGGGCTTTGCCCATTGTGCCTCTCTGGGCACCATATTAACCCACACAAACTGCCGCCTTTGCCATTTCTTTGGCCCTATCTGAAAGATGAGAGATAAAGACTCAGTATAGACAATCTGCCTTATCTATCTTAATGCTGGTCTTATTTTAAAATTTGGCTTTTCTTGCCAGTTTCAGAGAAAATATCTAAACCTGTATCATCTTTTGTTATCCTAGCTTTAAAATGCTTAGTGATAAAAAATCATGCTCCTGTCTCATGGCAGTTTTATTTTGATCATGCCTCCAAGAGTACCAGGAGCTAAGTACAGCTAGATGTGCTAGATGTCCAAGAAACAAGGTTCAATGTTCTGATGACCAGCTGGAGTGATTCACGTAGAGAAAGAGCACAAAGTTTTGTGGCTTGGAATAGTTGCTTTTGAGAGAGTCCTATAGTAGAGTCGAGATGCTGCTTGCCCCAGCACCCCAATAGAAATGTCTTCTCTTTGAATTAAGACTGGATGATAGAAATGCTCAGATATTG
>VXBL01007963.1:420553-437193 GCA_013400195.1 Aramus guarauna | reverse complement strand
ACAAGGTCTAGCATGGCACCTCTTCTCCTGGCTCCTCTGTCACTTGGAGAAGGAAATTATCATTGAGGCATTCCAGGAACCTCCTGGATTGCTTATGTCCTGATGTATTGTCTCTCCAACAGGTATCAGAGTGGTTGAGGTCCCCTATTTGTCTACAGAGGGCCTTATGTGCTTGGTCTTCCTGGTCAGATGGCCTGTAGCAGACCCCCACTATAATGTCCCCTGTCTCTACCTTCCCTTTAAGCTCTTGGTCAGCTCCTCACCCATCCCCAGGCAGCGCTCTGTGCCCTCCAGCTGGTCAGTGACCTAGAGGTGACACCTCTTCCTCATCTCCCCTTTCTGTCCTTCCTAAAGAGCCTGCACCCTTCCCCCTCAGCACTCCAGTCATAGCAGCCATCCCACCATGTCTCTGTGATGCCGACGAGGTCACAGCCCTGCAGGCGTGTGTCTCCAGCTCCTCTTGTTTGTTGCCCAGGTGTGGTCCCCAGGCAGGTGGTCTTTGGAAAGCCAGGACTCCCCCAGTTGGTACCTCGGGTTCACACGGTGCCTCAGTTTCAGTACTTTATTGCTGAAACCACTTCACAGTTGCCATTATCATTCCTGCCCAATGTAAGACCTCGCTTTACAGAAGGGAATACTTTGTAAGCAGCAGCCAGAGTAAATTAACTCCTCTCTGCTAATGAAGCAGGTAAACATATAGACTATACCACGCACAACACAGCATTTCGTTTCTTTTAGACAAAGTGAACAAAGCATCTATTTTACAGGGATTGTCAAGACCCATTACATTAGACATTAGATCAGTGCAATATTAGCAGCTGGACAGCTTAGACACTATACTTTTGTGGAGTCGGTAATATTTAATTCTGAGTTGGGATATTTTATTTCATTTTGTACCAAAACTTCCATTAGAAATTTTTTAAATGATTACATGTTACTTATTTTGATAGTGGGCCTGAGGTCTCCTAGATTCAGAAGGTAGGATTTTCAGCGTGAGTGTGTAAAAATATGATAGTGATTGATAACTGATTAATATATATATGTATAAAAGAAGAAAAAAATTAAAATATAAGGGGCAGAAAGCTAGGAGTAAACATAAGCAACAAACCTGGTGCAAGATGCATCTTGGATGAAGGCATTATTTCTCATATTGCAAAATGTACAGTTTTTAATTCTAAGGTGTGGTCTAGTGTTCAGGTGATGTGAGGGGGGAAACAACCTGCTGTGCTCTCTCCTCTCCTTCCCCGACTCCATTCTCTCCCTGGAAACTCTCTTCTCAGCCTGTCCTTTCTTCTGGTTCCTTTACTGTCTGCAGCTGCTTGAGCTGCCTCATGCACCTTCTGCTTTCCTCTGCAGCAGACCTGCCCGAGGATGAGTCAGGCCCAGCTCGGAAGGGCAGAGTGCCGGTGGAAGGGCTGTGGGAGGGGGGAGCAGCAAGGCCAGTGGAGGGTTGCAGGAAACCATCACAAGCTGTGCTGGCAGAGACAGGCCGGGCAAATAGTGTCCTCCAGGCCTGGTTGTCACCTGCAGTCTTCTCTGGCTGCCGTTCCAGAGATGGGGGCTAGTTGCACAGGCAGTTGCCCAAGCAGGCAGCAAAAAGCCGTAATTGTGGAGTGCAGCAGCAGTGAAAGAAGGTAAAATAAGTCAAAACCAGTGGGAGATGATTTGGGGCAAGACAACCTTTGCCCAGTTTGAGAAAGGAGAGCTTGGGAAAGACATTGTTCCTTGCTCCTTTCAGTGGTGCAGAACTTCTCATTTTCCTGCCACATTTGTACAGAGCACCGGTGCAGCAGCACAGACTGCTGGGGGTCCTTGCCCTGGGACAGACCCGGGAGCACCGAATGCGATGAGAGCATTGCTGTTAAATTCCCCGGGGGCAGGAGTCGACCCTAGATTATCCCCCTGGTGTAAGTACAGAATCCATGGGAAACAACTACCCATTTTACACAAACAGCTGAATATTCTTCTTCCCATGTGTGCATATTTTACAGAGCAATTTACCACCTATTTCTGAATTTTGGAATGTCACTGTCAAGCTTATAGCTATTTCATAAACACACACCTGAGCGCCCTGCTAGGCAGCTGAGGGAAGGAGGAAGAGTAGACAGGGCAGGCAGAACTGTCAGGGTTGAAAGCTGGTCATGCATCAACATTTTTGCTTAAATTAGTTATGCCAGATGCCAGAACGGCAGCACTAGAAACGTAGTCAGAGCACAGGTGTGTGATGAGAAGCAGCACAGCAAGATTTCTTCTCAGCACCATGCTGATGTCCCTTCAATGCTTGGGAGAGATAGCTTCTTTAATAATAGCCCTGTAAAACAGCCTTTACACTAACACAGTTCTCAATAAAACTAATGTTTTGATTATTTCTTAATAGCACCAGATGGAGCTTTCTTGGCAGAAGGAACAAGAACACTTGATGTGGAGCAGGCAGCAGAACAAGTGGTACGAGAAGGGCAGATGGTAGGGGAGAGACAAGCACTTGAGAAGGAAGATTTTGTTGCTGAGGGAGGAGATGCTCGCACCGAAGAGGCAGGAGAAGAAATGGCATGGGTGGGAGATTTGCTGCCCAGGGAAGAGACAGTGGCAGTGCTGCAGGCAGAGGGTCAGCTTGCACTGGAGGAATCTGCACCTGAGGAGAGTGCCATGGCAGAAGCAGATCCCAGGGGAAAGGAGGCAGGGAAGAGAACAGAGCCTGCCGCAGAGGTGGCACCCGGGGAGCAGGAGGTTCTGGTGGAGGGGATGCAGAGCGAGGTAGCACTGGGAGAGCAGGCGCCTGGGGGAGAGGAGCCGTCAGGGGCACTGCTAGGCAGGGAGGCAGGCGGAGCGGTGTCCGAGGGGCAGGAGGCGGCTGGGGAGGTCTCTGAGGGAGAAGAGGCTGCGGAGGAGGCCTCTGAGGAGAAGGAGGCTGTGGGAGCGACAGGGCCGCCGGTGAAGGAGGTGGTAGGTGAGACGGTGTCTGAGGGAGAGGAGGCTGTGGAGGATGTGAACTTGGCAGAAGAAGGGATTGCTGGGGTAGTTGGCCCTGAAGGAGAAGAGGCTGTAGAGGAAGCCATTTCTGAAGGGAAGGAGGCTGTGGAGAAGCCTGGAGCTCTCCTGGAAACATTAGGGGATACGAATGTTTGCGCAGGAGAAGCAATGCCTGGAGGAGAAGACTTTGTAAAGCCAAATGAGTTTTCCCAGCTGAAAGCAGCAGGGGAAGAGCAGGTGGAGACGGGGGGAGCTGCCATAGGAGCAGCAATGTCTGAGACTGACAAGGCGTTGGAGGTAGACGGGAACTCTCCGCTGAGGGCGGAGGACACAGTGGAGGAGTCCATGGAACCTGGCAAGGGTCCCGTGTTGCAAGTAGCACCTGGATTAGAGGCAGTGGTGGGTCCTGGAGGGGATCCCATAAGTGAAGGGTTATCTCAGTTGGAGGAGACCGCAACAGCAGAGAAGGAGGAGGGCTCAGCAGAAGCACTTTTGGGTGGAAACCCATCTCTGGGCAGCAAAGCAAAGACAGAGAGCCCAGTGGAAGGAAAACCCGATGGAGGGGTGATGGAAGTATCTGCAGAGAAAGCCAGAGCAGGGTCAGGAGTTGAGGGGGAGGTCACGTGTGGAGCAGCAGGTCCCAGGGAGCCAGCAGCTGGGATGGAGGGATCGCTGGAGGGAGCGGCAGGGGAGCCGGCACTGGTGAGGGCAGTGGCGGGGCAAGAGGTGGTGGTGGCTGGGGACAGCAGGGTGGGTGATGGGGCAGCGGTGCAGGAGAGGGTGGCAGGAGCAGTGCGGGGGGGACAGAGTGGGACGGGAGCAGCGGAGTGGGAGGGGGTGTCAGCCAAGGGAAGGGAGGCAGCCAGGGAGTCCGGGAGGGACAGGGAAGGGGTGGCTGATGGAGCGGCAGCCTGCGGGCAAGAGGTGAACCAGGAGGCAGTGCTGGGGTGCGAGGGAAGGGGGCCAGCGCCGGTGGCGGCTGAGGGCCAGGGTGAGGCAGGGTGGGAGTGGGGCACAGCACGTCTCATGTCCCCATGGCATGGAGAACCATGTGGAGCGATGTCCCTCGGGGAGCAGCTGGTTACAGAAACCTCCCCAAGCACCCCTGTGCATGGGGACGGGGGAGCGGAGCCCAGGGGCAGACGGTCTGCAGGAGGTGAGGGGCTGTGCCCGGACACCCAGCCTCAGCCAGCAGCTCCCGGGTCAGGGCCAGTGGAGGGCAAGGACGGGCTGCAGGAGGGGACAGAGCAGGCGGGAGTGAAAGCTGAGGGGGAACAGCCAGGCCTCTGTGAAAACTGGAGAGACACGCAGGTAGCGAGTGTCTCAGAGAGTGCCTGGAGCGCTTCTGAGGTCAGGGAGCAGAGGAAGGACAGTGCTGTTGGAGGGAGCCCAGACACCCCTGATACTGGCAAGAGGAGCCATGGTCCCCATGAGGTGAGTCCCACGTGGGCAGCTGCAGCCCTTCACGCTTATTTGGGTTCCCAGACTGGTCCCATCAGCATCAGAGGATGTACCACTTGGTCCCGTTTCTTATGCTTTAAGTATCTTCTGCCGGTAGCTGGGGTATGGGATAATAAATCCTTTTGGGTGGCAGCTTCTGCACTCTTTCCTGTTCCTGAAATCTTGTTGCGCGTATCTTTGCTCTGGCGCTGACGCAGCCCATCAGTCGTCTCGCCCCTTGCCCATGTGGAGCAGCTCCAGCCGCCCTGCTGGCACTGGTGGCATCACGTGAGCCTCGGCAGCACCCGCTTGCCCTGATGCTCCGGGTCAATGGCAGCACTCAGCTGCTCTGGTTATGCTGATGTCTGCTTGTAGGAAATCTGTTACAGCAGTGTCTCAGTAACTCAAAGTTTAGCACGTTTTCTGTGAAGCTAATGTTTTCTCCTTGTTTCGTAGGATGTTGCAAACCCAGACGCAGTTGTTGTGCCCTCGGTACAGCCTCAGGATGGGGAAGAAACTTTCCTCTAAGCTTTTTCTGCAGTTCCTTCAGTGCTGTGTTCTGCAAAATTTACACAAATCGCTGTAGATTTGTGCCAGTTGAGATGTTCACTGTTTTGTTTTTTTTTTTTACTCCACGAGTACCACAACCATCTGTCACGTTTTACTAGAGCAGCTACTCAGCGTGCAGCAGACAACTGAAATCAGCCTGTACATGCCAGCCCAGGAAAGAGCACTACTTTGTAATTGTAAAGACAATATAGTCGTCAGGATTGTTCCACAGCTGTCATGCTTGTTTTTCCCAAAACAGAGAATTATTGGACTGGCTGAACCTCCCCTCCTCTCTCAGGCACCGCTTGCTTCTGCTGGCTGTTGGAGGGAGGGCTGAGGGTAGATGTGCTGTACGTGTTTCCATAGGACAAAAAGTTTGTTTGTACAAAGTGCCCGTGTTTGACTCTGTGTCTACATACGGACTGCATTTCTCTGCGTCTCATTTCCCTTTCTGAAGTGCAGGCTTCACTGCGAGTGTTCATCGCTGTGCATAGGGCACTCGCGCACGGTCATGCTTTGATTCCGATGAGGGCACCTGGGGGGTGTTCAGCAGAGATGCGGAATGGCAGGATCACAGGGAATGGTGCTCTCACACATGGCTTGTTAGCTTGAGGGTCTGCCCCCCACCACGTTGCCAACAAGCAAGTGCTCCGATATGCACGGGGCCGTGTGTGCCGGGCTGGCTGTGCCCAGGGGGGCTTCTCCTCAGGGATCCAGGCTTCTAGCGGGCCACGCTTCAGGGCGTTCTTGGGACTTTGAAATGTTGTTGAAAGCCGTTCCGTTCTAACTCGTATTTATAAATGAATAAAGCCTGGCTGTTTGCTTTTGCTGGTGTCAGTCAGGAGTAACTCCCTGGGCCACAGAGTCTGTGCTGACTCTGCAGGAGGGGTGGTCCATGTAAAGCTGTTTCAGGCCGGCGCTGGCTGTGGACCTCTGCTGTCAGAGCCACCCGTTCAGCCCCCCGCACCTCCGAGGGCTCCCTGAGACCCTGCCAGGCTGCGGTGCCCAGGGCTGTGTGCGCAGCAGCCCGACGGGCATTGCTGCACGGGATGCAGGGTGCTCTGCCCCTCGAGCATTTTGAGTGGATTGTTAGGGTAAGTCACTGAAGATCAGTGTACATGGGATGGGGAATTTCAGTGTGGTCAAGTAATTCGTGTTTGTTCCCTCCTGTACTAAAGACAGCTGCATTTGCATTCTTGGTCTGGATACTAGGAAGTACTTTGAAAGAGAAAAGTAGACAAAAAGACTAATCGTAGCTTTACAGTCCTCAGCAGTTGAAATGAAAGCATTGCATCAAGTGATCCTGAGCGGTGCAGCTGAAGTGTTTATTCTGTGCTAGATCTGCAATATTTGCTTAAAAGCACATATTTGACTTTTGACCATTCCAGTGGTCTTTTCTTTTTAACCAGGGAACGTCCATAAAATCAGAAGTGGCTTATTCACTGGACCAAGACATTTTCAATGTTGTTCAATATAAAAAAAGTGCAGTAAGTAGATAATCCGTGTTTATATACTCTACAGTTGAATATACCTGGTATGTGAAGTATTCAGAATTTAAATTCATGCTGAGGACCTTCTCCAGAGGTTTGGTTTTTTTCTGTATACATATGCACACCTGCACATTTACTTGGGTCTATAAAAAACCCTGTACCAGTCTGTGCAGTTCCTTGAATTTTTCAAATTATTTCGTTGTAAGAATAATACTTGCCAATCAAGTAGAGCCTAGTCTTCAGTATTTACCTCTGCTTTCTAACTGAATGACTAATGTTGGGTTGAATATTTGCGCTGCTAAAACCCTATCGTGCAGGTATCCATGGGAAGCAAACGCCTGTGGCTCGTGAGCAGGACTGTACCAAAGCCGTTGCCAAATGCACGTTCACACATGTGGGCTGCAGTTCAGGTGTTAGGGATGGACAAAGGCAGAGGAAGGAGTGCCGGGATTTGCCTTAGTGGTGAGTCCCTGGAAAGGTTGGGATAAAAACTGAGGCTGTACTTGGGCAGGCCATGAACTACACTGGCTCATTTGACAATTAACTGCTTCATTGATCAAAGGATGAAAATGCGAAAGGTAAGAGGTTTGATTCACTTGTCACAGTAAGTGCCAGAGTGATGTGCAGAGCATCTCAAAATACTCGTAAATAATACTCTTGATCTGCAAAGTGAGGGCACCGGCAGCGGGATCCCCTCTCCTGCGCTGGCTCTGTGCGGTGCTAAGGGAGCTGCAGCCACGCAGGAGCCTGGAGCAGCCCTGTTCTGCTGGAGGGAGAGGTGCCCACCGGGCTGCAGCCCTGCCCGAGCGCTTCCCTCCAAGGGTCTGCTCCCAGATGAGTGCTGGGCGATGGGAGGGCAGCGCAGGGGTGCGACGGGCCCTGCGGCGGGTGGTCCTCGGGGCTGGAAGCTGTCTCTGAAGCAGGTTCCTCCTCTTGGTGCAGCCTCTCGCCAGCCTCCACTGCCGACACTTCTGCCAGGAGGGAGGGTGCGTTCTGTATGGGTAGAAGCTTCCTTTAAAGAAATGCGGCACTCGGAGCATGCTGAAGGTGATTAAGTGGCAGTACGAGTGTGCAGCAGCAGACCGAACTAGATCCACTCAGCCTTGTAGAGAAGGCAAGAGTTGGTAACCAGGAGGCAGCTGAACTCCCTCGGCACTCTTGGGCTGCACAAGACCTGGGGCACCGGGGAAGTCCCTGGTGAACAGTGCAGGAGTGATTGTAAGGAACCAGAGAGCTGACAGTTCGTTGTTTAAAATACCTGAAATATTTACGAGTGGCACTTGGGCATTTAACAGTTAGGGAAATGAATCCTTTGGTTAGGGACGTGCCGACTTGTACAATTTCTTGTATTGCTCTAAATAAAACACACTTCAAGTACTCCGGTTTTATATACTGATAGAAAAAAAAAATCAAATTTCCTAAGAACACTCCATAATTTCTGAGCTCATATCAGACTGACAAGGTCATCTGTTTACTCCCATGCTTCTTTCTCTGACAGCTGCATTTACAGAATGGATACAGGGGAGGTTTGATCTGTGGTAAGGACACGGCCCTTACCCCGTCCTGTCAGCTCGCCCCCCGGCAATGTTCCGGATAGTCCCCCCGCTCGCGTACTCCCCTTTTCGCTCACTCGTCTTGCACGCTGGCAGTGCCACGGGTACCGTTGGTACCACAGGGCCGTGGGCTGACATGAGGAAGATCTGTGCCCGGGACGTGGCACTGCTGTTCCTGTGTCTGGGTCCTTTCAGGCCCTCGATTTCTAAAATGGTCAGTGGACTTGAACCCAAATAGGGAATTGAGTTGAATTTGGCAATTTCAGCCTCAGAGAACTGCTCTACTGCTGCTGGTGTGGCTGTTAAAGATGTACATTTGCATTCTTCCAAAACATGGGTATGCCTGTAATCTGAGCAGGTGGAATTTTGGTAAGAAGCAAACCCATCAAAATGGACGATATTATGGTTTTGGAAATGCTACCCATGGTAGTTTCTGATCTCCTATCCAATGCCAGTTAGTAATTAACTTCAAAATGAAAAAATGTAGGTGGCACCTAGGGAAAAACAAGATATGCACCAAAAAAAAAAAAGGAGGGACTAATTAAACGGAACATATGTGAAAAAAGCAAACTATCTAACAGTATTGCCACTGGCAAAACTCATTTTTGGCTCATCAGAAAGGCTTTTTTTAACTCCCTAAACTGTCAGGTATTGTCAGTAGCTTGTCACTGGATGCTGCTGGTTGTGCCTCAGATGTATCATTACTGGCTTACAGAGCTGAAATCATACCTTGTGACATTCCCCAGGCTAAATGGATGCATTTCAGCAGTGGAAGAATATTGCCAGCTGTGCACTGCGGACACGGTATGAGAAGGGTTGTTTGAAGTCCGGCTCCCAGAACCGGGCACCAAGCCTCTGGCATCACTAGCAGGGATGTAAGATGGTGATCTTCACATCCATCACCTGCAACGCTTGCAGCAGGGAGCACCTTGCAGGTGGTGTGTGCATCTGTCTTACACACGCGCTCGTGCTACAAGGTGGGTTTCTCTGGCTGGGACGTGTCCGCAGTGTTCTGCAGGCTCGGCTGTACAAACCGAGTGCGACCGAGCCCGCCGCCTGCCTGGTGGGGCTGTGCCAGCCGGGCTCCCAGCCGCCGTGCCGTGCCGTGCCGTGCCGTGCCGTGCCGTGCCGTGGGCTCGCCGGAGCCGCCCGGGGAGCTGGGGGGCCCCTGCAGCAGAACGCCTGGGCAGCGAGGGGTGCCCCGGCCAGGGCTCTGCTGGCACAGCCCTGCCCGCGGCCGGGCAGCACGGGCTCTGCTGCGAGGGGCCGGACCCGCTCCTGGGGCTGGGGCAAGCTCTTGGTTGGGTGGGCACCAGTTTATTTTAGTGTAGACTGTCTGTTACTGCTGTGTGACACAATTTGAAATGGCACTGGCTGGTCTTAAAAGCAGAGTAAGAATCCTTGGAGTGTCTCATTCTTTAGAAATGTTTCAGTGTGCTGGGCTCCTTGGGCTCCTCTGGGAACGGCACAAACTAGTTTCATTCCTGCAAATTACTTTGCAGCATTTTCTGTTCAGTAATTTACATTTTTCAGAGATTTAATTTGTATTAACAACTGATCACTCCTATGAAAGACACTTTCCTCCTAAGCCTGATGTTTCTTCTGTAGAGACCAATTAACTAAGACATTGTTTTCTTCAAGGAACCAGTAATTATAATTACTGGTAAAATTATTTGCAAGCAGTTGGCCTTGTACAGAGCTTTCTAAACTATGAAAGTTTTGCCTTCAAAACCTTTATGATTTTGTTTTTTGTTGTTTCTGTATGACCACTTCGGACGTTTTCCAAGGAAAAGCTCAGGTATAAGTGAATACATAGAGGTATCAATGCAAATGAAGTCTACTTTCCTTGCTCTATTTTCTGTTCTCTAAGCCAGTTTAGTGTCTTGTTTGCAGGTACAGCTGCTGTATTAATGACGACTCATTGCATGATTGTTTTAAGCAAGGGAAAAAGACATAGTGCAGAGGTATTTGTATGAAAAAAAATCTTGTTGAAAAGGAAATTTAATGCTGGAACTAATTTTTCAGCTATGACAATTGATCCTTTCTGCCCTGTTAGTGTCTCATACACTGGCCAGTGCAAAAACCACAGAATGAAATCTAATCTCTGTCCACCCCTTCCTTCTTCAGCTTATTCCCTACCTGGGCTTTGGTAGCTCTACCATAGGAAACACCTGGTCAGTTAGGTAGTCAGGTAGAGAGTTTTCGTCAGCATCCCAAATGCACCTTCTCCTGTCTGCTCTGCTTGCCTTTCCTCAAAGCATCCAATTTCCAGTGTTGCTTTTACTTCTAGAAAGAACATGACATATTTCCTCCAGTTGCAGAGAAATGTGGATGTTGTTTAGTTTTGGTTTGCAGTGTGGACATTGGATCGTTACAGTGGAAGGACCACAGAATGGCTGAGTTCAGCGGCTGTTGGTAGCGTCACGTTTGACCTGGAGGGTGCTAGCACCAAGGTCAGAACTGTTTGTTAGCAATGAACTGGAATTTGTTCGGGGAACACCTCCTTTTTTTCCCCACAGTGATTTATCCTAGTGGGCAGAATACTAATTTCAGTGTGTTTTATGGGCTTTTTCTGCTTTCAGGAATCAAAAATGGGAAATGGTCAAGGAGAATGTTTTTAACCTGAACAAATTCTGACTGTTTGCATTTTGTCATGCAGATGTGCCTGCCCCTCAGCCCGGATGCTGCAGGGTTAGCGGAGTCCTTGTGCAGGGGTATCTCCTGTCTCGTTGGCTAATCCTGTTGCAAGCCATAAGGTCCACAGATTCTCTGGCCATAATGGGAAACATCCCTGCTAGACAAGACATTTGCAAAACGAACAGAGCTAACCACTGGTTTGAAAAGTTACCATGAGGATTAGTGATCTCCTTTGATCCATGGGAAAGACCGAAGCTTCCTCTTGCTCGTTTTTACTAAAGCTCTTAGTGATGGGACAGCATTGCCCATGTCGTGACACTGACTTACTGATACAGTTTTGCAAAGATGGGGTAGAGACTTCTCTAGGGGTTTTTCCAGAGGCATGCTCAGAGCAAGTGCTCATCACCCCTGAAAGCCATGACAGTATCCAGGGAAGTACAACAGGCTGTCAGCAGCTCCTTCCGTGGGAGCCATGTTCAGTCCCTGAGTCACTGGTCTGCAGCTGGGATGCTGCACTGATGCTTTCTTTGCTGCACTGAATTCCTCAGTATCGCAGCGCGTAGGAGTTGAGCTGAGAGGGCTGTCTGGTCACAAAAAACTGGCTCAGCCTTGGAGGAAGAGGCTGCCGTGACGTGTGTTGGTGGGATTCAGAGATAATGACAATATTTCATGAATATGAGCGTCACAGCTTTCTGAGTTCTGCCACAAAAGGAAGAAGTGTGAGTCAGAGAAAGAGCTGAAGGCAACAGAGGCTTTGTGAGGCCCCTCACCTCAAACCCAGGGTGAAGAGGTGTTTCTCAGGAGGCTGGAAGAGGCAGCTCTGCATCAGCCCGCAGACCGCAGCGAGGGCACAGGGGCTGGCGCCGGACCAGAGGAGCGATGCTGGCCATGATCTGCCCTTCTTGGCTGGGCACTGCCGCTCCTGCCGGGGGAGCAGGATGGGATGCTGGCCGGTGCTGCTCGCAGCCACGGCGTGGTTTCCTGGCTGTACTGCTTATGGGGCTTGAGGGATTTCACACATTTCTGCCAAGTCCTCTGGTGAGCTGCATCCCAGGCCTTTCTGGGTACTTCTTCTAAGGCTTCCACTAGCCCAGCAGACTGTTGGTGTAAGTGAGCCTGTAACTGACACACGAACCAAACAGAAAGTAACTGCTGGGGGTACTGGGGGCTGACAACAGATCTGCAACACTTTGCGTACAGCTTTATTTCCCTTTCTCCCCCACTGAAGTTTTCAGAAAGTGAAACAAAACAAAGGAAAAAAACCACCTGTAAGCCTTGCTAAGTGAAATCTTCCCCATTTTTATTGCTTCAGGATTGTGAAATTAATGAGATGCATGGAAGATGTGCGTTGGTAGAGCCTACTATGCATTTATAGTTCATGTCTGCTGCATTGCACAACGCCTCATCACAGACCTTGGTTCAGGTGTCACAGTCGTAAGAAACAAACATCCTGAATAATATCCGCAGAGCAACGCACAGCAGTTGTGAACACTGATTTCTACTCAGCCAGTAAGACAGTTGTGTCTTTGAATCCAGTTAAGGAACCATATTACAGCAGGATCGCTTGCAGCTAAGTTTTGCTAATTCGAAAAAAGATCCCAGAAAATAACAGCATAATTAACTCTGTAATTGCTTCTAGAAGAAGACTTCAAGCTCTCCTGCCCTACACCTTTTTTAAATTTTTTTTTAATTTCCAGTGACCCAAGTTTCTGTTGCAAAGCCTGGTCATGGCACTCATCTAGCTTAGCACGCTCTGGCTGCACTCTGCTGCAGTTTTGCTTTGAGTAAAAAAGGCAATGTTGCATTGTGTTAAGATTATCCTATTTGTGATACAATTTTGCTTATTTTCCTTCTGGTTTAAAGTTTGTTTTGGAGTACCTCTGTAGCTTTTTGTAGGCAAATGTCTGAAGAAAAGCTTACACTTTGGGAAAAACAATCAAACCGACAAGAAAGTGGATAAGAAAGCACAGATGTCTGGAAGAGTACAATTAAGATGGCCACCCAAATATCTCTTTATTCTCAGCTAGCAGGAAAGCATCCAAAGATCAGGGCTCTGACGAGCTGCAGCCATGTGGCTGCTGTGCTGGGGACCTGTGTGAGCCCATGGTGCTGAAAATGAGACACGGACCTGCCTGGGACTGTGGGCAACTCGAGAAAGAAACCAGATCTGGTTCAGAAGCTGGGAGAAGGAACAACTTTGCCTCCATGGTGGCCTGAATGGTGGTGGGGAGTGACAGGCTGCTCCTTCTCTTGATGGGGATGGGGCTGGCAGCTCCCTGGCACCTATCAGTCGGGGGGTCTGATAGCCCCGTGTCCTAGCGCAGTGCAAGGTAACAACAACTCGCCTTGGAGCTCTGAAACTACAACAGATGCATTTTTACTTTCATCTCTTCAAATGAATAATGCTCAAGATGAAAGAGCAGCATTCCTTGTGGACATTGACTTTGTTAAAGAACAGATGCACACCACCAAAAACACCCAACCCTCAAGTAGGTCAGCAGAGAGAGATGCTAGAGCAGAACAAAATGTCAGGGACATCTGCCATCAACAAATACAGCCGTTCAGTTGAGGGATCCTCGGTGTAACACACGGTGCCTGGGAGTCAGGCTGATACGGTGAGAAGTGCCGCTGCGGGGTGATGACAAGTCTCTGCAGGCGGACAGTTTGTGCTGTCAGCTGCTTTCTTCAAAGCTGCCACTGCTGCTGCAGGAGTGAAACCTCATGGTACTCATGGGATCCGACACGTAGCCTGCAAGAACACAGAACCCCAGACTGGTTTGGGTGGGAAGGGACCTCCCAGCCCCCCCAGTGCCACCCCTGCCATGGGCAGGGACACCCTCCACTAGCCCAGGTTGCCCAAAGCCCCATCCAACCTGGCCTTGAACACTGCCAGGGAGGGGGCATGGATGGGGAAGATGCAGAGAGAAGTTCTTGTGTGCATCATCATAGCAGCGATTCTGGCCCACCTTTCCCTGCAGTGACATTGTCAACAAAATAACGTGCGTATCAGTTTGAGATAAATAGACACAGATCACGCTGATACCATTTTGCTGGCTGCAAATTTCCATTCAATATAATCTGCTCAGGAAAAATTTAAAATAAACAGCCCCTGTCATTCATGCAATGGATTCACAATAATCAAGCACAAAGAAGCTTTGGTGACTGACATAAAAACATTAATCTCAATGTTTTAATAACACAGTGGAAGTTTGCCATTGAAAAAAAAAACAAACAAAAAACTTCTTGCCCTTCCAACTAGAGCTTTGGAGGGCTCAAAATAAGGATTCTGATACGTGTTTTTAAAATATTTTAGCTCTTGCCACTACAGAAGAGAAAGCAACTGCTCTTGCCAGCACTGTATTTCCAATGAGCTGCTGTAACAATCCAAAGAAACGACTTCTCCCTGTCCACAGTGTCATTGGTCAGCTGCTCCCACTCTTCTTATTTTACTGTGCTAACACTGAAAATCCAGTGGAGCCAACTCAAATTTCTTTTGACTAGGCTTTGTACAGAGATGCTCAGATACTCGGGAAATGAGAGGAGATAAACTGGAACATAAAAACTTTCAAGGGTGCACGGTGGGGTGGGAGAAGCACTAGAAAATGTTGCTAAGGCTCCCGTGTGCCCAATTCGTATTGCCGAACATAAAAGACACATAGGTCCACAAAACTAAGACTCTGTAATTACAACAGTACTGACCATGGCATCTCTAAACTGTAATCCACGAGCAACCTTGGTTTATCTCCTAATTGTGACGTGCTATGCTTTGAAAGCTGACAGCAAAGCTTTTCTGTATGGGAATCTCACTCGTATCCTAAATAAGCTGGGCTTTAATGCTGCGCCTGAATGTGCCCCGTGAGGTGAAGGTGGCGTGTCATCCCTGAAGCCACAGCCGTGGTGCAGCACTGTGTATGTGAGGACCGACAGTCTGCGACGGGCACCGTACAAGAGCAGGACGTACTTTCGAGGACCTCTCCAGCCATGGTGACGATGCTTCGCACCGTGCCGCCGTACACTGATCACACTGGGTGGGAGAATGCCTGTTGCTCCACCATCACTTCCATTTGCCTTACTACTGCCACACAGTGGGGAACCTTCGCTTTAATAAATGCTTTTGTGTTTCCAGCCCCCTCGACCATATCCTACGTGCTTCTCTTTTCCTTGTAGTGCCTGTGAGTTTCACACCAGCTGGAATTAAGACCATGAGGCTGCTTTGCTTGCCTCACTCACAGGGGTCCCTTCTTGTTGGCCAGCGATGCATCTCTTCTCAGATGGATGGTGCCCTTCCAAGCACCAAGAGGGATGATGCTATGCCATGCCACAGCCTGGGCTTGCACCGTCGCATGACTAGCCAGTGAGGGCATGCACTTCCTTGTGTTGCAGGACAGCTTCTGTGCTGCAAGCGTTGCCAGGGCCACCTTTGCAGCTGGGAAGCTCTGGTGACTGTTGCAGCAGCATCGTGAGCTTGTCTGCCAGCCTCTGAGAGCTGCAGTGAGCAAGGAGAAGTCAAAGTTAAACTCCATGTTTACACCTGTCTTAATTTTTAGAGGATGTACATTTTTCTTTGGGCATTGCGCATCTGCCTCGTGTGATTTCACTGCTTTCAACATACTGTTTAACTCACCATTTGTGACGCTTCCCGTGAAGAGCAGATCCTTTGCTTTCACTGAAGAAGTCAGGGCTGCTTATTTGTAGAATTCCTATTTCCAAATACACTCAATGAAGAAAATTGTTCACTATGAGAAAGACTTGCAGGAATAGGAGCAGGGTGCTTTTGGGGCTTTTCTTGAGAAAGGAAAACAGTGAATGTATTCTTGTTACAGGCTGCAAGTGCAAATGAGGATAATGGAAAGCATTAGGCAAAAAGCAAATAGAAAGAAAAAGGATCAAAATGTGCGTGAATGGGGAGTGACAGCAGTGAAATTGGTTTATATGGCATAAATAAAGGGTATAAATATTTGCAATCATTAGACCAAGGGCTCTAATTAAAAAAAAGGGCGCAGAGCTTTCTGTCTTCTGGTGTGCCACTATACATTGCAATGGCTTGATCACTCTACCAGGATCTTGGAGCGTGGCATGCAGTCGGAGCAAGGGGTGGCAGGGCTGCAGAGCGCTGTGGTGGGCCTCCAGAGCAGCTGGGTTTGGTGCTTTGCAACAAGGGATGGTGATTCTGCTGATCCTCAGGATACATATCCTGGTGACGCTGCAGGATCCGAGCTGCATAAGCCTGCTGTAATGAAGTATGTGGCAAGGAGTAGCTTCTCCAGTCCTGTTGTGTCTAGCAGGCAGGATCTTCACTTTCCTCTGTACCACCATGGCCTTCTCCCTTGCTACCTGCGTCAGCACAAGGCTCAGCTTGGCCAGCTCTTGGCTGTGATCGGGCTGTGCTGCACCACGGTCCTGGTATCCTGACCAGCAATGTGGAGGTCTGGCTGGGGCCGCCTCCCTTCCTGCTAGCATGCTTTGGTTCCCTGCTGTGGAAGTTATAATTCAAGGAACAAGTATCTTTGAAAATAAATCTTGAGATTTCATGAGTGGAGTCTGAAATCACTCCTTAATCCCATAGCTTAAATGTAGCCATGGAAAGTCTCTTCTCCACCAGCCCTTCATTCCCTTGTGGCCCCTTTTAATACAGACTTGAGAAACCCTCTCCAGTCTTGCCTGGATGGTCTTACTCTAGGAGTTCACCAAACATTTCTGTTTCATTCTTATTTTCTTCCTCTTCAGGTTTTCTAGTGCCAAGTACCTGATGAAAGCTGTGCCCCGAGGAACTGCTCTCTGCAGCTGTGGAATCCACATACGGCAAGTAATAACAAAGTTTTTGTTCTTTTTTTCTGTTTCATAGACTCATAGAATGGTTTGGGTTGGAAGGGACCTCAAAGACCATCTAGTTCCATCCCCCTGCCACGGGCAGGGACACCCTCCATGGGATCAGGTTCTTTCACCCAGCGTGCTCAGTTCAGAGGAGAGGAGGGAGTGCAAGAGTTGTGCTGAGGCCAGG
>VXBL01007963.1:338204-416988 GCA_013400195.1 Aramus guarauna | reverse complement strand
GCCCACCCACCCAGCCACTTGCCCACCCAGCCGCTCGCCCTGCAGCCAGCACGGCCACCCTCTCCCCCGGCCCCTCACCTGCCCGCCTGGGAATGGAAACCCTTTGAGGGCTGACCCGCAACAGCATGGACACCTTTTCTGTATCACTTGCGTTATTGAAAGCTCACTCATAATTAAGGACAAGAAGCCCTTCTTTGGCCAGAGGAAAACAATAAGGAGATCTGTTTTGGGAAGACGCTGTCCCGTCAGAGGCTGGAGCAAAAAGGCAGTGAATGACTGGCTGGCAAATCTGCATCTGAAAGAACTGCAGAGAGCTATCGCAGCATCCGCAGGTTGTGGGAAGAGCCGGAGGTCTCCGGGGAAAGAAATAAAACCCTTTGTGCAGCATTCACAGAGTAACTCCTGACGTGTTAGCCAAGGAGACGAGCCATGCTGCCGAGCTGGGGGCTGCAGCGCTGGCTGTGCCGGGGACGCCTGCCCGGAGCCACGGAGGAACCGCAGCGCTGGTCTGTCCCACGTGAGGATTCCCTCAGAAAGGAGAAACTCCTAAGCAAGTTATTTGGCCTCTTCGCCTCTGGAGCAGCTCAGAGCAAAACCAGCAGACAGGAATCCTCTGTTTTGGTAAACATAAAGCGAAAAAAAAAAAAAAAGCTGGAAAGAATTGTAACTAATGAACAGCCGTTGGGGGGAGAACTATANNNGGACGGACAGACGGACGGACGGACAGACGGACGGACGCGGGTTCCCTGCAGTGATGCTGCTTGTTGGTGCCTGGAGCAGCACTGTGCCCCGTGGGAGGGGGCTGGGCAGCTGCCTGGCAGGCTGGAGGTAGTGTCTGAGGATCAGGAGCACCCTGAAGGAGGGGGCACAGCTGGTTCCAGCTCAGTCGCTGTCTCTGGAATACTGTTTCTACCCTCTTTTCATCTTCCCATCCTCCTTGGCACTGCTCCTGGCGTCCCTCTCACTGGACCACTCCCCTCTGTGCCCTTTCTCTCCCTGCCGTCCCGAGGAGCCGTCCCTCCTCTGCACTGCGCAGCTCCTCCACCACCACCCGCCCGCCTGCCCACCCAGCTGCTCACCCACCCACCCAGCCGCTCGNCCGCAGGTTGTGGGAAGAGCCGGAGGTCTCCGGGGAAAGAAATAAAACCCTTTGTGCAGCATTCACAGAGTAACTCCTGACGTGTTAGCCAAGGAGACGAGCCATGCTGCCGAGCTGGGGGCTGCAGCGCTGGCTGTGCCGGGGACGCCTGCCCGGAGCCACGGAGGAACCGCAGCGCTGGTCTGTCCCACGTGAGGATTCCCTCAGAAAGGAGAAACTCCTAAGCAAGTTATTTGGCCTCTTCGCCTCTGGAGCAGCTCAGAGCAAAACCAGCAGACAGGAATCCTCTGTTTTGGTAAACATAAAGTGAAAAAAAAAAAAAAAAGCTGGAAAGAATTGTCGCTAATGAACAGCTGTTGGGAGGAGAACTATAATACAAATCTGTGATGAAAAGCACACCCCATTCTGCCATGACCCTGACTTTAGAAGGCAGAAAAATCTTGATTATTCTCAGAACAGCTAACTGAACCCCATCCACTCAGTCACTCTGCTGTATGTTTTTTCTTTAAATGTCTTGTCAGTTGGGTAAGGGTTTATATTAACTAACCAGAAGAGCTGAAACCATCTTCAGCAAATTGTTTAGCCGCCTCTCCAGGCATTAAGTCTGGAAGAGGAAGAAATAGCTGCTTGGAAAGAATCTGAAAAAAGCTTGGAAAGAGTGACCTTTCTCTTGACAACAAATTTAAAACTTTTGTCTAAGGGATAACTCGGGATTACTTCTTGTCCTCTGTTCTGTGAGAAAAGGTGGTTTGTAAGGGACCAGGCACTTATCAATCCAAGAGGACATCTGCCCGGCAGAACATACACTGGTGTGGAAGGTGGAGAGAAACCACACGGGTGATAGTGTCTGCGGGACTGTTATTCAGCCTGGAGAAAGAGAGCTTTAGCAGGGGAGAGGAAAAGGATGTCTTTCAGCTAGACGAAATAAGCCCATCAAAATGCCTCGATTTTCTGCAGCTCCTTCCTGTACAGTTTCCTTTGCAAATCTGCTCTAAGGCACTAAAAGCAGGATGCTGCATCCTGTGATCCCACCCACACAGCAGTGAGAACGGGTCCACACGTGACACAAAAGCTTTTTGCATCCCACCTCTCATTACTTGGCACAGAGCAACAGCTGCCGTGCCGGGGAGACCCTAAAGTTGCAGGGCAAGAAGCAAACAAATAACTTCAGTGCTGTGGCTGTTTAACTCCATGGCTGGTACGCAGAGATTTCATCAGCCGAATTGTTTCTGCTGTGGTGCAGGACTGCATGCTGCACGGTGTGTCCTAGGACATGAAGTCATTGGAGCAAGTAGAAACAGGAGGCAGCCCAGGAAATACAGTCCAGCTTGGGAACAAACCAACACGACCCCTTCCCTCTGAAAATGTTCATGCTTACAAATATGAAACCCCAAGAAACAATTGTCATTAGGAAATGATGTCATTAATCATCTCAGTGTGTTGCATAATTGAAAAACTACGGAAACTGTGGAAACCATTCCCTTTTTGTCAAGTGTTGTGCCTCTGGGTGAATCTTTCTGGGTGCTATTTATAGATTTGAATGTTGTCAGTTTGTATGGCAGAGCACTTATACAAGAATCCACCTTTAAATGACTGCTGGGGCTATAGAGGAGCCCATTTTGGTGGGCTAACGAGCCTCAGCGCTGCACCGGGAACACTGAATTGCAGTACAAGAGGGGCACTTGCAAGTGCCCCCCCCGAATCCTATCTACACTGGCCTAGATATGTCACTTATTCCTTTCATGCAAATCTATTACACTCAACAGCAAAATCTAGTCCTTTACAGAAAATAAAAGTCTAGCTCACAGTGCCTTCATCCTGACCTCAGTGCCCATCTCCATGTCCTGCTCCAGCAGCGTATGACAAAAGCAAAGCAATTTATAGGATATTGCCTTTTGTCAGATGAACGTTTCGGGTCTGATTTATATATTTTTTGCCACTGATAAAAGATACCAGTGTCTGTCTGCAGGTGTTTGCCTTCTGCTCTCCATGCAAGCCCCCGAACAGGCAAAGGATTGATTAATTTGGTCCTCTATTCCAGCTCCCCATCTTAACTGATTTTATTTCTGACTCTCCAGGTCCCGGTTAACAGGAACGTACCACGAGGACATGGCTTGCTCTGCTGTTCCTGTTTCTGACTGCTAAGCGGTGCTAAAGGGTAAAGTTTAGACTAAGTGCACTGCTCTTCTGGCAGAGATCAAGAGCACCATTTCATTTTCACAGCACTCTCACTCCCCGTGGGACAGAGATGGGAGACTGCTAAATTTGCCCTCAAAACCAGGTCTACCAATGGTGGGGTAGACTGCCTCAGATACTAACTTAATGGTACAATGGTACAGAGAACCCACACGTGGCTTTGCCTTAAGAAATACCGGGAGTTCTTCTTATTCCTCTTTGGTCACAAATGGAATGATAAGCAGTTTTTAGGATGTACTCCCATGGGAACAGCCCCAGCGAAGCTGACTCCCACAAATCTCTGTGAGGCTCTTCCTTAAGGAAAAGGGATTTGGCATTTGTATCTCCTGGCTGTGTACCTGCTGGGACAATCCAGTTTCTGTCTGTCTGTCCCTCCCCTCCTCGGCACGGACACCCTCCCCTGCCGCCCTCCCCAGACCGCAGCCCGGGCTCTGGGACGAGCGCAGGCAGCAGCACCAGTCTGGTAGTGCAACACCGTCTTCAGTAGCACGGCCCACCTCAGCCATTTAGTCATATCGCAATTTGAGATCAAGATGAAAAAAAACAAAGCCAAAAATCCAGAACTGAGAAACACAACATCAAAACCCAGCAGTCTTCAATTACTTTTCTACTACAGCTGCTCTCTGGGATCGGTAGTCTCTCCCCGCGTTTTATCTTCATCACAGGCTCTCACGGTCAGGGAACTGGGTGTTCTTCCGCTCCTTAAAGCTCCCTCATTAAATAAACTCCCCTGACACTAAGAATCTAGTGGAGGTGAGGGCATGTTAGAAAATAGTTTTCAGACACTTGGTCAGCCACAAGCTCTGCACTCCATAAAGGGGACACATACAAATAAATGTGAAAGGAAACAAACTTTCTCATACATAATTATCATAATGGCATTTCAGCGTGACCTTTCTTCCCAAATTTGCTTATTTCTGGGATTTTCGGTTGGATCTGCCCAAGTGTTCCCTGTTACTCCTAATCAGCAGGACACGTCTGCCTTGTGTTTTGGCAGAGAGAACAAGCCACGTGTGACGTGAGGCAGCAAATATACCTGTGCCATCTCGGCAGGGCTTGGGCTGCTGCTGGGAGCTGAGCTCACCGAGGAGCTCCGGCCCCTTACAAGGACGGGCAAATCCTGCCTCCCGTTTTGCGCGACACGCTAACACAGCCTTCTCTTTTTCAGACAGCACGTGGAGGTTTTCCTGCCTCCAGTATAACAAACGGGTCTGTCAACCCGAGAAGAGCTGCGCAGGAGCCAGCTCCCCCGATGGCATTGCTGCTGAGCAGTGTCTGTACGAGCAGCTCTCCCGAGCACCGACAGTGCCCACGCTTGTGCGCGCTGAGCCGCAGCGCTGCCTGATGCCTCCAGCCACGCCATTTGGAACTCGTGCTGCCCATGCTCTAACCTCCGCTTTCCATCTTGTCTCCGATGCCACACACTGGAATATGTTTTTCTTTATTTTTTCCAAAGAAAAGATGTGCCTTTTAGCTTTTCTTTGCTGAAAATTTTCAAATTTAAACCACACTGTGATATAAACACTGGCCTTCCCAGACGTGCTGGCAGGCAGTGAAGGTACATCCATCTAATGACCACTCATCTCCATCCCCGTGGATGGGCAGTCATCGGTCTTTTGTTTCATCTGATAAAGCAGTGGTACTGTGTGTAGAGCCTGTACATGGCAGGACTTGATTTTCTACTATTTTTATGTTACAGTGAAAAATGCAAATGCTTAGCCGTTGTCTTGGCAGCAGGATGGCTTCCACAGCATTCAGATAACCCAAACTCCCTGTGCTACACTGGTTACAGGAGCAGGCAAGGCTGCAGACACGCTTTCCCCGGCTGGCAGCGCACCAGCCCCGGGATGTGTTTGTGCCGCCGGCTTCCCCCGCAGCCACGTCCCCTAGCCGGGCACAATCCCTGCTGCAGGGAGCTCCCCTTCCAGGCGCGCGAGCCACGCCGTCTCGGGGAGGACTGCTTCTGTGCCTTTCGGAGCAAGGGCTCTCCTCGGCCCTGCCACGGCGGGGACATACCTCTGTGACCAGACAGCGTAAGCTCGTGCATTCAAGGCGTATTCCAACTCAAACCGACTCCGCAGCGCTGCAACGTGACTGCGGCCAGGACCTCCTCGTGCAACGAGACAGTCTGAAGATGAGGAGGGAGACAGAGAACCGCTGCTGTTGCTGGAGGCTGGAGACATTAGCTGGATTTAAAAAAAAAAAAAAAAAAAAAGTGGCACTATGATGAGATACTTACAAGTCTTTCCTCAGCTCTTTCTCCTAAGTTGCGTGTCCCACATTTCCTTTATAGTTTGGCTGAAAAAAGTGGTGCCTCCTGACTTTGATCAGCTGAGGAGAACTGGATGCTGCCTGCCACATAAAGTGGTCCATTCGTCATTGCCTGGGGTTTTCAGCCTGGGGTTGGATGGCTTTTGAGAAGGGACGCTTTAGCTCAGCCAGGAGTTATTTGGCCTGTGAGCATCCACTGCGCAGCTGGAAGACATCGCTATCTCCCCGTTGGGATCCACCGGTTGAGACTTTCCCGTCTGCCCCAGAAAGGTTGGCAGTGCTGCCTGACCGCAGTGGTCCCATCCGAGTGTCCCAGGACAGGAATTCAGACTGATGGTGCAATGTAAATGCAGGGCTGGTACATCAATGTATGTGTTCCTACATACGGACTATTCAGCGCGGGCGCCTGCAGCAGCAGGGACCTAGGCACGCTGGCACAAAAGGTCCCTGCCAGTCCTGGCTTCAGAGATACTTAAAAGGAGCAGGAATAATTTGCTGAGAGAGGGGAAGAAAAAAGAGAGGAAATAAAGGGAGATGGAGGGAGAAAACTCTCCACGTTCATCCTTCATTGGCTACAGTACTTACAGTGCTAGAGATTTTGTTCCTTAAAACTCCTCTCAAACAAAGCTTTGCCCTGGACACAGTGGAGCTTAGGTCTAACTCCCCAGGTAAATAAGGCGTCCTTTTTTTCTTTCTGTATGTAAGCTCTTGCCCCAAATTTCTTCCTGCATGCACTGCTGCCTATGTATCATAGAAGTCAGGTCTCCCATGAGATGACACAGTTTCTTGTGATATAGTGCTTCACTTTTTTTTTTTTTTTACACTTAAAAGCTTCCACCTACGCATAGAGCAACCAGCTGCAGTCAGAGCATGAAGAGATGTAATAGATTATGGGTGTCTTTTCTGACCCTTAAACTCAAGAGCAGTGATCCATTTTAAAAGGAGGTTGGGGGTTTTTTTTAATCTGTTACATGCACACACACAAACAGAGAAAATACAATTTCAGGAATTGCAGCCCTGAATCATTTACTTTCTGTCTGAGCACTTATCTTACACCAGGCTGAAGGCTGATACATCCCTCTGTGTCATAGCCACAGTCCAAAGCAGGAATTGCTTTTGCATTTATCCTTCTTATGCTTCCTCTTTTTACCTTTCTCCTAAGGCCAGTTTGTCTTTTCTTCTTTTTAAACCAAGCAGTCTTGAATGGGATGAATGGGAGTAAAAAGTTCTGCCCAGGACTGCTGTGAGGTCCATCCCTACAGCACACGCTCTTCAGTGTACCTCTCTCCGTAGCTCCTGACACTCCCAGCAATATCTGGTCCCTCCTCCTGGCACCCATATAAACCACTACCGACAACGTGCCCTAAAAGTACAGTGCCGTGGCTAGCGACAGGACGAAGCAGCTCGAGCAGCTCGCAGGCTCCAAAGCCACCACCTTCCCCAGCGGCTGCTCTGCCCACTTGTACTCCCGACCACGCAGTGCACACACGGGCACTCCGCAGTGGAAATAAGGTCCTTACCTCGATGTTGCACAGACATTCTTCTAATTTTGTCACTACTTCCGAAAACTCTGGCCTCCCCTGTGAACACAATAGAAAAAGCAGAGCTCTGTTAGAAATAGAAGGGGGACATATCTTCTGTGATTAAACTGGCTCTCAGATCCGTGACGAATCACAGCTCCCCCCTCCATTTCCCTTCCTCTGAATCTCACGGCATTGCTTTCAGTCTGCTTGGGAATCTGATGGGAGCTGCAAGTTCAGTACTAAGCTACGAAACTAAGAGGTGTGTGCATTACAGCTTTAAGTGCATCGTTATTCTCTTTTTCTGTAACAATTAGATTTGGGCTAATAGTGGCTAGATCATAAGATCACAAAAATACCAGCAATTAATTCTCGGCTCTCCTTATATGTTAGGTATGCTTTGTCTTTGCCCATAAACACAGCAAGAGCTTGAACAGCGGCAGCCGAGCTGCTGACCAATGCTGCACTCACCCTCTCCCTTCCCTTCCTGGCGGACTCGCATCACTCCACGTGCACCGACCGTCTCTGCAGCTGCTCCCCCCGCCTGCCCGACCCGCTCCTGGAGACGTGTCTCCATCTCTGTGTGCTTTATGTGGCACAAGAGACTGCAGAGGGGAATGACGGCTATATCTCCTTGTTACTGCTGATCAATACCCTGCTCCGGCTTACAGCACAGTCTTCCCAGGCTTAACTAAAGCATGGCACACAACGGCGCTGGACAGAGGAGCACTGGGAATACCTTAATTAAGTAACTGTTAAACACGCTCCTCGTTCCCATCCCCACATCTTCCTCAGCACAATTGCCTGCAAGAGGTAGGCATCATTTAAGAGCTTTAGGACAAAGTCCTGCAGCCCTCACATCGATGAGCTATAGCAGAGGGATAATACACGCAAATAAGACTTCAGGGTTTAGCCCTTTGTGAGAAAGCATAGTAACAAAATGGGTGTTAAATGCTTTTCTGTCTCGAAAGGGTAAGAAAGAAAATGACCAGTCCAGGTTAAGTTCCCCAGACTTGTCTCCGTCTGCAGTTACCGAGGAAAGGGGGAGCGAAGGGTGTTTATTGGTGTCCGCAGCGGTGTCCTGGCTGACCCGTGCTCCCTGCGGAAGTGGCTTAAGGCAGTGCGACAGTCTGCGTCCTTCTCCTGCCTGTGCCACCAGCCCTCCCCGGGGCAGCCCAGGCAGCGTGCTGGCTGAGGAAGAGGAGCTGCGATGGGCTGGTCTGCGGGGAGCCGGGGTGCAGACCTCAGCCGATTTCTCCGGACTTCTGCCAGCCTTTGTGCGAGGGTTGCATGCTGTGGCGGGGACAGGATTGCTCCGCTGACCTTTGACAGTCCCCTGGGTGCTTCCTTCCTCAGCTGGTCAGTCTTTAAAGCCTTCTGCTCGTCTGACTGCTCCAGCCGTTCTGCCACATGATGCCAACCACTGCACTGAGGTACTCCTTGAAAAAACACTTTGGAAAGGCATGCTTCCCACAAGAATCTCAGGCTCCAGTAAGCGCTGCTGTGAGTAAGTTACACCCAGGAAAGCGTTGGGGAAAACTACCATGGCAAAAACTACCCTCTGAACACGGAGTCCTTCACAGGGACGAGGAGTCCTCAGGGCTGGCTCTTCTTTGGCAGGGTGAAGGCTGGTGGGAAGGAGGGAGGTCCCATCCGATGACTGGACAGAAACCTATGAAATGGTTTCAGTGGCTCCTTTTATAAAGGATTCTGTTCTAAAGCAGTGTGTGACCACACTAGAGTACCCCTGAGCTCTACTCTACAAAGTGTTCAAGAAATACTGCATTTATTGCATGTGATAAGCTCTGTCGCCTTCAATGGAAGTTAATCGGAGCTGTTGGAGCCCGTTGGAGTAGCCCATCAGAGACCATGGAAGAACCAACTGTAATTTAGACTTGTACTTAGGAAAACTAAACCAGTGTTTATTTTCTTTACAGAGCTAAGCCCCAGGTACCATGGCAAATACTTTGACTGTAATCAGAACTTAAAATACCTAATGAAAAATGCTGCTTGAGAGACACCCTCTAATTTTCTAGTCATCAGTTTGCCTTTGGAAACAACTGCTGCCAAAAGTTTCTGGAAAACAGATGTTCAAGTACCTGATAAAGAGTAACAATGATATAACACATGGGAACTGGTTTTCGGTTGGGATGAACCTTGAACTAAACTAAAGACAAATAAAATGATAAATTTTCAAATTTGGAGGTATTGCATAGACAACCAGCAAAATCCATACAGATATACTCCATTTGCTGCCTCTTTTATTTTTTTATTTTATTTTAAACTGAGCAAACCTCTTGGAGAATTCTGACCTGCAAACACTTGTTGAGGCCCAAAATTCAGCATTTTCCCCTAACAAATAACCCCTCTTGTAAGTCCATGTCTTTCTTTATGCATTTACAGTGAGATGCTGTAAAATGGATATTGATATGGTGATGCTTTTTGTCTTGCAGATATTTTGCCCATTCTGCTTGTTATGGCAATTCGCTAATAGCATTCAGCCCCTCCTCTTGAGCGGCACGCTCGGGAAACACCACTGTGACAAGGATTATTACACGCACTAGATAACTAGGGGAGAGACTTTGAAAGCATTGCTTGCTAATCTCTGCAGTGAATTTCCAGCAGCACTGCAGCTCTGCATTGACCGTTTCAGGACAGGCTGTTGAACCTCCCAAGTGCTGGCCAGAGGGTGATCACACTTTGTTCTTCTCTGCCCAGTGGCCCTCCTGAAGCTATTCCAAGGCCATCGGAAGGAACTCAAAACCTTTGTTACTAAGAATGTTAGCTAAAACACCTTTTGTAAAGCTCATTTTAATAAGTTTTTTCCCACATCGTGTGCAAAGTTCAAGCCATCCACTGGCTGATTGAGCTATCAATTGCCTTATAATTCTATCATGCAACTTTAAAACATTAGCAAGATTAAGTGATGTTGGAGAGATACTGACAAGTAAGAAAGTGCATTAGGATACTGAAAAGATGGGGTTTTTTATTGGGGCTAAATGAGCTGTGGAAATGCTAACAAGATACAGTGACTATATCCATTACATAGTGCTTGCTTAAGTCAACAATTTAATATGACATCTTATTAACAAATTCAAACAGAATGTGAGTTACATGGTGATGATTATTAGAAGCTACTTTATAGTTACATGGAAAACAAACTAAACCACCCACCCTCCTGCCCTAGCATTAGCTCATAAAGTGCAAAGACAAGAGCATATTCAAGAATCCAGGAAACACTAATAACAATAAATAAACTAGCAATGAAATAAACTACCTACGCCCCACGCTGCAAATGCATTTTATCCACAATTCTCACACCAATATATTATGTACACAACTAGTAAGGAATACAGTCAGGGGCAAAACACAGTGCCCAAAGTCACACAAACCTCCCTCTTTCCCTCTCTGGGCAGAGCACTCGAGCTTGTGCTTTAGTTCACTAAACCAGGCAAGAAAGCTCTCAAGCATCCAGGACAAGGACAGGTGTAGGCACATGATAACCAGTCTTTCTAAGCTGGGTAACTAGAAAAGGGACTCCAGGGCACAAATCCAGGACTGCATCCAGTCAGAAATTCAAAGTTGGAGTATCTGGTTCAGAAACATGAAGCTGTAATATGAAACAAGGCCTCCTGTAACACCGGAAAAATACATAGGTTCCAAAATCTGCTCCCATTCATCAGAAATGAGACTTCCACATTGTTCAGTGAAGACCTTGAATGCCAGAATAGCACCAGAAAACCAACCAACTAACCAACCAACCAACCAACCAGTTTCTAAACTCAAAGCTTACCCCTACAACATGTTTCCTAAAGCAGCTAACCCACTTTGTGGAACGTTTTCTAAGCAAACTGAATTTCCAGTCTCTGGAGGGTATTTCTTGACTTTTCAGACAGGTTAAAGCCATGTGCAAAAATACCAGTGCACTTGCTGCAGCGGTGTGTGCAAACATGGCATTACAGGACACACAGGGTCCCTTGCCTGGCTGACACACAGGAGCCAGGACCTACCCGTCTCCATAGTCCTCTGTGTGAGGAATGCTTCAGAGAGATGACATTCATCTGGCAGCTTTCTATTCTCCATCACCAAGGAACACTGTCAAAGCCCAGAAGTTACAAACAAACCCATCATTCTTATGCTGTACAAGTGCCAGAGCAGTAACACTGTCAATAAGACAGCCCCGGCTCATCTCATCCGGCCCAGGTGCCCACACACTCCAATATCTGTATCTGTATTTTCATGTGCAGATACACAGATCTATGCATACTCCATCCAGCCAGGAAATACAGCTGGGACGTAGCATCAGAATAGTGCTGGTTAGCAACCCTACTTTGGAAGATTTGACCCTCAATATAAGGACAGAAGTTTAAAGACTAGTTAGGGAAGGGTCACTGTTGTTCCTCTAGCATGGATGGTCTCAAGGACCATTAAATCCTGCTGTGGCCTGAAAGGCCACCAGCCTTTGAGGATGATGGTGTTTTTGCAATCTTGTTTTAGTTAGTTCATGTTGCCTTTAGTGCAGGAATAGCAACAGACTGCAAAAGCCTGTGATGGTGTGCTCCCCCATACAACCCACCTTTTATTTCCTGTCAGCCCACTCAAGTGACAACCACCAGCTGCGGTGGTGATGGACACATCTGGCCATGATGGCTGCATCCCGCTCAACGTGGATTCGGAGACAGGTAATGACACAGTAGCCAAGGGCTAATTGGAGCAAAGTGCCCACCTGACCACAGCGCTGGTCAAGGTCCAACTCAAGTCAAATCTGGAAGAAACTAAACCTCTGTGGTCAGTATGCAAAGATGACTAAGAGTCAATCATCCTTCCCCATAAACAGTGAGCAGCCCAAGAGCCCGTTGAGCTCTCCTGCATGGCAGCGGGCTGCACGCCGGGATCTCCCCTGGAGTAGGGACGTCTCTCAAGGTTACTCCTCGAGGCTGAGATTCCTCATTGCGTCAGATACTTAGGAAGTGACTAATAGCGTGCTAAACTCTGAAATCCTGGCTAAGTGGTATAAAGGACTGATTGCACGTATCAAATCCCTTAGACAGAAACTGTTGACCAAGTGTGGGACCAGGACTGGATCCAGCCGCACCTCCTAGACTCCCCCAAGAAGGAGTTTAGGAAGCAAGGGGGTCCTTTCCGAACCTCGTGCCTCCACGGGAGGGTCTCCCTGACAGCTTTGTCCGACCCTGTCCTCTGTACAGTAAATAATCCAGTGTACCTTGCCATTGAATCTTGTTTAACCACTGTCGTATTTACCGCTGAGCTTTGTTAATCACTGTTTTGTGTGGGTAAAGTGTATTGTTGCTTCTCTCTTACGAGTGAAGTGCATGACTCCATCTGTGACAAGCCAACATCAACCAATCTTTCTTTAACCATTTTATTATCTCAGGAGGGAACACTTGTGTATTTTATTTTCTCTAATACTGTGCTGTTGGGTTAATTGGGATAATCAGATGGACTTCTCTAATCATTAAAAACCAGTCCTAACTGCAGCACGTGAGACAGGTGCTGTAGCAACAGCCTTACTGCGATAACTCCTTGTTAAATCAGACTCCTATCCTGCAGACATGGCTGGGCTCCAAAAGGCAGTAATTACAGCAGATGCAACACATATTTTTGAAATTCACCGTACAGTTAGTTTCTGTCCTAAAGAAGAGTTTATTAATTGTAACACATATCTGAGATTTGTCTCTACCAGCATTAATCAGTCCCACATGAAAATTCCCAGAGTATCAGCTGGGGAAAAAATATTCATTCTGTTTACTATTTTAAGCCTCTGAAAACTAAATTCCATATCATATAGGGGGAAAACTGAAATAATAGGAAGACCCATAAATAGTTTAGACAGCTGTAACAGGAGAAGTTCATTTTAGGATTAGCAGTGATGTAGCTGATGAGAACGAGGCACTCTGGGCGAGCTGTGCGTGTGAAATGCCTACATCATCAGCTTGTACCCTGCCTGGCTCTAAGTGACGTTGCTTTCTCACCTCCCTAAGCGATGAAAAATGCATCCCAAAACAACAGCAATGATGATAATAATAAGCAATGCAGTAATGTTGAGATATAATCGAACAGATGGCTTTCAGTTTTTCAAATATGTCATGTCATGGCGTAGCAAAAAAGAATAAAGAATGCAATAGGTGCACAGGAGAATTATGTGATGTTTCTGATAAATGATGGAGTGCCTGGTTGAAGCGGGAGGCTGGAGGAGGGCTGGGTCCCCACAATTCAAGCCAGGCAAGACGGGGATTGTGGTGGTGAGCTGGGTGCTGCGGCTGGACAGACTGACAGAGCCGGGCACTGACGGGGAGATGCAGCTCAGCGAGAAGAGAGGGAGACAGTGGGGAACAGCATTTCCCTGCACTGCTCCCCCAGGGACTGCAGCCAACAGCATTTTCACCATCTGAGCCTGGCAAAGAAGCATCTGTGTGACCTTCGTCACCGCTCCCTGTTCCCACCTTCCCACCCTGCAGCATGCCCTCCACAGGACCGCCCTCGCAATCGCTTGGAGTCGTGCTGCATATTCCTGAAATCTCATCCTGGGAGCACCGTCATCAATCACAGCTATCTGTAGGTTTTGGGGGGAAATGCAAGGAGCTGGTGTAACCTCTGGAGCTGTTAATGCTTTGAGACGTGGTTGCCTGAGAGACCGTCCACATGCTCATGCGCTGACGTCCCCTGCTCTCCAGGCCGCAGCTGGAAGGGCTCTGCTACAGAGAGGGGTCCTGAACGTGGGGTCCTCATCCGTCCCCAGGACTTTGGGAAGATTTACTGCTGACTGTAGTTGTTCTAAGTACTCAGAATATATTTGCCACTGGATATTTAGAGAATTGTCAGCATAGTATGAGCAGTCCTTGAATAAAGCAATATTAATTAAAGGAACAGACACCTTCCAGGGATTTCAGAAATTAAGAAGCAATGAGTAAAATTCCACCCCCCAATAATCCAAAAGTACCACTTTCTTTGCATTGGAACAAGTGAAAAACATGGTTTGCCAGCTCCAAAGATCATAAACATGATCTTTTAAGGATTAAAGCTCCAATAGGAAACAGAGGTCAAGAGCCAGGATATTTCTACAACTTGTAACTCATGCTCCTGTTTCTCTTTTACAGCTGCTCCTGTAAAAACTGATGCTTTAAGCAGCTCTTATGGGACACTTACAAGTCAGAAGTGTTTCAAGGATGTTCTGTGCCCCAGACAAAAGGAGAAATTCCCAGAAATGGAAAAACCCCACAAGATGAAATCCTGGCAGAGGTGGTTTCCCTGCTTGGAGCTCGATGCGACTGCCCGGTCAGTGCGTTGGCCATGTGAGCCCTGGTGAATACTCAGCCTGGTTGTGAATGTGACACCCCAGGCTGCGCGTAGCTGTCTCTGTCACATCTTTTACCTTCTTGAGGCGGCTGCAGTTTTTTGTCTCCTCAAATCCTATATAACGTTTCACACTTGTCACCTACATGTGCCTCTCCTGCTGAAGTGTGGGAACACTTGTTCCTGTGTCCTGACCCTCATTTCTGTACAGCTGCCAAAAGCCATCCTTGGACATGCTCTCTTTCGTCTTATAATTTAAAATTTTGCCTGCAGCCATACCACTGCCTGCAGTCAAGTCACCTCAGGCTGAGAGCTCATGTGAGCTCTTGAGCTCAGAAAGGCTAGGCATAGTCCGTGCTTGGACAAAGACTACTGGGAAGCAAAACAAAACGTGACAGCCCATCCTGGAGCCCAACGGTTGTTTCCTTAGCTTCTCTTGATTCTTCCTATTGGTTGGGTTAATCATGGCTTTGCATTTGTCATTGCAGCCTTTGATGCCCTGAGGCTTGCTCCCTCTCTCCCTACAGACTGGAGGACCTGTTCTGAGTTTTCAAAAGATGTAATATTTTTTTTTTATCTTTTTCACTGTCATCATGTGTTTCCAGTGAGCACTGTCTTCTGTGCATGCAGATTCCCTGTCTTTGGCTTGACCAGTTCTACTAAGCTGTGCATCAATAATCAAAACTATTCTCTTTACAAGATAGCGAAGAAATTTTCTGGTAGAGCAATTCTTGAAAACAGCAGGGAAATTCTGGTCCACTGTTATGGCATCTGCAACGCTAACAGCCCTGCTGGGAGGCAGAGGTGCCTTGGTGATGAACTCAGCTCAGAGTAAGTGTGAAGCTTGGTAAAGTCTACATAGCCTGAATTACACGTGAACAACCTTGTTCTCACATGCAGTTACTTGGAATGCATCATCACCCGGGGAACGCCTGAGGGGTCATCATCGGGTGGTTAACTGTCAGGACTAAGGGGACCTCCGCACTGCTGCGGAACGTGCCTGCAGAGCTGCCACTACTCTGCATCTAACTGGCTGCTCTGCCAAATCTTACCCAGCGTTGCAAGGTTGTATGTGTGCATTGTGCAAAAGGCTTTAACTGGTCTTACTATCCTTGTTATCTTAATTATCTCAATTTCCAAACACTGTAAAGTACAAGAAAATTACCATAGTATTTTAAAATGTATATTTTTCTAACAATATGCTTATGTATGCAATTTTGTCTTTCAAACTTGTTATTTGTTACGGGAGTTTTTGGTCTCTCTTGTCTAGTCTTGGCCTTCTTCACCTGGCCCCTTGAACAAGGTAGAGCAAATGAATATGCATCAGAAAACTCCAGGGGCATCCTAGTGTGAACGTGAGCCAAGAAATTATCTCACTATGGGATTCTGTAACCACAGCTTAGCTCAGGAAAATGAAATAATAGCCATGTCAGTGGCTGGGTCAGACAAAGAAATGTGCTGCTTTCTACAGGAAGATGAGCCTCATGTACCATTAAAGGCAAATAAAATATCCGTCTGGCTACAGACATCACTTAGGAGCATTCAGAGGGATGCTGATCACAAGAGGAGAGGCTCATTCTCATGCCTCAAGCACAGGTTGATGGAGTTGTGCTCTCAAGAGCTTTACAAAAACGTGCCGGCGAATGATGAAGCAGAGGCCCTGAAAGGGGATTCCTACGGAGCTGTTACTAACTCCAGCAGCCTGGGCCCGTGGGAAGATTTACAGACTACAGCACTGCTTCACCTTTCAAAGTCTGATGAAGGTGGATTTTCTTTCAGGAGAGAACAGAGAGGACTGTGAGGTGAGAATCAGCATGAAATTCAAAATCCACAAGGAAAAATAGAGTTTGATTTTCCATTGTCACACATTTAATGAGGACATATCTGAGTAAATCAGTGGCCATAACCAAAATTCAGGGACACGTTATACCTCCTGTACGATATATACGTGGCTATAAAAACCCATAGTAGTGATGACCAGGTCCAAGTAGGAGATTGTCATGGTTTCCTAACCTTGCAGTCAGGTTAAAAGTAAAACCTATAGAGGATAATATTTGAGGTAGGGGCAGGAAAGTAGTGTATTTGGTTTGCCTGAAAAGCAGAGGAACAGTACAAACCTCAAGATTTTCCTACTGTATGCTTCAGATAGCTGATGGATATTTTTCACCAGCAACAAAGTTATCTTTAAAAACTCCTTGCCCTCACTCAAATTACTCACACGTGCACAGTACTCCCGAGTAACAGTATGCCATTGAGGACAGTGGCATTTGAATAACTTTAACACTAGAGGGCTATCTTTAGAATAGTACAATGCCATCACAGCATTCTGCAATACTCTCTGTGGAAGAGATTGTGAAGAGGATCCTCTACTTTCTTAAGAGAATAAAAGCAAGAAATGTGCCCTGGTCTTGTAACTGGGATGATGGAGTAGATCAGAAACATCTACCAGAGATGCACTTTTTTTTTTTTTTTTTAAAGTGTTTTAAAAGCAACCCAAATAATACACTGAACCACATTACTGTGAATTTGAAGACAGTATAAAAATCAAAGCTTTACTTTAGTGAAAACGATTTCTGCTAGGGAAAAGAATCTGCATCACCATCTCGAGGCAAGACTTTCTTCTGTTCCACATCCCTCTTCCTGTGGTCCTCCTTGGTTCTTCTTTCCTGCTCCCCAGACAGGGTCTGCCTTCTCTGGGCAAATCCCCCCTGAATGTTCCCTTAAGAAAATCATCCTAATGTCAAACCATTCTTAAAAGTTTGTATCTTTCTACCACATCGAAAGAAGAGAGCTAGACAGACCGTTCTTGAAGCCTTTTCACTGCTTTGCACTTTTTTTTTTCTTCCGAGTGCTGTACAAAGCTGACTGTCATCTGTCATCCTCCAGCACTCCCAGGTTCTCTGTTCTGGTTTCGCCGAGCAGCACAACAGCATCCAGCCCACGGCCACGACTCCTCGGCACCACCGCCCCCAGCAGCCCTCTGCTCTCGGCACTCCATCCCGTGGGCAGGCCGGAGGAGGAGGAGGGAAGGGAGGCGGCAGCAGAGGAGGAAGAGGAGGACAGGGCGTCCCCCCTCCCAGCGCTGCATCAGCAGAGGAGAAGGACGCGTGCCCAGCGCTACGTCCTGCCTGAGCCACCCGTGGCCACTCACCTGCCACGGGAGCTGCACTTCCAGAGGCACTTATGCAGCAGCATCTTCTCTGAAACGTCCTTAACATTTACAATGAGATTTTTAAAAAAAGAATGTAAATGCCTTGCTCCATCCAGCTGCAGACTAGAGGTCTTTTACAAATCTGGTGCTTATAAGTCCAAGTCCTTTCAATCGGATTATGCTTCCAAATCTTCTTTTTTTTTCCTCTTTTAATGGTGACACACAGCCCTTTCTGAAAATGCTGGCCTTTATGTCATTCCCTTTCTTTCCAAAAACCAGACCAGGTTGGTCCATTCCATCACCCCAAGACTGTGGGCAGGTGCAAGTAGGAAAAAGTTACAGAGAAAAGCCCCACAACCCAGCACCCCAAGAGCCCCAGAGACAGATGCCAAAGGAGCCATATGCAAGATAGAACAATACCTGCTCTGGCCTAATTTGTCTGTCCTCCATTCAGTCCATCTCATGGATCAAACTTTATTATTTGGTTTAAATAACCACATAAAGCAAAGATTTAGTCAAAACTTTCTCATGAGCTTGAGCCTACTAGGAAACAGTCTTACCTGCAAACACAGGAACCAGTAAGTTCCAGAATTTTTCTACAGGAAAAAACCCCATAAAGGTGGAGAAAGACAAGAACAAAAATCAGTAGCAGAATAACGGCAGAGTACCTAATGACAAAGAACAACCCTTCTCAGCTGGAGTCAAGAAAAGGTGAATGCCAATAGCTTTTATTTAAGTGAAACCCCATAGCTTTTATGTACCTAAGCTAGCAAAGAGGGTGGGTGTCACAACTGGCTCCTACGAGACAGGATCACAGGGAAAGCAACTGCAAAACATTAGCTTCAAACCCAAAATGATTACTTGTGAAACTAGAAGACACAGGAGGTCAGAAACAATAAATGGGAAAGGTAAACGGTCCATTCAGGATCTTCCTGGAAATCAAAACTGAGTGAGAGAAGATGGAGCCAAATGGAAAAGTAAAATGAAAATAAGGGGACATGATTTATTGACCATAAAATTGAATTTGCATCTAAGATTAGAGTCCAGCCAGGGTGACTGTCCTGTAGTGAAGAGCTGGAATAGAAAAATCAGTCACCAGCACAAGGAATTGCTGAACGAAATCCTGAAAAAAACTGACAGTGGCTTTGAAAATACAGCTGATGAAAGCAGAAAGAAAAATAAAGCTGGTATCTTGTGTAATTGCCAACAAGCACACTAATGCTCATGAAGAAAAGGATATCTACTCCAAAAGCATTGCTCTGCACGTTGTGACAAGCAGCCACCACCCGGAAGCAAAATCACAGGAAGTGCAGATATTAGAGCAAATAGTGCTAGCTGCTAGAAAATCATCAGAAGCCTGCAGCGTCTCGGTAGTGGGTGTTTGTCATCCTTCCCACCATACTTCTGACATAAGAGGGATGAAGGCTCTGAAGGCACAAGTCATAAAGAGCAAGACGACCTTACCTCTGTTCTCATGCCCTAAGACTGTAAGAAATCTCTCTCCTATTTTCAATCCTGAATTGCAGAATTCATTTTCCACAGAAGGAAATGAAGGTGATGGGATGGAGGCCACAGGATTACATGTGCAGAGGCATTTAAAAAAGGAAAGGAATGCCAATTCTTCTTCAGGTCTCACTAATGAGACAGGAGTGGTAAAGAACTCAGAAGAAAAAATCCAAGCATTGAGTTGGGTAGAGAGCAGAGACTGGTTTTTGAAAATACAGCACAATACTTCAGCCAAAGCCAGGAATGCAAACCCGGAGCACAAATGTAACTACAGTAGAAACGTCAAGGCTGTGGGAAGCACGTGAAAACATGCACAAGGAGTCCTGCCTGTTCTAAATCCTGTAATTCAGCTGCTGTGGCCCAGGTTTCTGCAAAGAACGGTACAATTTCAACACAAATCCACGCTGTTCCCTGTTAGAGTCACCAAGTTTATACCTGAGTATTCTAGTTAATTGGCAGTTAACTAGAAGTAAAAAGAAGTTAATATTGCAAACAACCTGAACAGGACTGATAACACTGGAGAAGACGAAACAAAACTAGAGAAAAGAGGAAATACAACGTCACTTAATGAAAATGAATTGAAGTTGAAAACATATTTCTCACAAAGTAATCTCAGATACCAAAACAGAAAATATGCTACAAATTTTGGATAATGTGAAGAGCAAAACACACCGACACAATAAAAAAGTGCCAAGTTACATCTAGTACAGCCAGTATCCTCAGTCCTACAGAAAATGGAAATATATTACTGGGCAGTGATACGAGTTTTCAAACTAACAGTGCTGTGCATACAGACGACATGCAGGATTTGCAAGACTCTAAAACAATCAGCCTTAGCAAGACAGCAATGCACTCAAAGAAGCTGGAAGAACTTCCACTGGAAGAACACAAAGAGGCTTTTCTACCAGAATTAAGAGATGGTAGTTTTGGGGCAGAAAATGAAGTGTCTTTAATTCTTTGCAGAATAAATGAGGCTGAAAACTCCACACAAAAGCTATACTGTACCCACCATCTGCAGAATATGCTAATGTATCACCTTTGGAAGCAAAAGAAAGTGAGGAAAAAACCCATCATGACAGTGCTCTTTTTCTCTCTTCAAATCTACAGACAAACTTACCCAGCTTTCCTGAAAGTTATTAGCATCATTGTGGTGGGAAATTTCAGCAAGTCCAAAACCATAAATTAGTTTTTGATTAAAGTATTGGAAAAAATTTAAGGTAATTCAGCTCAAGCAATTTTACTCAATTAGCTGAATAGTGGGTTTGGTAATGGGAAGAATCAGATAGGAACCACGTCTGGTTGTGTCAGAGCCAAACAGAACAACATAGAACACAAGTGAGAGGAAGATAAACCAGGAGAAGGTCACTGACCAGGGCAGGCAGTGCGTTTATGGCCTGCAACACACAGCATGAGTTTAATTTAATGTAAAAGTTTACATTTACAGTTCTCAAAACCATGTCTGCTCTCTGTAATGTACAAGTTGCAGTACTTAAAACATTTCTGTGCTTGGCTTATTACTGCTTGCTCGATACAACTTTTATACCTGCGTCTATTGAACTCTATCTTAAATTCACATTGCCTGCTGAGTTTTCCGGTCTTCCTGCCCTCGTGAAGCACAGGTACCCGCTGAGCTCCTGGTGGCAGGGACTGACGTCTGGCTCTCTCCAGGACACGTGCCCTTTCCGTGGGCTGCTTTTAAGATCCCTGGGTGGCAATCCCATAACCTGTCGCTGTGTGCTCTCCAAACAGCTAGCTGGAGCTGCTGCTTGGAAACTAAATTTTAACATAGAAGGCGTTCTGAGCAGATCCAAAATATTCTTAACTCTTTATTTGCTTGACTTCCAAACCTGTGGGTCTGAAAATTTATCACTAAAGATCACCTTGTGAGGACTAGTCTCTTGGACCAGGCAATGTGTCCTCATTGCTCTTATCTACTCTGCATTTGAGAGGAGAAAAATATATTGCTTTAAAAGCAAGAAACACAGTGATAAGTAAATATATATAAGTGTTTTTTCATGGAACGCAAATACACAAGATCAGTAGGCAGAGCTTATCTTAAAGCAGCTTAAGAAAAAACCACAAAACAATGTGAAAGTTTTGGGTATTATGAAGTGAGAGCAGCTGCCCTGAAAGAGGCTCCACATTGATTTCTGTCGCTCTTAGAAACAGGATTTCTCATAACTTCTGACTGTACGTCCTCTCCCAAACTGTTCCCAGAACAGGGATTGCAGCAATGTGGCAGAAATGCCAGGGCGAGGACTTCTGATTGTCTTCAGGTCATTCAATCTGCTACACACCTCCCATGCTTGCATCCCGTTAGTATATCAGGGAATGGCCTCAGGACACGGCATAAAAGTAGTCAGAAGTTTACACACTGCCAGGGTAACTTGACTCCTCTTTGTGATGGTACAGATTTTATTTTTCACATGGAAAAAAATCAAGAATTCTTAGAAAATACTTTCAAAATCTGAGAACAGCAAGTACTTTTCTACTCACTCAATAATAAGTCATAATCAAAGTTTCATAATTACTTAAAGTTTCATTGAATGGCTGAATGTTAATTTGCTTTCTTCCTCAAAACCAACTCTTCTGTATTTCTTGACATACACCATTATCAGTCTCAGGGCTTTCTGCATGGCACTTGTCTTGGAAACCGGGGCTTTTGGGGGAGCCGGGTGAGGTCAGGCAGATGGTTGCCCAAGCAGAAATACCCGACATGCTGCTGCCTTTCCGGCTGCGCGAGGCGGGGGCACTCACCTCGGGACAGGCGTTCCAGCCCCTCATCAGCAGGGCAGAGATGGGCTTGGGGATGGAGTACCCGATGGGCGGGCGGATGTGGTGGTACGCCATGTCTGCCGCCGCCGCCGCTGCAAGCGAACAGCCCAACAGAGACCCGTTAGCACCCAGCAATCGCACATGTCCCCAGGAAAACACAACGTATTTACTAGTGACATAGAGAAGTGCTGAACTGCCAAACCTGTAGATAAAGACTCGTAGCCATGGAGGCTTTCCCATCCATGCTGGTTGTAAAGAGAGCTAAGGCAGGCCATAACCCTGAACAGACACGCATTGCTGTTAAGGCTGAGCATGGGTGAAGACAACCTAATTCAGCTTAAACCCTAAAAAAGAAACCTTAGGGGAAAATATCAGTGAACCTTCAACTCACTTTAAAAAAAAATAAAAAATCTTCATTATTAGGAGAGGATGACTGGTATAGTCTGGTTGCAGATAAGTTGGTAACAAACTTGGATGTCTTAAAATACCCATGGGTAGTTCTGTTACAGTCTAAGACTAAAATTAATTTTAAATCTTTCTTTAGCATAAACCTAGTAAGTGCCTTTTTACACATGCTAGCCGCTACTAAGACAAAATGTTTCCCTAATTGGGTTTACATATTTAGTGAATCCAAATACATGTTTAATCCCTCTCATTCCTCTTGAGCAAATTTTTTTCAAGTCAAAACAAATGTATTTTGAACTCATATCAAAACCTAAGTAAAATGCTTTGTTTGCCTGACACTTTAAAATGTTGCGATCAGAGTGTACAGAATATGCCGGGAACTGTAAGATTGCAACCATGAGATTGTATCAAGAATGGTCTAATTTTTTAATCCCATTCTCATCACAGTATTCATCATAAGACTAGATTAATGTCAGCCATTGCCTGTCCTCATTGCAGCTTTTGTCTGCATAATGACGTTTCAGAATGTTAATATCAGATACATCCTGTGATGTGGTAACTGTCTGTAGACAGGAGGGGCAAATGCACTTTGCCTAATTTTGATTCCACTCTAACAAGGTTTTGAAGGCATGGCTCATATACTACTGGGTTCATCTTTTGCCCATCAGACACTATGAAAAGAGGGAAAACGCAAATCAGATTAATAGCAATTAAAAGTGCTCCATTCTGCCAAAGAGAATGTAAGTGATATATCACCTATTGGCAAAATCTTGTCTTACCAAAGTTGATAGGATTTATTCCATCAGTTTAATGGGGTCAGGATTAGACCTGTGTCTAGGCACTGTGTGCCTCTGTATACATCTAGGATACTTTACAAAGTTTGTTTGTGTCACTATTTTTTGCCCTCTCACAGTCAGCGGGCTTTTTCTTCAGCTACAAAAAAATCTGTTAAAAAGTACTTTAGAATGGCTGAATTAAATGACAAAAATCCATTATTCTCAAACATGAAGGAAACAGAAAAGAATTTGGGTGGTCCCCAAACCTCTGAACTTAACGATGCTTTCCAGCTCTGCTATGTGATAACCTTGAACCTCTTGGTATTTCCTGGTTTGGCTGGTTGGTCAGACTCTGCCTTTCCTCTGGGTCAGAGCAACTATAAACCATGAGAGGAATCAATGAAAACCTACCTACAAAATTGTTATTTCAATTTGTTCTTGTTTATGGATCAAGAGAACAACTATACTAAATGCAGAATGTTAATCAACATCTCCTCTATGGGACACCTGCAAGTTTATAACCATAACATGCTGCGTCCGTGTGCAAGTGTCATCTTTGTGTTATTTTTGCTATGTGGGAGGCATCAGTTCAGTTTCTGAATCTAGTTTCACACCTATAATTTCCAGGCATCTATAGCCCTGTGTTTCCCCACAAAGCTCTACCCAAAGCCTATATGCTGACAGTTCTACAGGTGTAAATGGAATGCCATCCGTGGAAAACAGCCAAGGAAGAGGATCTTCAGATATCTGAGGGTGTCCTTTGCCCCTGGGCCTTCCAAAACATCTTTTAAATGGACAATTGTACCCCAGGTAACTGCCAGCAGCTGCTTCCACAGGCAGACTGTGCCTGGAGCAGAGGGATGCCTTTGCAGTCGTGCCTTGTGCCAGCACACACGAGAGATACATAAAGCATGAATAGAGACCGGAGCCACAGCTCTCAGGAAAACAGGACAGGATCAGCCTGGGAACCATTCTCACTTGATGATGGACCCAGTCACCTCCACTGCAGCTCAAGAAGTGGGCAACAAACACATCAGCACATCTGCTGATGAACCTGCATCCCAGCCACACAATCCCCAAAGGAAAACAATGGCAACAAAGATAAAGATCAAGCACATCATCCACCTGCACTGGTCTGCAAGAACACTCTGTTAGCTTACGTAAGCACAATCCTGCTGAGGTCATGCAGTGCTTGTGAAACACAGCCCTTGTGCCTCTGTGCACGTTTATTTGCGCTCCATGCTCACGCAGCCTCAGCCTGCTTGTGAATCCCAACTGTTTCCTAACCTGGCTACAAACCTGAATGGGATTTGCAGTGTAGCCTGGGCCTTAATAATATAATGACCTGATAATGACACAATTAATTATCAACTAGTTGCCTAATTGCAAAGTATACGGAAATTCTCAGACTGTAAAAACCTCAGCAAAGAAGTCATCTCTATATTTAATAAATAGTAGGTTTTGCATTCTCCAGTTACTTCTCAGAACCATCATTCTTCATGGTTTCTTCACCTTGTCTGTTTTACAGGTGACTGTTGAGTGCATGCAGTAGGTCTGTTACTAACCAGAAGACATGCTGCAGGCTTTGGTTCTGTAGGACTGCATGATATGGACCTCAACAGCTGTTAGGCTTGGCTTAGTGATGAAGTGATTTCATTGGGGAATGCACCTGTGTTAATAGGTGTTCCACTTGATAAATTAAGTAGTGACTTTGATTCAATACCTATAAAAATGTTTATTCATATTCATCAAATAGAAATCTGATGAATGAATGAATGAATGTCATATTCATTATAGAGCATACCCTTATATAACTGGATATTGTACTAGAATTAGTAGAGAATGTAGTTCTTTTAATGGGGTAAGTACTTTTCTTTCAATGGGTGACATCTAGTTTTCATTATAATCAAATCTTATAATCATATATTCTTTTCAACACCTAATTATTTCAATGAACTTCATCAGAATGGCTTACTGGACCTCTAAGCCTACACAAAGGTAACTATAAACCAGAAAAAAAAAAAAAGTCACATGCATAATTAGACTTAGTGTTCTGCAGATATCATACAAAATTTTCATAAGAAAATTCCTCACCTTTAAATACATTGAGAAAAATAGGAGATTTGTATTTAACTGAATAGTCATTATGTGAACATACATCTGAAATGTGGTACTTTTAGATAGACTATAAACCATACAGCATCCTCAAAGCTGCTTTTTGCAGAATATATATACATATAAATCAGATGTGCACATTCAATATCTTTTTTTGTACGTAAATATATCTTTCACAAGCAGAGCAGTTTGAAGTACCACAGAGACTAAGGAACTGGTTATAAACCATGACTGCTCCATCTGAAAAATCACCTGCTTTGTGACTATGTACAAAGTCTCAGTTTCTTTATCTGTGGAAGGGGAAAAAAAATTCACTGAGAGACCAAAATTAAGTTCTGGGTGGGCTGGTGAAGTAGGCTTTTAAAAAGGCTAACTCACTTTGAGGAGAGCAGACCTGGGTCAAACCTGAGCGTTTCTGAAAACTGCATCCCCATGTTTGAGGGCACCAACGTGGTCTTTGGAAAATGTGTGGTTTGTGATAGGATTCAAACAAACTGTTGGTGATCTGGAGTTAAGGAAGGACCCATCGCTGCAGTGGAGGAGAAGGAAAGAGCACTCCCTAGGCACGGGGTCTCGGAAAAGAGAAAAGGGACAGAAAATGCTTCTTAAAGCTGCAGAAGCAAAAAGCCAGCAAGCCCATGGAAGTCAGGGTAAAGGGACCTTATCATTCAGTTGATGTAATACATTAAAAAAAAAAAAAAGGGGGTGGGGGAGGAGGAGAGAAACAGTACTCCTATAACTTATTTTATGCCTTTTATTTCATTCATGATGCTCCAACTGAGCTTTAACTCCTCTCAAGTCTTCTAGTCCTATCTAGACCATAATTTGAACTGAGTAAAACGGTTAATTCAGAATGAACTGAGACTAATGTCAGAAATGGTAACCTTATAGGAGGCTTTGATAATACGGATGATAGCGAACTAGAACTGCACCCGGGAACGGGCAGTCCTGATCTTCAGTTAAATGGCTGTGAAACAAGAACCCGTGGAATAAGAACACAAACACAGAAATGATTAAGAACTGAAACTCAGGTTCACAGCTAAAGGTATTTTATTTCTAGACCCTGAAGTGGAATTGAGTCAGATGTTCAGCTTCTGCATCACTTTAGCACTTGGAAATAAAGAGCTGGAACCTGACTAATTCAGTGTAGGTCATGTACAAAGCTGGCACGCTAACTGCTAATGATATTCATGACAGTCACTGTTTGCATGTGAGAAGCTGAACATCTGAACATGACAAAGGCCTCCAAAGGAGTTTAATGGAGGTAAAATCTCAAAATAGCAGAAAACTGAATGTTTATTTAATGATTCCCTCAACAGAAACAAAAAAACCCAAGCCAACAAAGACATTAATCAGTAAAACTTTGCATATCTTTTCAAAGTAATTTTTGATATAAGAGCAATGCCCTAATGAGAAAAATACCTTAGATTTAATTTAGTATTTAAGTAACTTATAAAGCAATTGACTTATTAAGGGAATAGAATATTGATAGGCACCTAAGAAACAGAATTTGACATATAGATAGACACAGAGACACAGATATATGAGCGCTAAAGGACTATACCCTGTATATTTATATTCTGCGTGGGCATAAACATTTGCATGAACTAAGAGAAATTCACCTTTTACAAGGTCAAAATGTTGCCAAAGGCCACGTTTTCTCCAAACGTCAGAAAAACTGTATGAAATCCGTCTGACAAACTTTGCACATCTCTTCCACCAGCAACTGCTCTCTTTGTACCCCAAACCCAGTTAAAGCACAACAAGAGACCCCCCATGTTGCACAGCAGTTTCAGTTGCTGGAGTGAAATGTCCCAGTGAGGTTCCCCGGCAGAGACTGAGCTGCACGAGAGCGTGGCCACAGCCCCCTCGCTCCGGAGGGGGACAGGCTGCGACCGCCCGGGGGGCCCAACCCTCTCTCACTGCCCGTGCTGAGGCACTCTAACACCTCCTGGCAGGAAGGGCTCAAAATGTCAGGGAGGGTGAAGTTGTGGTCCTGGAAGTGACGATTTGCTGTTGCTGCCCCACCACGGTTGGCAGGTGCTTGCTTGAGCCACACGAGACTACGCTCAAGGAGATGGATGTATCAAGGAATGGCCTTACAATCCCAGCACCAGTGTGAGAGACAAAAGGCCTACAATTAGAGTGATTTGCATGTAATCCTAGAGCTGGATAAGGGATTTTAAGTTAGGTAGATCTTAGCGAGTGATATATACGATTATAGTGGGATAGTTCTATGCTTTTCACTGAATGTGAAACTTAGCACTTCATAAAAAACTTCAGTAAAATATTGGTTAATATTATGCAGTGTAGCTACTTCTCCAGTTCAGATAAATTTAAATATTAATTAATTGTGCATCTTACCTGGTTTCAGGTGAGCAAATGGAATTTCGCCTGTTAAGAGCTCCCAGAGGCACAAAGCATAGCTGAAAACATCGGCCTTTATGGTGTACCTTGTACACTGGGTGAACACCTCAGGGGCCATCCAGCGTAGGTTCTGCGATTCAGGAAACACCAATAATACATTAACGTTATTCACTCCCACACGTGTGCATCTTTTCCTGTATTTCTATGGTTGTTTTCCTTTCTTTTCTTATTTCTTTGCCCCCCAAAATAACTGGTAAATTTGCCAGGAAAAGTTTTCAGCATAACTGGGTTTAGCATCACCCATCCTATTCCACAGTTAGTCATTCTGATGATGCAAACTTTCATGACCATGGAGCGGCTCACCAAATGCATCTGGACTAAAACTTGTGAAGACAACAACACTGACTTGTAAAGCTGACTCTCTGAGAGCAATAGGCTTGTATTGGAGAAAGGAACTCTGAAAGAAGATCAGTGTCAAATAACTAATTCCCTGTTAGAAACAGGAACCACCTGGCAGCAACATGTGTTTGTGAGTGGGGAAGGGAGGATTACAAAAAAATGACACTTTACTAAGGATTTTGGGGGAAATAGAGCTCCAAAGACAATCTATGAAGCATTATTTTCTGTTGCAGATATTCTGTATTCATTTATCTCTGCTATTAAAGAGGCTTAAAGAAAAAAAAAACAACCACAGAGAAACATTAAGAGAGGTCAAATAACTACTCCAGTTCATCTTTTCCAACAAAAATATTTCTAATGGCATTTTCTCCTAAACTGAGTTTGCCTGTATGTTTTATATTAATTAAATGGAACAAAACAAGAAACAAACCCCAGGTTGTTTGGTCATATTGTCTTCATCCAGGGACTGCAAAAATCTAGATTCTGAAACAAACAGAACAACAACAAAAAATTAATGTTAAGCCAATGCAGATACCCACGTTATCAGACAAAAGTCTTGGTAAAAAGTTGTGGGGTGGGTTATTTGTTTGTTTCTTTGTTTTGGTTCTGGGTTTTTTTTAATAACTCTATGATTTTGGAAGCCCAGGAGAACGGTGATAGCTGTTTTTCAACAAGGGTTTGTACACACAATGAGGTTTCTCAAACCTGCATGCCAAATTCAGCACTGGCATAAATCTACAAAGCTCCATCGACATTGATCACAGTTTACAGCAGCTGAGGATCCATCTCAGAATTTGTGACCTCATGGTTATTTGTACTGGTTAATATAACTGTATCTAGATGTACAGCAAACAGTCACTGAGCCCTGCATTAAAATGCAATCCCACAGAAGCCTGTCAGTCTTATTTAATGTCTGTAAAGCAGCCCACCTAAAAATAACAAGATCTTGCAAGAATATGGTGAAGGTGGTATATGCTACATTTTGTGACACAGAAGTAAGTCCCCAAGCATGACTTAGATGCCTTTGACATATCAGAAAAATACACTTAGTCACGCATCTGTAGGAATGAGTCTTGTCAGCGACGCGCCAGAGAAGCAGCTACTCCCATGTGGTCTAAGCCTTGTGCTACCTCCTTGTTTCAGCAGGTCTGGGTCAGTGCTGGGTCCCTCACAGATATGGTCGTGTTGCCACCACCCTCCTCCTATGTTAAGCTGATGTTCATGCATCTCTACTGATCGCATTCATGGTGATATTGCACAGTGAGGCCGTGTCTTAAGTTGTTCCTGAGGAGCTGGGTCAAACCCAGCTCCCTAAACTCCAGTTTTGCACCAACAAAAATGCCTTCCCGTGGAGCTTGACTGGCAAACACCAAGACAATGCATGAAGTACAGATTCATAATGTATTGCCTAGTCTAATTCTGAACACAAAAGGTTACTAAGGTCCATAACTGAAATAAAGGACTACATTCTGCTCTTTTAACTAAAATGAAAGAAACCTGCCCTATTGCTGTGGGGCTTGGCTGCCAAGAGCTGGACTTGCACAATAACTCTCCTTGGATCCTGAGCACTTGCCATGAAAGAGGAGGGCACATCTTCTATCAGAGGCACTTTCACTCAACTTCCTCCTCTAGCCTACTGCTAAAACTTACTCAAACTGAGATGTGTCCATCTCTCTATCATCAGGGCTTCTTCCTCAAATAAACAATGGGCAACTCCACAGCACTTGCTAACTTAGATGAGACAAAAAATAGGGATATTCTCATTCATAAAAGCCTTCTGACTCCTCTCGTAATAGCAAAAATGAAGAGCAACCTCCTCAGTATTTTCTTAGTCAGCACATATTTAGTTTTAGAGAATTTGAGGTCAATTTATAAATGTTTCATAAAACCTCCTTACCTCCAAAATCAGCAACAACTGCATGACCATCCTCATACAGGAGAATATTGTGACTGGGGAAAAAATAGTATTACAGATAATTGTTTAATAGCGTCTTAAAGATGGTGAAAATTTTACAATTTTTGGTTCATAGCTAAACTCTTGAGGAGTTCAAATCACCTGCTTAAGAAGATAAATATCAATAGACAAACCACTTTCAGCTACATCTCATATTTGTCGTTATAAAGTACACATTAACACTGAGAAGGCAAACTCAATAGCTTCATAACTATGAATGTCAGTTTCTAATCAATATTAGTACAAACCAATTTCTGCAATTAGTTATACATCAAATATAACAGCTTTATTTAATATGTGCACTGAATTGCAGTGATGAAATTAAAAAGATGAAATCTGAATATAAACACAATGATGGTCTTTAAATAAAATTACATGGAATGATTCTCTTCTCTTTTAAGGCTTGTGTGAGTGTAAATTCATAGTGGTAGTTCCTAATTTATGCTGATGTTTAGAAGGGAAGAAAAAGATCTGAAGAGCCCATATAGAATGGTTCACTAGAAGCCATCAGAAATCCACCAAGCTGGGGAAAAAAAATGGTAAAACCGCAGTAGTGAGTCCTGTTCAGTTTAATGCCCACAACTAATAATGCAAATGTTACTTTCATGAGACAAACGTACGTTATTTCTTAAAGTACCTCTGTTTGTTTATAAGGAGAAGACGCACCGTTCATCCTGTAGCTTATCTCAGCGTCTAGGATGAGAACCTCTCCCTGTCACAGGGATGGAGAGTTCTCAGTTGGTATTGCTAGAGTGAGATTTCAGTCCTGCCCTCCACTCGTGTTCCAGCTCTGCAGTGTTCCTTTTCATAACGTCTGCGAGATGTAGCAGAGTGCACCTGGGGACGTGTGCTGAGCTACTTTGGACCTGCACTAAGCCTCAGGTAAAGCGCCAGATTTCCATCTGCCTGTCGAGCCTGGAGCTCTTAGTGCATTTTTCCCGTTTCACCTCACTGCCAGTGGGATGCACGTTCCTGGCCAGCGTTCGAGGACTGCGGTTGCCCTGGGTAGAGCGGAGCCCGCGCTGCCCAGGAGGGCTATGGCCGGAGCTGTGGTTTCACCAAGCAGCATCTCCAGACAGACGTGCGAGGGCTGCCGAGCTGACCTGTGTCCGTCCCCGGCCTCTGCTCACCCCACTCCAGGTGCTGCAGCCTGCAAAATGCCCCGGATTTCAGGTGTGCGGCAGCCGTGAGGCTCATGGTCAAGTCTTCTAACTGGACTGCAGACAGCAAGAAATCCTGGGAAAATGTGACATTCATGCTAGTCTTATATGTTAGGTATCATTTCAATATAAAGTCTTTATCTTTGCCCCAGACACTCTTTCTGGAGTTAGGAAGGAGGGAATAAATGCAGGAAAATTCCTGTTTGGTCAGCACGAGTATGGGGCAATCTCTGGCAGGACATCTAGAGATCAGAGAAATCATTTATCAAAGATAATTACTTGTACTGACACCTATAAAAGTCAAATCTTTGAAACCATAGCAACTGCAGACCTCAGTGAATGTAAAGGAATGGATAAACAGAACTTTACCTTAGATTGTCAGCAGAGATATTTGGAGGCTTAAACTTAAATCTACTGGATTTGTCCTAAAACTACTAGAACCAACGAGGTGAATTATGAGATTTGTGTGGTGGTTTAAACCTGTTTTTTGAAGGTAATGTGAAGCTTTATTTACATATTATTTGTTCAAAGACAGTGAGGAATATGGATAATGTCTGGGAGGAAATCTTACCATACATATGCATCCACTCTATTAATTGGAGGATTTAAAAAAAATAAGCATCTAAGTATGAACAAAACATCTACGTAAAGATTTCTGCACAAGGTTATAAATATTCTTATGCATTTTAGACAAGTGTCATCTTGTGAGCAGGTAGGCAGGACAGCTGCACGTCAAACCAAATCAAAATATTTCTAACACTGAAACTGTTAAAGGGAAGATACTCAGATTAGGTAAGAACCAAATGGGCATTTATTACACCTTTTCTCCTTGATAGCTTCAAATGATAGAAAAAAGTAACATTGCCCTTGGAAAACAATGAATTCTCATTTAGGGGTACTTTATTCTTGGACTTGGACTGAACAGATGAAAAACTAGATGATACAAGTGAGAAAAGTATCAACTCCCAAATTCTGGAGTTTTAGAGTAGATTCAGTTGGAAGCAAACAGGACAGAAGTTCCCAGCCTTGCAAGCAGAGCATCTGCTCTGGGGGGATGCTCAGCCTGAAGTAATTAGCCCTCCTTAGGGGAAGGGAGAAGCTTTCTGCACAGACTGCCATGACAACATACCGGCGGGTTTTGCTCAGGGTCAGTATCCTCATGCAGAAGGAGAACAGGTATGTGTTTGGTATGGCCGCACCAGCTCACCTGCAGCTAGCTCAGGAATCTTTCATGTGGGGTTGGCATTTGGAAATGCCGTCTGTTGACTTAGAAATTAATATTTGAAACAATATGTGCTGATAGGAAATAAAATATTGAGGGTGAGTCTCCATAAGCTTTACTGCTTAAGCAGGATGGAAATGAGAAGAAATTCTGACTGTGCAGGAACTTAGAGTGGGAAAACCCCATCTCTATGTATTTGGCATTTCCAAGGAGACTTCTGTCCCATTAATGTATCAGGGGACTTGGAACCACTTGAATGAGTCTCTGTCTACACGTACAACAGCTGGAGCATATCAGCATATAGAGCTGTGGTGCTACTCCAACGCGTGCGGTGGGAAGTGGATCTATGAGCTGTGCTCCAAGGTGGCTGGCGTTTACAATGAGCACCCAACTTCTGTTTTCGATGAGGAGGGAAGAATTGCTTCCTCAGAGCATCTGTAGAGCTTAAAACAAGGCCTCTAAAGTCATGGCAATTATTGCACCGTGATTGAAGCCCGTGGCTCAAAAGCCTCACTTCTGCAGCGTCACCTGGCAGTTGGATGCCATTGCCCACAGAAAGGTTCTCTGGATTTCTGAGGCCCCCGCTGAGAGGAAGGGCTTTGGAGGAAGCACGTGTGCCAGCTTGGGCAGCACAAACAGCAGCTCCATCAAAGGAGGAAAAGCAGAGCTTGAATGTTACGCACATTTTAGAGCAGAGCTTCTGAGAGCCCGCAGACTGCGTTCAGGTTAGGAACAGCATTGTAAAGGTCCCCGTATAAAATGTTCATAGCGTACACCGGGGACACGTTGGGTTCTCTGCGTGCCCAGGCACTGCTGAACTCTCTGTTCTCTGAGAATTTAATTTTCTTTCCCTTTGATAATGATGATGTCTAACCCTAAGAGAGTAAGACACTGTGCTCTCCCCGAAGCTACCAACATACTACAGACACTTAAGCAAGTGACTTCCAAGCTTTTGGTTCTCTCTCCCTGATGAATGTTGTACAGGAAAAGATTCAGAGCTATAGGCCAGCTGGAACTTCATCCCTCCAAAACCGATATGGCAAGATGCTTGTTCAGAGATACCTCATTCCTCGGTAGTTACTAAAAGGATACTGCCAAGAATCAAATAGCTGTAATCTCTTATTGCTGCCATACCTCATAGTTTGAGAGTTAATGAGTAGCCATCAAATTAAGCATGCAACATCAGTTTAGAACAAATTAAACTTAACCTTTTCAGCTCTGCCTCAGCTCTTAGTTATCATTTTACAATTTCATGAACAAAAACTCCTCAAAGTAAAAAAAATAGGCATGAGATTTCATTTCTTAAGTAAGCAGCGATTTATAACTGAAATTTGCAGAAGAGTTTCAAAGTGAATGTCTAATTACAGTCAGATTTTCATATCATCTTTATCCCTACAGTATACCTCTTCTCTCACTATTTCTGTTTCTAGGAGAAACGTGAGAATTGCACAGATGATTTTCTATAACCACGTGACAGAACAGACTGCACTCTGCTCCTTGCTGCATTGTTTTTTAAAATCACGTTTACAGGAGGGAGCGGACCCAGTTCCACTTAATAACTAACACATAACTTTATTTGGAAGCTTCAGATAGCTTCTTTTGGTGGTAGAAGTGTTAAGAAACAGTTACCTCATTCGCATTCCTCTTTCAGCAGTTTGTAGCTCAGTAGCAAATGTCAATCTGGGCTGAGCTGTGATTTGCCAAAGGCCAGCCACGTGAACAGAAGTTAGAAAAAAAAAATTGACCACTTCTGGTTTCTACTCCTGGCCTGCCTGTGATATACATAAATATACCTGTTGGTCACGATGGTGGCATAGTCAATGTTAATATCTGACTTCAGAACCACAGAATTATTGATAATTTTAATTAATCAAATGCAACTAACTAATATCAATTATTTACTCAGAGACAGGGTTTTTCACCAGAACAAACTCGCCAAGAGAAATGACAGAAACCAATTTACGATGTGACATTTAAGACAAGACTGGATGAAGATTTAGGAAAAAGACAACAGGGAACAAATCTGCAATGGCTGCTAGGAGGTGGATTTACAGATTAAGGTCCTTAGGGTGTACAGCATTGATCTGATCTGAACTCCCACGTAACACAGGACATTTGATTCCTCTAAATTCTTGGCTCACAGTAAGAATTGTGGCTGAATGGATCATATGTTTTGGGAAAAGAAGGCGTGTTCTTCATTGGTGAGACTCTGCTCTGACGCTGAAGGAGCCAGAAGGCTGTTTGACGGTACTGGCATAATCTCCTGAACAGTTGTGGCATAACCTACGCTACTAATACGTAGCCCTCGCTGGAAGGCCTTTGGCTGCACGTGCCCAGCACATGCATTGAATGTGTAACTCATAATAAATCTGCAACTGACATGTCACCACAATGATCTACAAACCCAAATTCCTCTAATTCCGTGGTTGGAAGGTCTAAAAAGCTCATGCAGAGTACATACACACTCTTTCAGGCAATCTTCTACTTACACCTAGTTTATAAATATTCCAGATGTTTTGTATCATCTTCTCAAAACCCATTATATCCACACAACTACTTAAGAAGAACACACCAGCACAAGAATGACAAGAAGCTAAAGGGCTTCTTGCTGATTTCCTGCTACCCACTCCGATTTATCCATAAGATGTATATGCATAAGTGTTAGAATTACTAGCCAAAGGGCACTGGGACGGAGGCATTTGCAGAAAACTGGTAATACACAAACAGAGATGAGGTTGGTGTCCCAAGGAAAATTAAGCCTCAAAAGTCTTAGAAATAAACTCATTTAGTAGGGTCGGTGGGGAAATAAGCCCAGGTATTTCTGGAAATTTTGAAGGTTGCAACTTTTCATTTTGTCCTGAATTAAGATGGAAAGTAGACATTTCATAATGTGCTGTGCAAAGAAAATGACATTTTTCCCCTATAAGTAACTAAATAACCTGACTGAAGTGTTCCATTCTGAATTTATCCTCTAAGCTAGCCTACATTATAAAAAATTATAAATCCTAGGAGCCTACATTATTCAACTATCAAACAACTGCATGGAAAAAGGAAAACTTTGATAATACCCAAGGAGAATTTCCACGAACTTCATGCATTACTGAAAACAAAACAAAACCATAACTTCTCTGATAGAAAATACTTCAGAGGGAAAGTTTCCAGTTAGCCCTACCATGGTTTATATGCAGACTGGTCACTAGAGGGGGATGCAATGCACAGTTTGTAAGCAAGTCACATTATCTCTGAATTTTCTTTCATTGTGGGTCTCTGTGATACGGATCAATTATACCCTTTGGTAACACTTGTTTTAGCTTAAATGCACATGTTCATTCTGGAAAGATAATTCAAATTATATTTACTTTGCCAAATGTATAAAGAAAAAGAGCAAACAGTAACAAAGCATGGGAAACATTTGAGGAGATAATGCTTTCTTTTTGCCAACTCTGTTATGCTACATTGCACTACAAATTAAGATAGTTTTGTATGTTGCTTGTGCTTGTAAATATGTTGTGGGACTAAACCATTTGGAAGTAATAGTCCTTACTAGGTATACATCCTTTTTAAAATCTTATTTTATTTTTTGTGTGCCAAATCCTTAATGGACCAAAAAAGGAAAAAAAAATGAAAAAAAAAAAAAAAAAAGGAGAGATCTCTTTTCTCCTCTCACAGTCTTTTAATCTCCAGTAAACAGCAGTAAGCATTAAATCAAATCAGTCTCTTTGACATTCTTGGTTACATCTCTCAAAGACAGACATGTTCCCTGGTCATTTGGGAGACACTCCTGGCTTTATGAGCACTGTGACACTGCAAATATGGCTTAGTGCATCTTCAAAGCCTTAATCTTGAAAATCTGTCTTTCTCCTAATACCAGTCCCCATTTCATGGCTTTTGACTGGACTTCGGAACTTGAAATTAAAGCTGTTGGCAGCAGTCCTTCCTCCGCTGCGGTACTTCTTTACTGAGGGATAGAGAAGCAACGGATTGAAGCTCTGTCAATCAAAATGACCAAAATTGAATCTAGTCCAAAATGTCTTCTCTTCTGCGTTTTGTAAGGAGCTCAGTCTAATCTACTGGTAGGTTTTGCCATATGAAATGAAATATTCTGCCAGAGATAAGGTTTGAAGCCAGCTTTGTATACTATTACTGGATTTCATACAGGCACTTCATTTTGAAGTCAGTCCAACTTTGGAGGTTTTGTACTAGATGATCTTGGAGGCCCCTCCCAACTTAACTGTTCTATGATTTTATTAACTGTAGTTTTCCAGTGCTCTCCCTTTGATGTCTTGGCATGCAAACAGCTCTTTATGCAACAGACTACATAGGGATTTGCTAAGGGAATTAATTCCCCAAGCATTGAGTAAACACCTATATGCATAGAATCCCAGAATCCCAGACCAGTTTGGGTTGGGAGGGACCTCCCAGCCCACCCAGTGCCACCCCTGCCGTGGGCAGGGACACCCTCCACTAGCCCAGGTTGCCCAAAGCCCCATCCAACCTGCCCTTGGACACTGCCAGGGAGCCAGGGGCAGCCACAGCTTCTCTGGGCACCCTGGGCCAGGGCCTCAGCACCCTCCCAGGGAAGGATTTCTGCCTCACAGCCCAGCTCCATCTCCCCTCCTGCAGCTTCAGGCCATTCCCCTTGTCCTGTCCCTCCCTGCCCTTGTCACCAGCCCCTCTCCAGCTTTCCTGGAGCCCCTTCAGGGACTGGAAGGGGCTCTGAGGTCTCCCTGGAGCCTTCTCTTCTCCAGGCTGAACAACCCCAACTCTCTCATTTTTATACACATGGGCTTTTGCTTCTGTGGATCTAACAAATACCTTTCAAATGTACTTATTCCCTGCTCCTCTTCTTCAAACTATATTGATGATGCAAAATGACATTTTACTACAATGCTGAAGCATTTGCCAGTGTACAGTGATCAGAACAGAAGTGTTTTCTCCCCATATACAAATGAATTTTAGCTACTCATGCTCAGAACTGGCTATAGAAAGACTCTTCATACCAGCGTAGTAAGTATGAGCAGTTTTGCAGAAGGTATCTAACTAAGAACCAGCTTCTCTCTCTCAGTTCTGCAAGCTGGAAATGCCAAGCCAGCGATTTCAGAGGTCTTTCTCAGAGGCGAGAGGTCGCACTCAGTGTAACAGAATCTTGGTGCAGTCTATGCACCACTGCTTGAGATATTGCACAGCCATAGTTTTATTATACACCATAAAGACAGACAGTTGCATTCTTAGGACTGGAGTATTTTCACATTGCCATCCACCTGAACTTGGGAAAACTCCTGGTGCGACTCACATTCACAAGGTTTGATGGAGTTTATAATTTGGAAAGCTGAACAGAAACACGCAACATGTATTTAATATAACAAAATTGAGTTCACTAAGGAGTTAGGAATGTAAGCCATACTCACAACGCTTATGTGACTTCAAACTGGAATTTGGGTTTCCTGTGGCTGAAAACTGAGGTGAGCACCTACACTGTTGTCACTAGGGCAAAACCCGCAGAGCTTGTCTAAAGGCAGACAACACAGCGGTTTTGGAAGGCACCTACTTTACGTTAATAAAGAATGAAAGTCCTTTGATAATCCAAGAGAAGTTGAGGAGGCCAGTGGATAGATGTTGGTAGATCTAGGGTACTTGCAACTTCTAAAGTGACGGTAAGCTATGAAAAGATTGGCAGATTATCTGATCCTTAGGGACTTGAATATGCAGTGGTATTCCAGCTGAGATGTGTGCACTAGGCAGCCAAAGCTCCGGCCCATATGACACATACCAGACCGAAATGTTTGGTTCTAACAGCAGAGGACTGCGTTTCCCAACACATGTAAGGTCTCACAATCCTGAGCTGAGCAATGACTAAAATGATTCTTGGTGAGTTTATTATCTGTGGAGTTGGATGAACGAGAGACTGAGCACAGTGTTGGAAAAATATCCCCCACATAAGAAAAATGATGTGCTTTCACTCCTGGCTGTGTAGAAACAGACTATTTTGAATCTAAGTTTGTTTTCCAGTCTTCAGAATTATTTCAGGTTCATGTCTTGTTCAACATGACACTCTCAATTGAAGGTTTTTTAGAAAAGAAGCTGAACTGTAAGATATGAGGGTTTGGAAAACCATAGTTTGAGGTCAGTAAATTGCAAAAAAAATAAGAAAATAGTTTTCAAGTAAGGGTAGTTACTGGTTAGAGTAAAAGGTGATCTGATTTACTCCACTCTATTTACAGCTTCTGAGATCCTTTATTCTTACCCTCGCAGTGGATCATTGCGACATTAATGCAAAATTATAAATGGTTGTATCCTGCAATGGGCATTGATTCCAGGGGATATTACTCTATACAAACTTCTGATGTGAGCCATAGTACTTATTGATTTCATCACTGTCCAAATTACTTTTCTTGTAATATTGACTTTTTTCTGCAAAAGCATATACATGTGAGCAGAACAGCCTTCACATTAAATAGTCAGCCTTTCAAAACAGTTAAAACCCTTTCTGTGCTGCCCTTCCAAGCCCTGAGCAGTGTTCCTGAATCAGGCGTAGCAGACAAATCAGGCTAAATAAATCACGAGCCAGTACCTGTCCTTTGACTCACATACCGGAGTCCCACCGAGCTCCCTGCAAACTGAGGTTTTCAACACCTCTCCTAACTGCGGTGCTTGTTCAGGTGTAGAAATACAGATTTAATGCTTTAACACAACACACCCTGACTTAAAACCCTTGTTATGATTCTCTGCTCTCTCCTCTGTTTATAGAAATATAAACCCCAGAAAACTGGTGCACCACAAACATAAATGCCATTTCTCAAAGTGCTGAGATAAGGTCTGAGCTGAGCGGTGATTTCTCAGCTGCACTCGGGACTGGAGGCAGACGATGTGACCGAACCGGGGCCGCGCTGGCGGGACCGCTCAGGATTGCCCACGGCGGGAAGCCCTCGGCGCTCCTCGGCCAGCCTGCTCCAGGGCAGATGCAGACAGATGTTATTTCCCCGTGGGAGACGGGCGGGCGCTGGGCTGCGCGCGTGTCGGCACGATGCTGTGTTCAGCACACTCTGCCCTGTCAGCAAACCGCTTGCTGAGCCGCAGTGCCACGGGCATCCCTCGTCGCCAGCAGCCTCCCTGCAGAGACAAGGCCATGCCCATCTACACCCGCGGGCAGCATGTCGACGCATTTCCAAAGCAGCGTTTCACCTCCTACCATCCACTACCGCCCACGTTTTCCTTCGGCCGGGACACTGTCTTTTGACCTTCCCTCTCCTCCTTTCCCCCGCCTGCTCCCCAGTCTGATCCTGGGGATGACACGCTGGCCGGCAGCACGGGGGCTGTGGCCGCAGGGAATGGCATCGCTCCTCTTTATCCCGAGGGACGGAGGTGGGTCTTGCAATCGGCCTGAAGGCACCCTGAGAACCCACTTCCTCAGGCCGTGGAGGCTGAAGCGCTGGTTTGCTGCGACAGGGGCCTTTCTGAATTTGTGGTTTTAAAGCAACCGTGACAAAGGCAGAGGCAGGCAGTACGCTATCAGTCGCCGCTAAAAGAAGTAAACGTATGCCCAGTGAAGAGAGAGCGTGCTTATAGTTCAGGATGTACAGGAGGGCTAAGATTTCCTTCAGGGCTCTCTAAAAGGGCTCAATAAAATCCATTTATTGTGACAGAACAGTAACAATGGATCAAAATTCATTATTATGCTAGAAGGATGTCTGGAGATGTAAGCTTTTCTTTCAGACTTTGAAAAAGCCTTATGGATCTCAGTTTCCTGGGAGAGACTTTGTAGTAAGTACATAAAATGGAAAATGGAAGGCAAACTTGTGAAGAAGAGATACCAGGAATTAACACAACCGAAGCTTTGATTATTTTTCTTTGTTTGTTTCTATGTTTGATCAAGATGAAGCACAGCCAGCAGCCAAGTTCAAAAGGAAGTCACTGTGTGTGTTCTAAACAAAACATTACATTTACCCCAATTTGGAAAGATCAGCTCACGCATGTCAAGATTTTGTGCAGTCAGTAACACCGAGGCGGCAAGGCAGTGTGATGCTGCACAAATTAGGATTATTTAGAAGGTACCTGTGACACTCTGATCAACAGGGAATGATCTACATGCCAAAGAAGAGTTAAAACATCTTTAAATGTGGGAGGTTAGGAGATCAAGAGCCACGCAACAGAGCCGCTGCTGCGGGCACAGTTTTTGCACAGATCCCTGAGGAGGATCAGCTCCGCGCAGGGATGCCGTCCCTCATACCCTGCACGGTGCGACTGCGCAAGCCTTTCATCCAGCCAGATCCACAGCTTAGGAGTCAGCTCAAAGGCAGCTCAAAAATAGGCTGAAGTGTGGTGAATATCACTTTTTCTAGGAGAAAAAGAAAATCCTGAGCTTTTACACACCAATTCATTTGCTTTTCAAACCACTGTGATACTACCATAAATAAATACTGCCGCAGGGACAAGACATCTGCCATAGATGCTAGCAACCAGAAAAGCTGAAAAGAGCTGGAAAAACATCTCCCCACTTCTGCACTCAGCGAGGTCCAGCTGGGTATCGAGCTGAAACAGCCAGACACTCTTCAAGTACTTTGACACTTGCAAGAGAAAAGGTACGAGGTTCTGTACCTGGTACAGAAACTTGATGAGAGAGGAAACCTCTGAACATGACTGGAAAAGTGAGCTATTGCCACATTTACAAACTTTCACAGCTCTATAAAAGGTGGACAGAGTCAAGCTTAGGGACAAACACAAAATACTTGCTAATTAAATGTGCGATAATGAAAGACATGTACTGTATCCAAGAAGCAGTACAGGAATATAGATCATGACCATGCAAACAAAATATCTTTTGACTTTTGCAAAATGTCATTTAGCAAGAAAAGTTGTGGATGGAGTCATGCACTTCAGTCATAAGAGAGAAGCAACAATACACTTTACCCACACAAAACAGTGATTAACAAAGCTCAGCGGTAAATACGACAGTGGTTAAACAAGATTCAATGGCAAGGTACACTGGATTATTTACTGTACAGAGGACAGGGTCGGACAAAGCTGTCAGGGAGACCCTCCCGTGGAGGCACGAGGTTCGGAAAGGACCCCCTTGCTTCCTAAACTCCTTCTTGGGGGAGTCTAGGAGGTGCGGCTGGATCCAGTCCTGGTCCCACACTTGGTCAACAGTTTCTGTCTAAGGGATTTGATACGTGCAATCAGTCCTTTATACCACTTAGCCAGGATTTCAGAGTTTAGCACGCTATTAGTCACTTCCTAAGTATCTGACGCAATGAGGAATCTCAACCTCGAGGAGTAACCTTGAGAGACGTCCCTACTCCAGGGGAGATCCCGGCGTGCAGCCCGCTGCCGTGCAGGAGAGCTCAACGGGCTCTTGGGCTGCTCGCTGTTTATGGGGAAGGATGATTGACTCTTAGTCATCTTTGCATACTGACCACAGAGGTTTAGTTTCTTCCAGATTTGACTTGAGTTGGACCTTGACCAGCGCTGTGGTCAGGTGGGCACTTTGCTCCAATTAGCCCTTGCCTACTGTGTCATTACCTGTCTCCGAATCCACGTTGAGCGGGATGCAGCCATCATGGCCAGATGTGTCCATCACCACCGCAGCTGGTGGTTGTCACTTGAGTGGGCTGACAGGAAATAAAGGGCAGGTTGGGGCAGGGTGGGGGCGCACATTGTCACAAAAGTGACTATAGAATCTATTGAAAATTTATTTTCTGATCCAAGGAAGCTATTGCAATTGATTTAATTTTCAGCAAAGAACACACAAGAGGAAGCTGAAAAACACCAGTTGCATGCAACAAATAAAGAGTAAGGCTTTTAGAAGTTAGCATCACAAACACAGATTTTCAAACAAACTGGGAATGTGGGCAAAGATTCATAAAATGCTTTAACTAGGTCAAAAGCTTCCAGTAGCGCTGAAGATCAAGGTTTTCATACATCAGTTACTGTGCCTTCACGGCACATGGCTTTTGAAGGGCTGAGCAAATTAGAACATAAAAGCGTGGACACAACAATGCTCACATGATATTTATCAAAATGTTGACTGACCCAAGTAAATTCAGGAGAGTGAAAAGTATATGAAAAAAAAGAAATGAGAAAGTTGGCAATGGCTTACATGATGAAGGGAAAATGAAAGTAATATTGATGGTCTCAACAAAAAAGCATGACTCGCCCATATTACAGCTGTAGATATGAGGAAGAACAGTCAAGTGAGGAACACAAATTTTACCAGATAATAGTTTTTAGGACAGAAAAAATTTAAGCTCTCCCAACCAAGACTCCCACAAATCACTGTCTTGAAGATTTCTAGCTTCACCTAAACCCAGACTTTGGGATCATAAATTCAATCATAAAAGTGTAGTGGGTTCATACAGTGTAGCCATGACTTTTTTAGTTTATATTTAATCTGATTTTAGCACCCATATATACTTTCCATCAAAATATTTACGTGATTTGAGTCTGACATATGGAATTGTTTTGAGACCCCCACCAGATGTCAAATGAAAATATTAATCAAACACAAGGCTAAACTAGAGAGACTCTTGAAGGCTGTACCCTGGGTTGAACGTAGGCACACAAATCATACAAAACTACAGAATTTTCTGTGGTCTTGGTTCAAATTTGACTTCTATCAGTAGGGACAAAAATTACCACCATTTCTCAGTGGGAATAAAATGCATTGAGACCTAGCCTCAACTTCAGTCTACTCAAGGACTGTATAGACCTTGAATAAACCCAGCTTGACGATACACATAGTCAAGACCTGACATTTTCCGTGGAATTGCAGAGAAATCAATAAACAGACCCTTTCACCCTTTCTATGCATGGTGTGCATAAGTCTTTCTGACAAAACAATGCCGAAATGCCCATCTTGGTGCTGAGTGTATGGATGTATCTGAAAGCAGGAGGTAGTCTCTGGAAGGGTTGTGTCAGTCTGGTACCACCAGTGAACACTACAGTCACTAATTTTTCTCTTCTAAAGTAAAAAATATAACCCGTAGAAACGAGGCTTGGATGGTACAGCTCACAAATGCTATTATTACCTCAATGGCACTTGGAAATTTGAAAACCACAGATGAGAAAGGAACTCTTAAACCTCTGTTTTGAGAAATACAGCAAGATAAATCTGAGCTGAGCTGAGCTGACAGAAGGTTAATAATGAGTTCAGCAGAACCAGAAATTAATTGTCTTCTGTTAAAGCCACACACAGTTTGAAATGTTGAGACCGAGCATCATTCTCTTCATGAAACCATGGAAAGAAAAAAACGAGAAAAGAATCAGAAGTGTGTAATCATCCTGGCTTTTACAAAAGCAAGTAGTTCTGTGGGCCTGCCAGATGCAAGGGCTTCTCCTCTCAGGGCAAGAGACAGGCAAAGCGCATTCAGTGCCTGTCCCTCTCCCAGAGAACAGGGCCATGAAAAGATCCCTCTACCTTTAACACACTGTGGGTTTAATGAAAGGCAACTGCTATTTCCAGATTTCATAAGGGATTTTATAACAAAGAGGAGTTGCAGACACCATCCCCATTACCACCAGGCTTCCATCCTCTCTTTCATCTTTCTGACTAAGCCAGCTCTCAGAAACTTTCACAGATAGTTAGAGCCATCAAATGAAGGTTAGTCGCTCAAAGGCTCGGTCCAAAGATGTTCAGCTGTTATGGCTTAAATTAAATTGATACTAAAATGGTCTCTTTTTTATTAAAGTGCTGTAATCATTGTGGCTACAATCCCTCACCGCAGTGCAAGTAGTAATAAGCTGATACGTGTCACCATTGCTGAGAGCTGTCAGAACTTCTTTTTCCAGAACTGGAAAGCAAAATAAAACTCCCAATTATTCTCAAAATGGAAGGATAACCCCTTTTCCAGGGTAGAGACATGAAAGATTCATTTTCTTCTCTGTTCTGGCAAGCCATATTGCAGATTTATTTAATGCATTATGTGCATTTCAGAACTCACAAAGAGGGTTACAAGCTATGTGAAAATTTAAGGTAAAAAACTTAAGGCTCCTGTGAAGCCACTGGCAAAACTTAACACAAGAGGGTCAGAATTTCACTCTTGGGCTTTCTCTTCATCTGTCGTAAAGTTTTTCATCTAGTAATTGTGCCTATGGGCTGACTGGGACTCATGCTGAAAACACGACTTCTGCTCTCACACTAAAAACTTTCAGAAGTTGAGCTGCTCTCAGCTCCACACATCAACTGCACTGATGTCCTTACAGCAAATTATCTTCTGACCCTCACAAATATGATCTGGTAAAAGTTCTGCGAGGCAATGATGCGCTTTTTGGCTCTCTAGTGAGATACTGTTTCGGGTTTTCTTTTGTGGAAAACATTATTTAGAATCCTTCAGTGCAGAACTATTTTTCTAACAGCCAGTAGAGATGAGGCATAAAGCTGAACTGTAAGGTCTGGATTTTTGCTATCCTAAAACAATTATGCAGACTCCAGCATTCAGACACGGGCTCTTGGCTTGCACCATGACTGAGGCCAGAACCACAGCCTCAAAAGAAAGCATCTCCTGCTGAGCTCCACACTTTGGTGGCCCAAAATGAACCTGTGAAGGGATGCAGATGTTTGATGGAGATTCAGAATGTGGAGGATGTGTGCAGCCAGAGACAGCAGGGTGAGGAGAAGGGAACCTTGGCTGTAAGGAGGGGGACGAGGTGGTGGACATGGATGGTATGGAGAAACGAGGCAAGTACACTCATGGAAAAAGAAAAATGGGGTAGTAAGAAGACATTCTTCTTCCAGCCTGTCTTTTTTGTAGGTTGATATCTAGGTTGCTTTCTGCACAGCAAATCCTATGAAACCACCTTGTACTTTAAAAACCAGACGCTCACTAAGGTCTGGCCTAAACAGCTCTTTTTCTGTACCATTTCCAAAAGTCTCTAGGACTGGTGGAACCATGTCGCTGTTATCAACAGGGGTTTTTTTTGTTGTTTTCTTTGGGTTTTTTTAGAAAGAAAGGTTAATGTAGAAAAGCTCTGTCCAGTGCCAAGCTTTTCCTCATAATTTAATGTATTGAAAGTTTGTAATATCAATACTCTTTGCTTTTAATCCAGCCTTGTCATACAAGATGGGCTAAGATCAATTTGCCAAAAGAGTAAGGGTGCCTAGTTTGAAACTCTTAGCAATCCTGACCTGGCCCAAATTGCAGAGCTGAATGTCCATCTCAGGACTTCCAAGGGATGAGCTGTGCAAGCAAAGAGACGACAGTCGAAGGCAGGGAGCTGTCTGTTCGAAGCAGTGCACAGCTGTGCTGTGTGAGAGGAAAGCCCGACCGTCCCCAGTTCGAATGATGTGCCTTTTGCATTAAAGGGCGAGGGAAATAAGAATCACGTCTTGTCTTTAGCAAAAGGAGGCATTTTCATCTAAAATCTCACGATTCAATACAGTTAGGCATTTCACCACCCTTCACTGAAATAAGCGCATCTTGAGACTATTTTCATAGCCAGAACAGCAAGAATGGATTTTCTCTGCTTACTCCGAGGAGTCAGTGCTTCCACTCGGGTGTCAGCAAAGGAAGGGAATGAGCACACACCTGCACTAGATGTTAGCTCTCAGAAGTGATCCAATCACGGATGCTTTTATCTGTAACAAATGGGCCAAACAAACCAAGAAACAGTCAGATGAACTTGTGATTATGGGAAAACATTTAAAGTAAAAAAGACAAAAAAAAACAAAGGAAAAGAAGTAATGAATAAAGTGACAAGGTGTTATTCGAAAGCTCAGTGCCACACTGAAAATAAACTGAGAATTCTCAAATGGAAAATTAAAAACACCCAAACAAACAGATTAAACAAGTATTTGTATCCATCTTTCCAGGACAGCAGAAGAAAGTATTGGCCTGTGTGGGAAATCAAATCAACAAGGACAGAAACCAGTGTTTAGCATTTCACCATTTCAGTTCTTAAAAAATTAGAAAGTCTTCATAATGACGAGATGTCAGGGCCGAGCACACTGTGCACTGAGGAGCAATAGTGAGACGGAGAGGCAGAAGCTGAAGAAGCCTCAGCTGACAGTGCCCAGGGGCCTTAAGTCGGGACATACCCCTGCAGACCCAGGAACAGCAGGTACCAGTACGACCGTACCAGCAACGCACCAGCAAATTAGAGGAGCAACATCTGCCGCAGCGAAGCATCGCCTGGGCAGGAGCAGCCGGCGGCTGCAGGGGGGAGCCCCCCACCCCACCGCCCCCGGGCTGCCCTGAGGCTGGGAAATGGAACTTGAATTAGAATTTAAACTGTAAAGAACTAGGAAGAATAGAAAAAATAATTTAAAATGTCAACATGAAGCATTTCAAAGGCCTTTGAAATATGGGTTCAGGCTTTTTTAGGCTAAAAGAATTCTGATAAGTGACATGGTTTTTGAAAGTATTTAGTCAACCCAAAGTGCATTTAAAATACTCTTCAACAGACAAATTTTATGTGGCTCTGCTACAGTAAAATTGCCAAATATGGCTTATAGTAACATACTTAGATTGAGTTTCCATATTGTCAACATACACAGATGAATACAACACATCAGCAGTACCCTTCTTAATGTCATACATTTCTCATATCCATACAGAAACGCCATATCTGCACATTTAAATAAAGTAATTGGCTAGATAATTGGCAATGGTTAACGGGAGCCATTTTTATGTGCTTGTAGCAGTTTTAACACGAGCAGATGGATGCACTCATACATTGGAGTCGATGAATAAAGTGTGCTAAAATTTACAGTCAGAGTATAAAGCAGAATTTGTGCCAATATTGCTAACCTAGGGCACATAAACCCCAGAAGACTGGCTTGAAGTGATATGGTTTGTAGACTGCATTTTTCAGACTAAAATAAAGAAACGTGCAGTTTCTTTTGTGTTAGTGATACGATTTTCTTCTTCAGTCTGCAAGGATAAGTTTTCTTTCATAACCACAAATAGAGTTATTATTTCGTTTAAAAAATGTGACTTCAAGAGCAGGTACTAATTTTTCAAAGCACCCTTTTGAACCCAAAGTTCTCAGGAACTGAGAGAGAATTCAGGACATTCTCACTATACACGTGCCTGGCTCTCAAACCTGCCACCACGGGCCACTGCCAGAGATGGGGCACTGAGCTTGGTGGGTGTCACTTGCACCCTGTGACTGGTCTGATATACACACACGCTGTGTCCTTGTTATGCTTCAGATCCCGAGATCCCTCCCGCTCATAACGGACAAACACTGCCATGGCAGTCCCTCCCTTTGCACAGCTGCCAGGGCAGGAACACTTGGCGCAGGAAAACAGAACCTTTCCCCTGCACAAGCCATGCTGTTCTCTTGGAGATGCCAACAATAATGCCCAGAAAATTGCTACTGCCTCATATTTTTTTCAGAATTTCGTACCAGAACCCTGAACTGGGTATAGTCTCACAGTCAGTTTACTTCTTCAGTCAGCAAAGGGAAAAATCCAGCTCCTTTTCCCAAAAGAGTGAGTATCTTTCACAAGGAATCTTTCACTGCACCTATCAGTGTCACTAGGAAATGAAAACTTACAGCAAGATGCAGGAAAATGTCATTTATTATATCACCACAACTCTATAGACCAGTCACAAAATGAACATTTCTGTATTTTTTTTTTTTTAATAAGTAGGTAAGCTAGTGGAAAACGAAGAGGTGTATAGCTGACAGTGAAGAAAACCTATTTTGTAACTCACTTCATCCTACTTTTAAAAACTCCTTTCTGCGTAATATTTCTTGTCACAGCGCTTGTGCATACGAAGGAGCTGTTTCCAAGCCAACTGCTGTGGCTAGAGAGTGCAGCAGCTACTCAGCACTAACTTTCTTTGCCTGGTTGCTCTCCTTTAAACACTCCTACAGGTAATTTTGGTTAGTCCCCTTCCAGAGCAGAGGTTAATGCAGAATGGCTAGTTTGAGTGCATTCTGATGGAGACGTGACACAAAAAATTCTGCTCGGTAGAGTAGATGTTTCCTGCATCCAGCGAAGACTGAACACTGGACCCCTGGGTTGGGGTTCACCTTCCGTACCTGCATGAGTGCCAGCATGAGGCCCCTAGTCCCAAGGAGCGGCTGCTCCCCTGCCCATGACAAGCACAGGCTCAGCCAAGAGACAGGCACCTAAACCCAACGGGAGCCTTTTCCTTCCGGAAGTCTTCTCGCATTTCCGCATCGACCCTAGGGGCACTGGTGACTAGCTTAAATTAGGCACTTAATTCTTAGAGGGGCGAACGGAGGTGAATGAAATTAATTAATGTTTTGGATTCCAAAAGATATACGGGGCAAACATACGCGATGGCACAACTTGTAAAAAGGCTATCCCACAGGAGTAACGTACGCAAATGGGGTATAAATGTTTTGTACACTTCAGATATCTGCCAGTGAGATGATTATAAGCATGAAGTTGACTGCTGCCTGGCAAGCTGTTCAACTAAAATATGTTCAAGCCTCCAGTGACGGGGAAAGCGTCGCGCCCTGATTCCCCAGTCCGACCGATGCAAGCAGACCTTCCTCCAAGCTCCATCAGCGTTAATGAGATACCGCACAACTACAAGAGGCTGCAAGTACAGGTGAGACTGCAGACCATCACTGCTGCTTTGAGGCTTCAGATTCCCTGAATTTTCAGATAAAGAAAGAAACTTACCTGTTCAAATCACGATGTATGATTGGTTGTGTGAGATTGTGGAGATACTCCATGCCTTTGGCAACATCTACAGCGATGATTAATTTAGACTGCAGATCAAGAGTTCTGTATTTAAAAAAAACCCCACAAAAACCTCAAAGTTAATAAATGGACAAAAATTATCTGTAAATTATTCTTATCTGTAAATCATGGAACTTTTAACATTTTTAAAATACAAAGTAATGTTATATAATCTATGTAATGTAAATGCATATAATGTAAAATAATGACTAAATAACAATTTTGTGATTATTTACTAATTTCCCTTGTACACCCAGTAATCTGAATTAAAGCTAGAATTTTTCTAGTGTGTTCCTTTCTCTATTATTTTATACTGAAATGAAAAACATTTACATCAGCATAGATTTACTAGTCTTCCGAACTCTGTACTGCAAGCCTAAGCAGAGAACGAGCAGAATACCTCTTCTGTTCATGAAGCAGGGAGAAGAGTGATCCTCCAGAAATATACTGAGTGACGATAGCAAACTGACTTGGGTCATCCAAACAAGCCCCCACAAACTGGATGACACACGGATGATTCAGTCGGCAGAGAATGGAAACTTCACGGCAGAACATGTCCACATCAGATTTGGAGCAGTAGGTATTGGCTCGATAGCTTAGAATTTACAGGAGAAAACAAGAAAGCAAAAATATAATTTTTTTCCCCAAATATTTCAAACTAGGGCATTAACCAAACAAGATAGAAAAGTCTGATAAACTTACCGTTTGATTGCGACAATTTTATTTCTGCATCGTCCCTTATATACCTTTCCAAAAGATCCTAAAATGATTTATAATAAAGAGGCACGGGAATATTTATTGTGAACATCAGACATTTAAAACGTGTGCATTCTTATTTCCAATACCTGAGCCGATAATCTCATGGAACTCTATTTCAGAGAGCTGAAGATGGAAATGTGATGGCAAACCAGCACGGAGGAGGAGAACATCTGCCTTTTCTGCAAAAGAAAACACTTATCCTGTTTGTAAAAGGCAGGGTCATGGGGAAGGACAAAATACAAGCATTTAACTTCACAAAACTGTTGCACAGTAAAAGCCGATTTTCCTCCCGTAAATTGGTCGACGGGTAATCCTATTCCCTTTTCTTTCAGTAACCACAGGAAACCCCAAGGACAGACCAGTACTTGCCACGCTACGGCTGCCGTGGGCTGCCCTGGCTTTAAAACCCTGTCGCTGAGGAACGCTGTTCCACAGCCGTGTTCTGCCTGTACCGTGTGAGGGTTGGGTAAAATGCCTCGTACGCAGAGGTAGCTCCTGTTCTGTACAGGTTACTCGTGCAGGGGATGGTATTCCACATCTGACCGACTCTTCACTGACATGGGAAGTCTCAATTTTGCAACTTCATTTAGTTAGAAAACATCTCTACCCTGTTGATATTTTTGGTTTATTACTATAAAATTTATTGGAATATTTCTAATTGGAACATTTCAGTGCTGCTATGTAAAGGATGTAAGGATTTGGTTATATCCAGAGTGAATATCTGAAGTGGAAAATTGAAAGTACCACAAAATTTGAAATATTTTGTGTTTTATCTATATGTGTTTCAGGTTAACACAAATTATTTTTGGACAGAATTTGTCTTGTAACATTACTCCAGGCACCTTACAGTGGAATTCAATATAATATTTGTTTGCATTCACAGATATGTGTGTATTTGATTTGTACTAATTCACAATCACATCCTCTTCTCCAAAGAGATTTTTAATTTTTTTTTTATTTTTTAAAGTAAATGAAAATAAGATAAATACAGGAAGTATTATGATGCTGAGCAACAAAACTAAGTATGTTGTTTCATAAGATTATCTTAGGGAAATATAGCTGCCACTTATGCACGTCATTACATTTCTGAACAAAGAAAATCCCAGGAATAATGAATCTTGCGTAGTATGCTTAGGCAGAGAAACACCGTGGGTAAGAAGACCATAAAAGTTCAAGTTTTCCCTTGCCATTGAGAATACCTTTAGTCATGTTCTTAATCTTTCCTAGAGGGGATGGAACTGACACGTAGGAACCATCTGAAATGAAAGAACAGAATGAGTTTCATGGAATTCAAAGACAGTAGAAGCATCTGTACTGATGAATTAGAGGCAATGATTGCTTAAAGAATTAAAAAAAAAGGGGTGAAAATACACATAAGCGCACAAAGACGCGATTGTGGTGTTATACTGCTGCATTCTTGGAAGCAATTTGTAGGTATCTTCACGGGCTTCTGCAGAACGGTACTGACTTTCACTGGTGTTAAAGGCGGCCAACGTTCCCTTTTGTATCAGCCAGAGTTTGTAAAGGCTGATTTGTTTGTAAATTTGTTAACAAATTCTGGCAGTTGGGCTGTGAGCACTGTTTAGTTCACTGGCTAGATTTTCTAACAGACCTCAGCTTTTTCCACGTACCAAAAATTTCATCTCTTGTTTTTCTGCTAAAGTGGGAGCTGAGTTCTTTTAACAATTACCATTAAAAAAAAAATAAATCTCTGGGTGTGTTAATTGCTTGCCAATATACATTTCCAATACAGGCAAAACTTAGTCCCCAAAAGATTTGCACACACTTGTGATCTACAAAAGTAAACCTGGACCAGGCCAAACTGTGTAGGGAGCGGATCGCTGCCGCTGCTGGCTGCGGGTCCCTCCTGTTTCCTCGCAGGAGCAGTGGCTGGCCCGGAGAAGCGCGAGGTGCCGCAGGGTCACCCTCTCTGCAGGCAGCCTTCTCAACGCACGGCAAAACGTGCCGTGTATCTAACCGCTTGCCTTGGCGTTCTTCTGGGCACTTCTCGTTTAGTGCAACAGAAACAGGTATTTTTGTAGCAAAAAGGGTAATTAATGCTTCCCAAAGGGGAATTAGATATCCAAAGGTATTAAAAAATTTGAAGGGGACTGAGTATAGAAATATACTGAATGTCAGCAATCAAAGAAACGTCAGAGCTAAACACAAAGAGAATGGCTAAACAAGGTTTTAAGGATGTAAAAAGGTGTAAGTAATGATTACTGGGGATTGATCTTCATCTCACAGCTTTTGGCTTTTCTTTCTAGTCCGTGATACAAAGTGACAACTGTATTTTAAGATAAAGGAAGCCTTTTGACATGAAGGGGGGGCACCTGGAAAATGGGGAATCGCATGTCACTGATTTTCTTTGTGCCGGACAGAACTGACCAAAAGCTCCCTGCTCCGTGGAAGATTCCCAGAGATTTCAGCAGTTTTTGGATCAGACCCTTCAGCTCGAGAATAAAGCCATTTCTCAGACCATACCTCCTCCAGGCTGGGAGTATTCATTGCAGGGGGAGTCATCCTGAGGTCTCTTATAATGCTTCAGGAGGGTCACAATGGCATCATGACCTAAGGAAGAAAGAGGAAATATAAACATTTGCAGGTAAACACAGTAGTATTTTATTTTCAGTTGATTTATACAAAATAAAATTATAAAAAGGTACAATGTGCCTATAAAAAATGTAAACAAATACATAGCAGCACTAATAATAATCTGATTCTTCACTGCGCAAATAGAGGGAAATACTTGCCAATAAAACTGAACACGTTATTTTCATAAATCCACCTAATCTTAACATGTGATATATGGCAACAGAAAAAACCCTGATACAGAAATCCTAAAATGGCAGTTGACAATAGTCTTCAATAGGCCTGACAAGGAAAACCAGTGCCTGAAAATATTTCAGTTCTGGTGTCCCAAACAGGAGAAAATTTGTACACTTTGTTGCTGTAGGCAGTTGCTATACTGATTCCCCTGTGCAAGGAATCAGAAGCGAGTGGTCTGTGCACAACATGCTCACGCTTTCAGACGTTTGATGCACAAAGTTCTGCTTGGCAACATTCAAAGTTCTTTTCTAAACCTTTCAAATACGAGTTTTCCCTCAGTAATTTCATACCGAGCATTTTCCAATATCAGGTTTTTGAAAGGCCTTTGAAATCCGTAGTTTTATTATATTACAGTTGTTCTCATAATAAATGGTACTGCAATGCTTCTGGAGGAGGAAGGAATGTCCCGGAAGGCATGGAGTCAAAAACAGGACAGAAAACGGACACGTGGCTGTACATGTAGGACAGTATAACAGGAACCACGGAAAACGCCTTGCTTTGATCCATATTTGCAATAATTTAAGGTTACTGACTCTGTATTGACTCCTTCAGTAACAAAATTAAAACTCCTCATGCACATACCAGGGACAAATAGCCTTTTCTGAACAGGATGTATGCTTTCTATTTTAGCAGCACATAAATACTCCTGTCCTTGAGTTTGTGTTGAATTAGACTGACATTTAACAGAGTATAAACAAAAGGACTGTTTTTTATAACCCTTCATGCCAGGAACTAGAAAGCAGATGGTGAGAGCTCCTGGTCGACAAGGACTGAGGGGTTTTTTTGTACTGTTCTCTCCTTCCCATACAGTTCCTATAGATTTTCCAGCAGAAAATAGAAAATTGAAATACCTTTCTCATAAGCCCACATCAAACAGGTCTGCTCGTCCTTTTCTCCACTGGACCTGCTGGGATCACAAGCTACCAGATTCATATCAGCTCCATTATCCAGTAAAAACTGTACAAGTCGAATATGACCATGGTAGCAAGCACAGTGTAATCCTAGAGCATCAGAGAAGTATGGTAAGCACAGCTGTCAGAACATCATGATAGGACTTGCAGCAACAACTATAAAGCACAAACTGGTTTCCTCAACAAAGGAATATGTTATCAAAAAAATACCTGAGGCAATAGGTGAAAATAAAATATTAACGCTGTAAGAACCAATCCATTGCCCGCTACACAATGTGTCAGCATTTACTCTACCACCTGCAAATCACATCTAACAACTTTGTACATCAGGAAAAGCAAGCAGAAACAAAGGCAGCTCTTTTGTTCGTTGTCTATAGTGGGACATGGAGGTGTGCAGCCCTTCAGACACTATGTCCCATATGCCTAGTCCCTAGCAGAATAATACTTGGGCCCAATTCTTAAAATTGCTTAGAAGTCTAGCTATGGGAGAATCAGTTTACATCAGGTTTTGTTACTCGTGCACCAGCTAACAAGTCTGACACATCCTCGCTGAACTCTTGTCACTTCTATGCCTGTCTTCAATCATATTTCAAAAAAGTTAAGATCTGTCTGAAAGGTAACTGGATGCTGATCATTGTGCTACCATGGGAATTACCCAGGAAATCCCGATTGTGTGTGGCTTCCAAGTGTTTTGGTGCTGGTATATGCACTCATACACAATAGAGATGATGTTGTTACCTGTATGTCCATCTCTTCCCTGGTGATTGATGCTTACAACATTCTGGTCAAGAAGAAATTTTACAAGTTCTATGTTCTTTCCATAGGTGCAAGCACTGCAAAAATAAAAGCGAATGCTATAATCCGTAAAAGGACAAATATTTTAACAAGAATTACACAGAGATAAAAATGTAGTAATAGAATAAATGATCTTTAGAAATGTGCAAAATCGTGATTAATCCACCAAAGCAAGTTCATTTCTGTCATTTCAGAAACATTCTATTTATTCCTGTATACATTAATTTTGCACAGCTATGCAAAATTTATAGTGTGTTTTGCGAAATGCCTCTTAAATATCACTTTACAAACTTACAGCATCATGACCAAACTGTGTTCTGCCACCTCATTTCTAATTTAGAACATCTCGACCGCAGCAGTTTCTCGGCAGAACAGGCCCTGAACTCAGCTTCCAGGCTGGACAGAGAGAGAACCCGTTGTTCACATGGATGTTGACGAACCTGAAGCTTTTCCTACCTTCCTCGCTCTTGCTTGCTCTCTGTCTCCCCATTCACTATCTGGTTCTGCTTCTTCCTTCATGTCCTCTCCTGTACCTCAAGACACAGACTTACCATCCGTCTCAAGCTCGCTGCTTGCTTTGTTCCTCACCTGGCTGTTGGTGAAACGTTTGTCATTTCGGGTGTGGTACCACACGCGTGTGTAGGTGGAATTCTGTTGATAATGGCATTTTGAACATCTCACCTGTGGAAAGCTGTTTCACTGAATATATTTTCTTTAGTGAGACTTTCTGTTCCTGAGAGCTGAATTATTTCCTTGACAACTTCAAACTTTCCATTGTAGCACGCACTGCAGATGAAGTCAGTAAAAAGTTGTTAACACCACCAGCTTTCTAATTAGGCCCAAACTACATAAAATGGAGCTTCTCCAGGTGACTCACAGATGCAAAGGTGTGTCTCCGTAGATATTCACCACATGGGGCTGGACTTCGAAGCTGCTCTGCAGTAGGAACTTGACAATTTCATGGTGTCCAAATCGACAGCAGAAGTGCAGAGGAACGTGGTCTTCATTGTCCTGAGCATTCACTGCCATTTGACCCAGAAAGAGACCAAAGAAAGTATTTTATACTTAACAGAGCTTCTTTGGGGTATTTAGTAACACTATAAGTTTTGAAACCTCCTGCTAAAATATTTGTGGTCCTATTTCTTTAAAATTGAAATTTCTGTGAGCTTTCATGTATCAAAACTATATTACTTGGTGTCATCTGTAGCACACGGTCAAGCCGATTTTTTGGACTGAGGGTATAATCGCTTTCTTCCATCAGCAGATGTATTGAATGTTTTGATGCAGCTTTCCATGAATGAATCACGAGTTATAAATGACCATTAGAAGGAGCAATTGCTGTCAGTATATCACAAAGTGAAGCAAAATTAAGATACATAGTTGCTGTGTGTAAGAAAGCAATCCGCTGAGTTATTCCAAATGCATGGAACAGTAGTTATCCATTACAAACACTAGGAAGAAACATACTTCATTGTTGCTCTTAGGAAAGGAAAATCCTATTGGTTTTAAGGCTTATGTTAGCTTCCTTGAGTAGCAGAATCAAGAATTCTTTATGTAGTTATACAGTGACAAACAAGAAATGTAAACAAACTAAGACATGATAAGGATATACTTTTCATAGTCACTATTAAAATATAAATACATAAAAGGCAGGAAAGGAAGATGAGAATTCATTCAAACTTCTGGATTACCAATGTTTTCATTTTGCATAATATGTCTTTTCACCTGTAAGGATGATTATGCAGGCACTTCACATATTTAACAGGATGGGAGTATTCTTTGACATGACATGAAACTATATAAAAGAATAGGCAAAATTAGCGTATTATTGTTGGGCAGGAAGGGTATTTACCTCTGTCGGTCCAATTTAATTTCACATGGGAAACAAACAATGTGTGATACAAAGTTTGTTTTCTGTTTAAGATATTTGCCCCTCCACTGCTTTATGTCACAAAATCATGCATTGGGTATGTGGCACACAACTTATAAAAATATATCCAATAAAAGTATTTTTTCTAAATTTCTGAAGACCAATTCTTATATCCTTCTACCTGCAAAACCAATTGCTTTAATCAGTACTCAATAGCATAAGATTAAAAGCATAAGAAAATGGAAACTAATTCATTCTAAATACCTCTCAAATAAGCATGTATCACCAAGGATTTGAATACTCCTAGCTAGCTCATATTCTCAGACATCTTTGGTGAAATAGTAGGGTTGTTGGAGAATTCTTGAAGATTTGGGTCCTGGTTCAGCAAAGCACTTGGAAAACTATCAGTAAGTGATCTGTTGCAGTGCCTATACATTTCAGTTAGCATGCAGAAGCAGATGCACATTTCTGAAACCCTCTAATTTTGACTGTGGTTGTTTTAGTATAGCAAACACTAATACTACACACTTTCTATCACAAACTTCTATTTAAAAATGATTCTGTAATAGAACATAAACCCAACAATTCTTGAGAACAGCTATTATCAAGCGAAGAGTGTGAGACTGTGGCTGCATGTGTACTGATAACATAAACCCGTCTGGGAACATTCTGGCACTGGGGCCAAGATCAGAGAACTGCTGGTGTCTACCAATGCTTCCAAACTACTTCAGTGGCTCTCGCATGCCACCTGGCTACCGGGGAGCCGAGCCAGTTGTCCTGGACCGCATCCACGCCAGGGAGCCTTCTGCCTTTTTCCAGCATAGGCAATTGCATTCCTGGGAACCTCCTTAGCCATGCCTGAAATAGGTATGGAGATACCTTGTACGTCTGTCTGTCTGTCTATTTACCTAGTAGGAAGCAAGGAAGAGATTGGACAAGGCTCTAGGCAGAGTTCTTCACTGGTACAGAGACATACAAATACTGCTTTCATTATCCAAAAAAAGATCTTTATTCAGTTTTAAAAGAGAGTGTGTATTTCTGTGATTCTTAATGTATTCCGTTCTATGTTTAAAGATAGAACCACCATAACAGGTTGATACCATAACTGGTAGAATTGACAAACCCAGTGTACTTTGTACAACATTCAGGTCTCAATTCAGTCTAGCACCAGATCTTTGAGACAATTTACAAGAAATTAGTAGACTACTAAGGAATAATCTGTCCATCAGAGTTGTCCAAACTTGTACAAGTCAGGCTTTTAAGCACTACTTTGACCAACATCTCTCAGGAACAATTCTCTCCTATAGCTGAGCCTCCTCGGGACAAAGGGTAAAGTACACACATTACGAAGTGCTGTCTTCTTTTGATTTTCTGTGAGGATAATGAACAATGAAAATTAAAATAAATCCCTGCTTTAAAACCTTTTTGAGGAAATGCTGAGTGCTCACAGAAATGGACAGTCCTTTAAAATGAGCTGAACTGATAACTTCTCTGAAGTCTAGCGACAGATAGTTCCAAAGATGAATTATGTTTCAGGCCAAAAAAAAAAGGAATTGTTGTGACTTACATTAAGCTTATGGCCCACAAAATTCATTAACTGCCCCCACTAACCTTCCTAGCAGTCTTATATTAAAAGGAGTAAAGAAAACTGTTTTATTTCTCTATTCTAAAATAATTCTTCACTTTATATATTCATGTGACATGTTAGCCTTTATGTTTTATTATGATGCGGTACCAGACACAGATTCATTCTGAAGTGCCATAAATAAGAGGGGAATAAATGCCAAAGTTTTATAATAATAAATGTCAGCGTTTTAGAATATGTACCCATAGAGTGGCCTGAAGGACATCGGGGTCTCAGGGCCATGAGCTTCTACAACACAGCAAGGTGTAGGATGGAGCAAGGAAGGAAACATATATCTTCTCCTTTGTCTATGCAGTTGGAAATGATGTCAAATACTTGCAAGTCATTTCCTTTGCCTCTGGAAGGATATATAACTACAACACGGGATGATGGTTTTCCTTTTAATTGATAGCTTTTTGATTTCTGAATGCAACACAACAGGTAAACTGGAATATTTTCTTCAAAAGAAGTTGTTCAGAGTCAAAACAAAACAAAATCAGCCAAAAACACTTTAGAAGAGAGTTATGCAAAACAAGTGCATCATATTGATTCGGAAATTACTAAAGAAGAATACAGGAGAGTTCTTAAAATTGAGATTTTGAAGTATTTTTGTATTAAATTGAGGATAGATAGTACAACTGTCATGGGAGTCAGAGACTAAAAATTCAAATTTCCTTACCAGTAAACAGTAAAAATGAGCAAATGCAAAGTTCTTGACTGAAACAAAATGGAGTACTGTAGAAATTATTCTTAAGACGGAGACATTACATCGCAGAATGTAACAGGTGAAACCATTTCAGTAAGTAAAAGGATGAAAGGAAGAGTGCAAGTATGTTTTGAAAAAAATAAGGGAAATTGCCCAAACAGTGATAACTGTTTAACATTCAGAGAATCATGACTGAACATGCCTGGATTTCTAACATCAAACTCTGGTTTTAAATTTAAAATTGATTGTATTTGGCAGAGGTGACAGTGATTTTCAAAGATACCTGAAAAAAGGAGCTGCAACTCTAGGCAGCTCAGAAGTCCTGAAAGCAGACAAATTTTATTAAAAGACCGTAGAAGTTATAAAGACAAAGAATATATTTTACATCACATGATCCCTGAAAAAAACCTCCAGGACCACCAGTTGGAAAAAGAATAAAAAAATACCATTTAGCTTATGTGAAGCAAAGGAAGTGCTTGTTTCCTGGCCACCAACTAGTTCTCTAAGTGTGTAGACATTCCGTTTCTTAGCTGCCCCATCAGGCTATAAAACAGTTTTTTAAATGTGAATTTTTTCTTTCATTGTGAAAGGAACAGGTTTTAAAGTCACACAAACATCTATATTAGAAGTTCTACTACATTCAAGCATTTGAGAAGCAATCATTGCCAGGCCCTCCTTGATTTCAAAGAAATGGAACATAAGAAAGTGGAACATACTGATAATTCTAAATTGGCATTAATTTTTTTTAAAAAAAAACACCCTTCATCCACCCATTCCTTTTTCTGCTGCAGTGCTGGGACACCAGCAGAAGTGTGGCCATACAACCAGGCCAGCTGACAGCAACAGGCGAAAACCACAGCTCTTGACTTTCAATAATCAAGTTTATCTTCCTTCATGTAAGTGGCAGATGAGACAGAGAAACAGCAAATAATTGGATGACTTGGACTTTGGTCCAGAAGTCATCCCCCCTGAGACCCACGCACGTACCCATCTGATCACCTAAAGGGCTCAGCAGCTCAACAAGACACCTCTCAAGGTCAAGGCCATACCCAGCCCACTGCTGAAGCCAGTGCGTCATCTGGATCTAACGTGTCTTGCTGAATATTCATTCTCAGAAACTACACAGACAAAAGTCAAGCATGGACCTGAGTACAGTGAAGCTACAAGAAAAGCAAGAAGGAGGCGAAGGGAGCTCAGGCCGATGAAATGAGGAAGGAGAATGGCTCTTTAGGAACACTGATGGCTTCTCATTGTAATGAACTTCCTTTTCTACTTTGAGAAAAAACTCCTTCTCTTTGTTTTGTTTATTGCAGTTACCCTAGAAAAAATCTATCAGATTACAAGAATGAATCAAAAATTGTGAAGTGATACTTTGTACCCCAATTATTGCTACATTCTACTATTTCGGTATGTTAAAATATAAAACTGAATTTCCTGACAGAATAAATAATGCAAATTGGTAGCAATCACACTGACTCAGTAATGCAAAAAAATCTCTAGGAGTTTGGAAGGCGTGAAAAAAGAAGGAAATAGAAGTTGTTAAAAATAAAACCAGAAATGAGAAATTCAATGCTAAATCAGTTTGAAAAAAATCTCAAGACAGTTAAGGCACTGTAAGTGGTAGCAGCTTGCAATGGCATGCTGGTCTTTGAGATATATTAATGATCTCAAAATGAATTGCGAGCTTAAAGGAATCTGATCAATACCTCAGGAAATATGCTTGAAAGACCTTAGGTGATTTCTGAAAATACACAGAATTTACTTAGTCTTTCCCTACAGTCATTATGTTAAAACAAATTATGATTATTAGTATCTGGAGAACAGACTGTACTTGTAACATATTGGTTTTATATACATGAATATGCAAAATATGAACATTTGTGGTGCTATATACATGGGTAGTACATTTATATTATTTTCTTACATATTGTGGCTAGGTTGAAGGAGAACTTTGGCTGTTGTTAGATTGCAAATGTTGCTGTATTTCAGCAGTATTCTGACCTTTTCAGTCAGATTCAGTGGTCACTGGTTTGCTTCAGTTGCCATGGCCTCAGAGCTGATCAACGAGTCAGGTCATATTAAATGAAATAGTTCAAGTTTATGACACCAATTACTGGTTTGCACAGAATACTGCCAAAATTTCTTCAGGTTATTTCACCAGGTGCTTTCATTCCAGGCATTTAAGAGTTGTTCCTCCACTGCTCTATTTACAGCAGGTTTCAAAGCGTGCTACTTTGTGAGCGAAGGACTTCCCGCTTCCAGTCTCCTCTTCCTTTTTCCAGTGCTGAAGATACTGACTTTAAAGAATCTGAAACGATGTCCCAGATTCTCTTCCTTTTGGAATAAACTATCTAACTGATAGTGAACCTCCCACTGCCTTGTTATGGTGAGCGAACGTCTCTTCTTTTTCCCCTCTTTATTACGATCATATCAGTTCAGTGCACACACATCGAGACTGAAACATCAAGAGCTCACTATTGAAAAAAATACAAATCTGAGTCATGCTGTTTCCCTCCACACTCTTTTTACTGCGTGAGTAGGATGCGTGTACAGTAGGCAAGACTCACAGAGAATATGGTACTTTTATCCTAGCAAAGAGGAGGAAAATCTAGCAAAAACTGGGGAGAAACGCAGTTGGTGCCACCAGCAGAGTAGGAACAGGGATATGCGAATGCTGCTGCGTTGGGCACTACTGGCCATATCGAGCAAGGAAGAAGCCTCATGGGCTCTTGTCCCTGCTTTCACAATCGTGAAGGAGTGACAGAGCTTTAGAGTCAGCACCGAGGAGTGTCGGCTTGAGAACGCAGAACTTGCACAAAATGAGCACTCCGCTGTCCTCTCCTAAGTCAGATACAGGTGTCAGTGGGACATTGGATCAGGTGAAATTGGGCAGGAACCGACCCTGTCAACTTCATACGCTTTTCAAATGTGGCTATACAGCACCCCTTTTTAACCTTCCCCTGTTCTGCTCTATTGTTTTTAATTCATGAATAGCTATGTGCAGAGACTGGAACGAGCCGTCGGATGGGATACGAGATCGAGAAGCAGCAACTGAAGAATTTTGATAACCTCTTTCAATAACATGCAGGATTCGTGCAGCAAATTTTTTTTTTTTTCTTTTTAATTTGTGCCTTATTTTTCCAGTTCTGCTTTTCCAAGATCAAATTGTGATACCCTAGGCAAAATCTAAACTCCAATGAAATTAATGGAAGTTTTGCCATAGACTTCAAGGGGGTCAAGATTTTACCTTGTACACTGTGGATATAAGTTAACAAGAGTCATGATGTATTAAAGGGCAGTGCTTTGCAAGTTACGTACTGTTCCTTTTCAAAAACCTTTTCTTTCTCTTATTCTGAGGATAAGAAATTAATTTCCAAATAATTTTAATGTTGTTCAGTATGTAAGAACCTCTGCATTAATATTCATAATGTACATAAAATTTGACCTCTTCGTTCTAACATTTCTAAGACTGTAGCTTATGGCCACAAGTGCTTTTGCACATGCCTATGCTGCAAGTGTGACAGCAATGGAAAAGTACGGCTGGCGTATGGTATGTTTTGTGCCTTCTACGTTGCTGAAACAGGATAAGGAGAGGGAACAAAAGAGCAAGCATAAGAATTCAGCAGTAGTACTAGTTGCATGCTAATATTAATTACAAAGGAAAATATTTTAAATTGTGGCACATGCAAAATATACAGCACTGAACTGTAATCTTAGAGTCCTGCTGGCGTCAGTGTGAGATCACCTGTAAAACAAACGCACAGATTCCTAACCTGCATAGCATACCAAAGGCATGCCGATAGACTTTTGTATCTGTCCGACCCGTTACGTCCCTCACACACACACTTTCTCTTGTAGAAGATGTCCCACCATGAAGCGTATGCAGCTTGTGTAGCATAATGAAGCATGTGCTAAAATGATTCCATCTTCTGTGGAATTGTTTGTGAACCATTTGCAATTTCTCATCTGAATTATTTTAAATTACTTGCTGTATAATTTTAACTTAAAATTCTTTATCCGTACCCCCTTCACTAGGAGTTCACTTTGCATTGAAGTAATTTTGATTGGACATACATACCACACGGCCTTGCGTTCTCTGATTGGATGAGTGTCTCAATAGTACGCTACCTCTCTATATTAATCTTAATTTTGTTTTCTGCTGCTGTTTTTCACCTCTAACTTATTAACGGAAACAGAATGCAAGTGAAATGACAAACCAAGCATACTTAAGAAGTGAAGAAAACTCTCCAACTGCTATTTTCCTGTTTCGGTTGCCCAAAGATGATACACAAACACACAAGAGTATGTGCTAGGAAGCTAAATTCAAGAATCAAGGCATGACTGTTTATAACATACAATGTTTAAGTTGATTTTTTTCAAAACATCTTTTCTTACCATCAGCTTTGCTTCCCTCTTCCATCAAGAGCTTTGTAATGTTGAGAAAGCCTTTGGCAGAGGCCAAATGGAGGGGCCTGTCTCCAACTTCACCACTTGCATTCACATCAGCTCCGAACTTTAGTAAGAGGTGGGTTACCTAAATGTTTCATCAAGGGTAATTAAAATATCACATGAAAATAAATCTTTTGACAAAATCAGAGAGAATATTGCATTGGGTAATAATATGTGTGGGCATCTCTTTAAAGTTAAAACAGGGAGAGGAGATTCAATAGAAAACTCATTTAAAAGTTATATATCTATAAAAATATTAAAATTCTCAAAAACAAGTGCTCATTCATTCTCTGAAGTGTTATGTATGGTAAAGGGCTAGACACAAGACACATATATTTGTTTAACTGACGAGTCAGCATCATAAAGCGAATGCCCTCGAAGTCCACAAATGTCAGAGCCCCAGCCTCCTCTCTGGACAGTGTCTCTTATCACAAAAGCACCACAGCAGCTTTTAGCCTAATTGCACAAGACTGTGACTAGTTGTTCAGAAGTGGCTTATGGCAAGTAAGCAAACTAATCTCTCAGCCCAACGTGCGAGGAGTTTCCTAATGTTACAGGACGATGAGGCGCGTACATGTGAAAAGAAGGATCTCAGGAGCGCAGCCGTGCTCCATGCCCTTGCTGTCGCTCAGCCACAGAGGTAGAGCTTTTTCAATCATCTGCGCATCTGGACTCTGTTCTTTCAAAAGGTTTTCCTGCAACAACTCCTCAAGGCACTTGAAGTAGCATGTCACTGGAGTGGAAAATGCACTCTACCTAGAGGTCATCCTTTGAAACTTGAAAATATCCCAGAATACCTGCTTTTAGCCAAAGAAAGGTATAGGGAATTACTTGCATAAGCCAAAATAGACCCATTATTATATTTCACACAAAAGTGCTATTCAGGGCCAATGACTGGACTGCTAGATTAACTGTATGCCAATTATACTTCAGTAAAAGAAAGAGAACTGGAAGGTTTATGCCAGCTTTGGTCAGAACTTCAGGTTATGTTTCAATAAGTCTGTGATCTGTGTGAGTGAAGCAAGCACAGCTGGACTTGTCAGGTGCACAGTATCTCATGGAAAATCCTGCTCTCTAAATGATACTTTTTTGTTTGTGAATTCCACAGAAAACCAGTAGAATTGACATTTAATTATTGCTGGGAAGTGATCTTCACTTCCTTGGAGAGGTTAAAGAAAGCATACTCAGATTCCTTATGCAATCTGTGAAACGTGGGATGAATAAACATGAAATGAAATATGCCTCTGTGTCTAAGTCTGTTTATGGATTATCAAAGCCAGCAAGACAATCATTTGTTTCATGAGGTCTAGAGGGGAAGATACCAATTTTTGCTGGGGTCGAGCACAGAGGATTAAAGTATAGAAATTTCCTGTTGATATTCAGACTCTTAGAGCAACCAGAGATTGACTTACGAGGGTAAATTCAGTACATGAGACCTTTTCATGGCAGGACCCTCTGGACTGTAAAGCAAAAATATCTAACACTAAGCCTACAGTTGCCTTGGTGTTCCACGTCTCAGCTTTCTGAAATGGTTACCTGTTCATGGCCATAATATGCAGCAATATGCAATGGAGTGAAAAAAACCGCATCCTGAACATTCACATAAGCTCCGTGCTGCAAAAGAATATCAACAGCCTAGAAGGAAACAAACAGAAAATTCCAATTAGAAGCACAAGATATATATATGTGTGTGTGTGTGTGTGTGTGTGGTCAGCTAGTGAAACAAGATTTTGAAACCTTATATCGCCAGTTTAAAAAAAAGGAAAAAGCCCCAAACAAGCAAGCTATAAATGTGAAGGACTGCATACAACATGTAAAAGTGATTGGTTTACAGTACTTTAACTGAACACTGAATGTCACTGATGCTTTATAAATAAGCCTGAAAATCTGTTTGCCAGTAAAAAGACTGATTTATGAAATAAGAGGCACAGAAATGACTGTCTGGAGTTTCTCAGTATAACCTTTAATTTTCTTTTAACCATTATGAACAAAGAACAGTAAACATATCAGAGTTTTTAGAAGTGAAAAAAAAAAAAAAATCCTTTTAAATGTAAATGTGTAAAGGTAAATCCTCAAGCATAATTCCCTCAGTGTGTAAAGATTTCTTTGTATTTTAGAAGATAATAGTCCTTTGGCTTCACTAAATAACCGTAAGTGTTTTCTTTCAAATTTCCACTTTTTTGGTCTTTCAGGAGGCCAATGTTTTCCTGGACAGCTATGAATTATCAAACATTGGCTTTCTGAATAACTGTCAAAATAGAAGTCTGGACAAAACCACTTTGGATTATACACTGAAGCTTAAGGGCTGCTAATTTTTTTGAAGCACAAGGGAGTCTTCAGGCATGCTAAGGGACTCGTACCATAGGTATTTGAGTAGCTCTACATATCATTTTGATGAATGTTAATTTTTGAGTGCAATGATGATGAAAGATGCTGGACCGTGAATCACCCACAGTACAGTGAGCAACTGGGAAACACCTCCCTGGCAATCGGAAGAAATGACAAAGAAGGGGAGACGGCCAGCTTCCATGCTGCGCTATTTATACCTGTACCTCCCCCTTGAGACTTCCACCGATGATGCCAATTAATGCTAGCTGTGATGATGCACATTTCTGTCAACTGCGACCACCAAATCTTTTCACACAGGCAACAGTGGGGCCAGTCATTTAAATCCATGCCATTCTCAAGTACTCAGAGAATGAAAACCTGTTACCAAGCAACATTAGCGTACAGGGATTATTTCTTTACACAATTTAAATTGAAGTACATTTTTTCCATGGGACGGACTGAATACATTTTCTGCGTAAGGTCCATTCCCAGGCATATTGAAGTGTGCCTATTTCCCACTAGTTTTAACCATTTCACTGTGGTATCAGCTGTAAGCCTCCCCTGGAAGCAGCACGGCAGGGCCAGTGCTGTCTCTTCAGAACCCGAGGGCTTCAACAGGTCCAGCGCATTGCAGGAGGCACCCAGGCGTTGCGAGGACTAAGCCTTTCTATCGAAGACAAGCTGGAGGAGGTGGGGATTCCTATGGAATTATTCTTCAGCACCTCCCAGAGTACAAATGACAGGGAATGTTGGCCATCTGTGCCCGATATCATTTTCCAGAAGCTAGAAGTATCCTGGGAACACACTAGGCAGGGACAGATGCAGTTCTGATGTGAACGGGATAAGCAGTGAGCATCGTCCTAGTTAGATCACAAAGAAGCCCCAGAGAGGCTGATGCTTATCTTTGGCTGCTGTGGTGGTGCAGACACGTGAGTTCTGAGCATGCGGCAAGGGAGAAGGTGGGAGCTGGCAGGAGTGAGAGGACTCCTGAATAAAGGCAATCCTAGGGGTGAACAGCATCCCAAGCAGCCATAGCCAGACTCCGCAGGTAATACAGAATCACATAATCTTTGAGGTTGGAAGGGAGCTCTGGAGACTGTCCAGTCAACGCCTCTATACAAAGCAGTGTCTCCTAGAGCAGGTCTCTCAGGGCCATGTCCAGTCAGGTTTTGAATATCGTCCAGTCTCTAAGGACAAAGGCTCCACAGCCTCCCTGAAAACATGTTCCAGTCTGGCTCCCTCTTCTTTACACCCCCCCTCCCCCCCGCTCAGGTATTTGTACACATTGATGAGATCCCCCCAGAGCCTTCTCTGCTCCAGGCTGAAGAGTCCCAGCTCTGTCAGATTCTCCTCATGTGTCAAATACTCCAATCCATGAACCATCTTCATAGTCCTTTGCTGGACTCCCTCCAGTATGTCCATGTGTCTCTGGGAGCCCAGCACCAGACACAGTGTTCCAGGTGCCACCTCACCAGTACTGAACAGAGGGGAATAATCCCCTCATCCTGTTGGCAGCACTCTTCCTAATGCAGCTAGGATGCCTGTTATTGCAAGAGCACATTTCTAGTTCATATTCAACCTGTTGTCAACCACAATTCTTAGGTCCATTCCCGGAGAGCTGCCTTCCAGCTGGTCAGCACGCAGGGGAAGTACACTTTATGTATGAAAGAAATAGAGACAATGAATCATAGAATGATTTAGGTTGGAAGGCTCCTCTGGAGGTGTCTAGTCCACTCTCCTGATCAAAGAAAGGGCTAATTTCAAAGACCAAGCTGCTCAGGGCCTTGTCCAGTTGACTTTTGATTATTTCCAAGGATGGGTTCTGCATCCTCTCTGGAAAGCTTTCAGTGCTGCACTACTCTCATTGTGATCCTCTCACCCCCTTTATATATCATTAGAAATTCCCTTCCTAAATCTCTTGTGTGTTGACATCCTTCCATCCCTCCATTGTGAATCCCGTGTCCAGACACTTTTCAGTAGCTTGGTGGACCAGAGGTGGGGAACACAGAGCCAGTTAGTCTGCGATTTAATGGCTTGGTGGCTTTCAAGTGAATCAGCTTAGACATTTTTCGGTAAACTACCACCATAACACTGAAGTTGTAGCTGTTGGCTCTGAAGAGAGATGTTTGGACCTGTAGGTGTTACAAGAATATGGTTGGGACTTCTTTGGATCAGTTTGGTTTTAATTTAGGCATGCAACTGTGAGGCTATAACGCACTCAGGGATGTGACCACCACCCCAATTCTCCTTCATTTCTTTCCAAGCTGGAATTCAAAATTTAGCTTCATCTACAAGCTTCCAGGTGGATCTTCAAGATGAAAAAACTGTGCTGAGCAATGTGGATCCACCTCTGGTGATAAACATAAAACTAGATTAATTTCAACGCATTTTTCCAGGCTGTAGAAATGGCAATCATGCTAGCTACTTTCTGATCTCCTGATAAAAATAATTTTGTGACTCAAATTAAGCAAACTCCACTCAACTGTAAATGATGAGAGGGTTACAGAGACAATCTTGATAGTTTCACAGACAAGCTATCTTTCCAAGAAAGAAGAAAGGAATCTTAGAAAACGCTGAAAGCTGTCATAGGCATTACGAGTAGGTGGGTGTGCTGGGTTGTTGTGTAAGGATAAAATTACTTCAGAAAGTAAGGGAAAAATTTCTGAGGCAAAAGGAGCCTTAAATTCTTATAGAATGACCAAAAAAAGATTTTTATCCTCAGGAGACAGACTATGACTAAAGGTGCAGCTTGTAACTTAGGGGAAATTTCCCAGCCACAGACAAAGCAGTTCTCAGTGCCTCAGTGACTGGGTCCAGTCAGCACTGATTTACCAAGGGTGAGTCTTGCCTGGCCAACCTGATTGTCCTCTGTGAGAGAGTGACTGGATCTTTGGGTGAGGGCAGAGCGGTGGCTGCCTTTTACTTTGATAATATTACTGTAGCAAAGCTGAGATCTTGTGGTCTGGATGGGTGCAAAGCTAGGAGAGTGAAAAAGTGGTTAGATGAGGGAGCCTGGAGGGCAGCAGTTAAAAAGTTGTACTCTGCCTCAAGGCTTGTATCAAGTTGAGTACCACAGGGGTCTGCACTGGGACCTCCCTCTTTAACACCTTTTGCAATTGTCCTGGAGGCAGCAACGGAGTGCACTCTTGTTGTGTTGTTTGACATCCTCAGTGCACTTGAGGGATTGCCATCCAGAGGGACTCAGACAGGAATGGACCAACATGACCCATACAAAGTTCAACAATGACAAACACAAAATCCTCTACTGCAGCAGCACAGGCTGTGGGCAGCTGGCTGGGGAGCAGCTCTGCTGGAAAGGACCTCGAGACCCGGCTCAACAGCAGGCTGAACTCGAGCCCGCTGGACCGCCTGGCCACAAAGGTGGCCAGTGGCTTCCCCGGCTGGGCTCACAGTGGCACAGGCAGGAGGATGAGGGAAACAACTGCTGCCCTTTTCTTCGCATAACCGATTTTTAACTCAAAATGATACTTCGAACACTCTGAACAATACTCTTACTTTGTAAATGTTCTTAAAATTCTTCTATGAAAGGTTTATTCAGAACTTTTGTGAATGTTCAAGTCAATTATGTTCACTTCAAAGACAATTAATTAAGCTACTCTGAAGGTTAGAAGAAGTCAACAAAATAAAACATTAGACAGACTACATAAGGACTTTCTCTTTTGGACAAAAAAGAATCTAAGAAAATAAGATCAATGTTTATTGACTTTTTAGCAGGTAAAATTTAAATGAGCAGACAACTTCAATAATGAAGGCCTTTGCACCAGTGCTAGCCTCTGTACAGCCTTACACTGAGATATGTAAAGAATCTATCATGATTTTCAGAGTTCCTTTATTAATTAAACTATTAAAACAAAAGTATGATTAGTGGCAAGCATTTGCCTAATCCCCTCCAATTTAGCAAATGTAGATATGATCAGTCATGTCCTGCAAAGTGTCTTTGCATTAAATTATTACAACTCCTAACTCTCTGGGTATCTGTAAGAATTTTAGAACAAACTATATCAGACTGAATTAAGAAACTGCTAAAGGGGCTTCTGAATGTTTTAAATGCAGCTTGCTGATGAATGTACAATTAATCGTCTTTCTTAGGAAAAAGTACTGAAATATTTAATACATGCTCTTCTGTAAGACACGAAGACAGACATCTGGCCAGCCATAAGCTTTTGCATGTTCTTTTACCTTAGTTGTGCCAATGAGCAGAAACACAGGTCAGAGAAAAATCATTAATGAAAGATGCAGGTACTGGTGTCTTGAAATATAATGCTCTCCCCAGGACCGCTTTTTCTACAGGGGGCCAAAGTATGCGATTTTTTAAAAATATTGATTAGATGTTTGACACAGAATATTTTAAATGTTTTGGTGCAATATTACTAAGAGATAACTGTTCTGGGCAAAGCGATGGCTGTAAATGTAACAATACTTTTAAAATGTTGCATGTACTTTGACTTCTTCTGGCTTAAAAATGGGTCGCACACAACTTTGTGGCACAGGACACTTTTCGGGAGAAAGCACAGCTGGAGAAAAGTGTTGTCAAAGTTTGTCACAGTTTTCAGACAAGTTAGCATCATCAGGTTAACGTAAGCTCCGTTACCGAGCCACAACTCGGTGCTTTTTCACTTGTGTTTGCCAAACGCCTCCTGCTCCCATACGTGGGCTGTAAAAGCCTTCCTTCACTTCATTCAATCTGGACAATTTGTTGGTAACTATTCAAAATATTGAATTCAAAATTCATGACTTCCAGTACCCTTCGTCACTGGCCGGATCCTCGGGCAGAGGCAAGTTGTGAGGATCTTTGATTCCCCATTATCTCGCAGCTTGTGTAGTCACGTATATTGATGCTGTGTGAATACCGTTGCTGCATTCCTGGTTCTAGAACGATTCTGAAAAGGTCTGAAGAATCGGTGTCAGATTAAAACAAAGGGCTGGGAAGATGCAGCACTAGCATAAAATGCAGGGAATGAAAGAAGAAAATGTGAACCATTTAAGTAGGCTCACATAAGTTTAATCTCTCAAGGCTGCTTAGATCATTTGAGCGTACTCCTATTACTAGTAAAATTCCAGCCAAGACAGTAGGTGACAACCATGTTGGTCTAACATATGAATTGTAACTGAAAAGGGATTTATTAATGCAGAAAATCTATAAGATGAGACTAACCCTCTTTCCCCCGACAGGTCCTTCCTACAAACACATTCACACTTGGGATTCTCAGGTTTGCAGGTTGCCAAAATTAAGTAGTTCTGGTTCATCCTGCCTGCCACCCTCGGTCCAGTTCACACATCCATAGATGTTGTAATCTCAGAATGACAACTTTAATTTACAAAATGATACTGGTTTTCCAATGTGGTAATACTGGACAACACATAAATGTGTAGGAAGCACATGAATTATTTATTTGGCAATGACCTCCCTGGGCTGGAAACACTTAATGTTTTCAAAATAGCAGATTTAATGAGAGATTTATTAAACTTATTTGGTGATGTTTCTAATATGGTCATCAGCTTATTTTATAATTTTTCATTAATTTTTCATTCTTCCCATTGAGACTGGCAATTTCCACTAATAGATAAAATAAGCCAACAGCATAGTTTTGGTCAAGTAAAATACAGCACTAAGTTGTAGAGCACATGAAATATTTATACACCACACTGGCTCAAATGAGTTAAAACATGATGCTGACGTCCTCCAGTATGCTCATTTCAGAGCACTGTAGTGGTTTGAGGTGTGGTGACAGTGTGAAAGCCATAGACTGAATCTTCAGGGAAATGGGAAACAAAGGAATTTTTTCCCCAGTTCTTTCTGTCTTTCTCTTAAATATAGTCAGTCCTCTTCTATAGTAAAAGACCATGTTGCATAGGTTGGTATGTATAACTCTGCTGTTTATTTATTTAATGGTATAAATAATTATTTATCTTACTGGAATTAGGAAAAGGACCAAAAATCTATTTTCTCTTTCTTAAATTTATTATATTTTTTTGTGAGGTTGAAAAAATTATTCCGTATTTCCACGTATATTAATGAAATTTTGGACACAATAATCTATTTAACCTAGCAGAGAAGCTTCTAAGCTGAAAATTTCAAAGCTATACAAAGAAGGAAAGAAAAAGCCTGCACTTGGACTGTAAATCTTCAATCCCCAGACCAGCAGATGAACCAAATGAGTCCTACTCTACTTATGGAGAATAGTTCTGATAAAGATCTGATCATTCCCAAGGAAGAAATAAGGGGCTTTTCAAAACCACTCACAATAAGTTATTTCTTATCAAGTTAATGGTCTTACCCTTGTCAGATTCTGAGCACCCTGATTTTTCAGTAACCTCAGTGGGAGCTAAAGACAAATAGCAGGGTTGCCTTTGACATTTGCAGGACAAGGCCCAGACCTTTCAAAAAGTACTTGAAACATTAAATACATACTCCATAAAAATGAAAAAGGTCATTAAGGAGTTCAGACTCTGGTTAATATCTCCATTATAATTCTTACACAGAACAATTAGATATGGTGGTTCCTCATCTGTTTTTTAGTAACAGGACATGCAAGGAAGGATGCCCGCTAAGCTAAACGCCCCATCCCTGGTGCTGGGTCCGCCTGAGGAGCCGACCTTGCGCATGGAAGGGGTTAGCCCGCCCTGCTAGCGAGCTCCCTCCCTCACTGCCCGAAACAGACCCACAGGTTGGTTTGTCCCCGGTCACCGCTGGAGCTGCCGACGGAAACACTGAGGGCTGACAGCTTTTAATGGGGTTCCTCGGGTGACCACCTGTAAACTGTTTTAACCTTCTTTCAGCTTAACCTTCTTCACACACACAGCCTCTCTAGGTAACGCAAGGCTGTCACCAACCGTGTCTTTATGCGTCCTGCCTTTAACAAGAAGCACAAACATACCCGTTGGATTTGAACCATTTTGGAAACTGCAATGTAAAGCTAAATTCACCAGGATCCGTGGCTGTCCCAGCAGCCCGCAAGCCTGGGAAGGGTCCCATCAGACAAGGTATACGTACACACACATATATACATATACACAGTCATATACTGACATGGATCAGCCCCAGCCCTGAGCACCACGCGGCCCCTCACTCAGGGTGGGGAGGAGAATGGCAAAACAGAGGCGAAGCCCGTGGGTTGGGGTGAGGACAGGTTACTGGGGCGGCCAGGGAGAGGGGAACCACAACGGCGGCTGGTGACAGGTACTCGGGGGGGGACACACGGCACACAACAGGTACTCATGGCGGGGACAACAGGTACTGATGGAGGGGACACACACACACAACAACAGGTACTGATGGAGGGGACACACACACACAACAACAGGTACTGATGGAGGGGACACACACACAACAACAGGTACTGATGGGGGACACACACAACAACAGGTACTGATGGGGGACACACACAACAACAGGTACTCACAGGGACACACACACACACAACAGGTACCCACGGGGGGGGAGTGACAACAACAGACAGATACTCACGGGGGGACACAACAGAAAGCAATGCACCGATCTGACACCCACCGGACACTCAGCCCGTCCCGGGGCCCTGCTGGACCTGCCCCTCCCGCCCAGCCCCCTTTATGGGGAGCATGACATCACAGGGTATGTAATAGCCCCCGGCCAGCCTAATTAGCTCTGTCCTAGCCAGAGCCAGGACGTATACATGTCAGCTACATATATAGCCCTTAGGAGGGTGAAACAGCATAACGTATGTTGCCATTAGAAATGGGGGAACTTTAATTGACACAACTTCTCCGCCTCATGGACTTACCATGCACTCCTTACACTAACTAGTGCTAAAAGCGTTGCTCCAGTAAATCTCTGCCTCCTTCACTCTCACAGTCAGGAAGCCTTTTGCAGCCAAGCTACAGTAAATTTACTAAGTAAATTGCAAGTGCAAGTAAATTTACTAGGGGTATACAGTTCTTTCTTGCACCTGCAGAAGTGTTGGCACGGAAGCTGTTCAGAGCTGTATTTGCAAAGCGTGGCTTCTTTCTCCCAGTGACTACTGGTGGTATCGTAGTTTGCATCACTGTCCATAGACTCCAAAGCCCTTTGAGCCCTGCAGTGACTACTGTGATGTCAGACACTGTCTCTACCTATGCATTCCTGCAGTTAATGCGCAGGGTGAAATACTCAAAGGTATTAAGTGCAAAAACTTGCAAAGGGTGCCTGGTGCAGTTTCCAAAAGCTTCCTGACTGCAGATTCCAGTAGGGATCTGTTGGCATCTTTGAAAGGCTAAATAAAATAGAAAATCTGGTGTATTGTTACTGACCCAGAGGTCTGATAACTTCTTCAGACTAAACAGAAACAATAACTTAAAAAAAATCTAAACTGCATAACTGACGAAGTATCACTTTTCCTCAGCTGAACTTCAGTGGCTAGCCTCATAGTTTCTCAGACCGGGTATTTAAATGTTAGCACATTTCTTGAGATAGTATAGAAAATTTCTAAAGCCTCATCAGTTCCGCAACAAAACTGCCTGTTTGGGGGGGAAAAAAAAAAAAAAAAAAGTCTTTTCTCTCTTTCAATATATAATTATGTAACTATTTCTATATGTATATTTGTAGTAAATAGTTTGTGTGTTCGTGTGTAAGTGGGTTGACTGAAAATGTAGCGGAAGAGATGGCTTTCAATATATAACTGCGTAACTATTTCTGTATGTAACTATTTCTTATGTATCTTCATAGCAAATAGTTTGTGTGTGTGTTTAAGTTGATTGACTGAAAATGCATCAGAGATGTCTGTCACTATATAACTATATATCTATGTCTATATGTATCTCTACGGTAAACAGTTTGTGTGTGCCAGAGATGGCTTTACCTGGCCCAGGTTCACCTGGGAGCTGGTGAGACACATGCTCCTTCCTGCCACGTGCTGACCGAGGTTCTTACTTCTGCTGAAAACTGCACACACGCTTCGTTCCAGTCACCCAGCCACGCTCTGACACGTGCAGCGAATTTGTAGCACAACTAAATTCACAGCGTATAGGCAAGTATGAATATCACCTATATTTCCTGCTTTGTATTTATTATTTTTTCTCGCATTTCTTGCCGATTATCTCTCTTTAAAGAATTCTGATGTTTCTGTGTCCATAAATTAGTCCAGCACTCTGTATAAGTTAAAACTTTTACTCAAGCAGAGGGCAAAATCTTTGCTTGCTTAATGGACCCAAAGGAGATGAAAAGCAAAGTACCTGAATTCATGAGTACATTTACAGCCATAAACCCTTCATTACCAAGGTGATTTTGCACACCGAGTACTTTAAGAGATTAAAAAAATAAATAAATTACACTGAATGAGCTGTTACCAGGGTGACAGAAATGAGAGGATGTGTGAAAAGAATGAACCGAGGTGGTAAATGATAAGAAAACAGACTCATGACTGACAGCATGTGTAGAAAGGGAAGGGCTCGATTACCAGCATCTAGGGAATCCCATCCCTCTCTTCCTTCCTCTGCTCCCCATAGTGATACATCTCCAACCCATAGGAGACTTATCAGTATGGATGTTTGAGATTCACACGAGACTTACCCTGACAACAGTTTTCTCTGCACTATTCCAAAGTATAGAATAGCTCTAAACTGAGAATCTCTGTCCCTTTCTGAAGTGAGAATCACAGGGCTGTGAAGCAGAGCCCATGACACCTAGAAGAGCGAATAAAACTCGTATTGTTCTTCCTTCACACTCAGAAAGACAGTATTTGGAAGCCTCACTCCATACCCAGCTTCAGAAATCCTAACATGTATGAGTGGGTGTGTTTCATCATGTACCTGTTGGTTAACAATTCTGATATTTAGAAAACAGTGCCATTTATTTAAAGGAAAGAGATGTACAAACACATGTATGACCTTTCTGCATGTTTGTTCAATGTAAAAATATATGCACAGCTGTGGTTTTCCCAAAATGTACAAAAAATTGTTTTGAATGGCATCCATCTAAAATAAAATGACCTGTTAATATTAGTATTCACTTCTATCATTTCGTGCACAGAAAAGGAGAAATGTACCTTATGATGACCAGCAATTGTGGCAATGTGAAGGGCTGTCAAAGCTCCATACCCGACTTGCTGAATGTCAGCTCCACCATGCAGCAGTGCTGTTAACAGTTCTGCGTTGTCCTAAAAGGCACACATTTAAAACGTGTTATTTCTAGGGCACAGCTCTAACAATTGCAGGGAGGGGGCCAAGGAGAACTGGGTATATCAGGCCTCCTCAGCTGTCGCACTGCTGCCTTTCAAGCAAAAGGACTGGCCATGACCCCAGGAGCACAAGAGTGCAAGGAAAGGAGTGGAGGGAAGATTTGTCCTGGGCTCCAGAAGTCTCTCTTCTGCTATACTACAGTCTGTATCTTTAAAAGCAGTCTCTATTCTGATTTTATCATGTCTTTAAAGATCTATCAGTCTCCAAGCCATTATTAAGTGCTCACACAAACTATTTGAAATGTCAGAACATCACAGTACCTAACACAGAAGAAGGGCACCTGAGGAGTCCCCAGGACATATATATCTATATATCTATATCTATATCTATATCTATATCTGTATAATCTCATGCATGCCAAATTCTGATCTGTGAGCTTATTTTTCATGTCATGTCACTTCTTTCCTGTCATGCACACAATTTTTGCTGTGACTTCTTCCAGGTACAGCAACAGCAATGGGCACTATGAAATGATAGTAGTAGAAATAAACTTGAGAAACACATTAAGAGTCATAATGCCCAGGGAATATGACTATTAATAAATTCTCCTTTACAAACACAGAAATTAAACACAATTTGTCTGGGGGGCAGTGGCAGAATTTGCAGGAGAAACCAGGCCCTCTGTCTCACTGTCACACGTTCTAACTGCACCAGCTACAGCTATCATGGTTTTCACTTCTTGGGGATCTGCCTTCCATCCATCATCATCACCCAGAGCTGAGCCCTCTCCAATTAATTTTCAGTGCTCCCTGAGCAGAAATGCACACAACACAAGGGCAAAAGAGATGCTAAATCTCCAAACTTCCTCATTGTTCTCTACCTCTTTGAAGCAGACACTAAAAGAAGGGTAAGAATGAATCAATGGCAGAGAAGCAACAGTTAAAATATGACTGTGAAAGCACAACATTTCTTCACACTGAAATAGTTTTCCTATTTCCAGGAAATATTAGAACTTTTTCTTTGATAATGACAGACAGTAAAAGTTTATATCACTTTTCCTATCAAATAGTTTTAGACCTTGAAGCATGGCACTTGGTTGCATAATGGACTGGATATTACACAGCCTGGGAAGACAGGCTGAGTTTGAATTATCCTGAAATGTTCTGTTCTAATTAGTGAGTCAGGCCAGTTTTCCTCGTTCTGTTTTACTGTTATGCAATGTCACAAAATATTCAGGGTATAGATAAGAAGTCAAGGACTTCCACAAGAAGTTGTCCTGTCTCAATATATATTGCTTTATTGTTTCTGTGGTATCTCTAGGCTCCTTTATATTTTACTTAGAAAAGAACTATAATACAACAAAAACTGTAATTGGGTAACTCATGGCAAATCTTAAAGTCTTAAAATGTCACTTACAGAAGAAATGTTATATTGCATTTTATTTTACATCCCAAAATTCACGGTAGTTTGCTTAGCTTTGTGCACCCTGAAAAAGATATTGGATATTGTATCACATGACTGGAGTGATTAAATAAGTTGCTGATACAGTTTTGTGCCTAAGTGGATATGAGAGATTTATCAACTTTACAGTGCAGAGAAAACAGACAAACCAAGATTTGCTAGCAAAATGAAAACCATTCCCAAGTAATGAAAACATCTTAGAAATCTGTTGTAAAAGTTCTATTCAACAAAGAGTTTTGTTTTTCAACTAAATTATTAATTGGAAACCATTTACTGAGATTGACATTAAAGAAAGGCAGAAAAACAGTTCTAGACATTTGGCTAATTATGCAACATTGCGCATGGGGGAAAGTTTCTTTTATGATTGCTGTAAACCATCACTTCATTCCATGTTGTATAAGATTTTAATATTGTCATAATTATATAGCTTGCATATCTGATTGGTACCAGTCATTGTAAAATTAAACTAACAAAGGAATTACAAGACATAATGCAAGATATAGCAAGTGCTCATATTATAGTAACTAGGAGAGGAAGGTAGCTTATGGTGCAGATAGACAGTTAAGACAGGGAGCTGCAGAGCATAAGGAATCCACAGCATCCACAGCGTATCAGAACTTTTAGGTATCCGGCTCCATGATTGAGTCTTCAGCCTATTTAATGACCAGCTTTCTACGCACATCTGGGGCAAGTTCAGTGTTCCCGTGACCAGATTTATGAAATCCAGCATTTGGAGCTGGAAATTGGCTTAGCTTGTCCATTGCAAATGTTGGAAATAGGGTGGTGTCTTTCTTCCCATCTTCAGACAAATTTACAAAAGCTGCTGCTTGCATCTCTTCTTTCTTTGCACACCTACCCACCTCTACAATAGCTAAACCATTGCTACATTGGGGTAGTTCAACCAGCATGTTGAGGTTCTCATCCCCCAGCACCCCCAAGTCCTTCTCCTCAGGGCTGCTCTCAATACATTCTCTGCCCAGCCTGTAGTTGTGCTTGGGATTGCCCCAACCCATGTGCAGGACCTTGCACTTTGTGTTGTTGAACTTCATGCAGTTTGCATGGGCCCATCTCTCCAGCCTGTCCAGGTCCCTCTGGATGGCATCCCTTCCCTCCAGCGTGTCAACTGCACTGCACAGGTTGGGGTCCTTGGGAAACTTGCTGAGGCTGCACTTGATCCCACTGTCCATGTTGCCGACAACGATGTTAAACACTCATCACTAGTCTCCACTTGGACATTGAGCCGTTGACCACAACTCTTTGAGTGTGACCATCCGGCCAATTCCTTATCCACTGAGTGATCTGCCCATCAAATCCATGTCTCTCCAATTTAGAGACAAGGATGTCATGCAGGACAGTGACAAATGCTTTGCACAAATGCAGGTAGATGACATCAGTTACTCTTCCTGTATCCCCCAATGCTGTAACCCTATTGTAGATGACCACCAAATTTGTCAGGCACGATTTGCCCTTAGGGAAGTCATGTTGGCTGTCACAAGTCACGTCCTTATTTTCCATGTGCCTGAGCAGTTTCCAGGACTATCTGCTCCCTGATCTTGCCATGCATGGAGGTGAGACTGACGGCCTGTAGTTCCCCAGGTCTTCCTTTTTTCTCTTTTCATAAATGGGGATTATGTTTCCCCTTTTCCAGGCAGTGGAAACTTCACCAGACTGCCAGGACTTCTCAAATATGATGGAGAGTGGCCTGGCCATTTTATCCACCAGTTCCCTCAGGACCTGCGGATGCATCCCATCAGGTCCCATGGACTGGTGCACCCTCAAGTTCCTTAGATGATCTCAAACTTGATCTTCTCCTATAGTTGGTGGTTCTTCATTCTGTCCCTGCCTTTGCCTCCTGCGACTTGGGCAATGTGGCTGGAGCACTTGCCGGTGAAGACTGAGGCAAAAAAGTCATCGAGTACCTCAGCCTTCTCCATAACTAGGGGTAACTAGGTCTCCCGTTTCCTTCCAGAGAGGGCCCACATTTTCCCTCGTCTTCCTTTTATCACTGACATA